>JAUIMM010000608.1:18590000-18932817 GCA_031769625.1 Taudactylus pleione
TCAGAAATTCCATCAGAAGTTTCCTGATTAACCATTTGTGGGGTATTCGGTGCCCACCCCTAGAGGAGTGGGTAATGTCACAGTGCACCAGACTCAGGCGGCGGGCGAGGAGTCCAGGGTGACCGCTTCCACTGCTTCCAGCTCCCTCTGGCAGCTGTGACAGATGGCTGCGGCTCTCCTAGGAGTGTACGCGCCATCCTGTTCTAAGATTTAAAGGGGCAGGCACGCTAAATGCTAATCGCATTTAGCGCTGATTTTTAGTCGTCCCTATAAGAGGGAGTCTCTGGCAGCACACAGGTGCCAGAGTATAGGCTCCATACCATACTCCAGTGTTCCTGCCGTACTGTTATTCTGAACTTGACCTTGGCTTGTTTGTGACTCCGTTATCATCTAACCCTTCTGTACTGCTTCTGATATCTGGTTTTGACCTCGGCCACTCCCTGTGACCCGCTTACGTCTGCTCCATTTGTACTGTCTCATCTATTTGCATTGACCCGGCCTGCTGACTACGTTTATTCTCCTGCACTTCATCCAGTGTTCACCAGCACCTGTATAAGGAAACCCAACCTGAGGGCCATGACCTGTGTGTCAGATGCAGCCAAGTCCATACCTTCTTGCAAGGGTCCCTGGTGAATACCGCCGGCACATTAGAATCCGCACCTCAGGCATAGGTCTAGCCAACTCCCTAATACGGGCCGCATCCACAATCCATCTGAGAGTTGTGACACGGGCATCCGGGGTGTGATGTTGCTATTATTATCATTCCTATCTCCTCACCATTGAGTTGATGGTGCCTGCTATTCTCAAATTCACACAGAATGTATTCAACATTTAATTATATAAAAAATCATGCTAATTCGGTTTTTATATTTGAGAATAAATCACAATGCATGTTCAGCAGGTACAAACTGCTTCCAGGTAAGGGACTATTTGGGTAAGATAAAAAATAGCCTGTTTTGGACTTTGCAAATACTTGCATATTAAAATTTCACTCACATGATTCCCCATGTCAACTCTCCTTTTCATCCAACATTTTGATTTAGCACGTTTGCACCTAGTAGCATAATGATAGAAAAATCTGCACCTGTAATGCCAGCCGGGGAAGATCGAAAAGCTATAGTTTAAATTAACATGGAATACAATCTGCTGCAAATATGTCATAGTATATTATCTCTCATGAAGTGTTACAATAGCTACAATATTGTGTGTAATGTTTTATTTTGCACTATTTATAATGCTTAACAAAATATGGCATAAAATAACTCTGTCTTTCAGTTGTTTTCATTTCAAACTATTGTCCCCAAAATTTTTACTGAAAACTATATTTTATGTTCATAAATACTAGTCAAAAATAGTAAGGAAATTAATTACTATAAATTTCTCTGGTACTCTAAATGTTAAAATATTCAATTAAGTTGAAGTACTGAATATATAGCCCCATCTGTGGGAATCATCAATGCCTAGATCTAGTTAGCAAGAATAATTGTTTCCATTAGTTATTTTGCTGGGCATAGTTTCATAAAACTGTTATTATGATCAATTGGAAAACTGAGTTAAGTAACAAATTGCCATATTACAAACCAAGGAACTTGCTATTTTATGAAAAACTTCTTGATCAATATAGTAATTTTTCTGTTTACTGAGACAAACATGTTTTTACAATATTAAAAAATAGCATGATGCAATGTGTGGTTGTTCTATGCTGTAGCGCTATACTCACAATTTGTGTTTAGTGGACCACAACATCTTTATGCGCAGGTTGACAAAAGTGACAAAGGTAGGTCAAAGCATGCCTCTTCCTTATTAAGTATTTTTTCCCAAAATGTGCTGTTTGTTTTACTTAGCAAAAATCTAACTCAAGAAGTAAGAAGACATCAGTCTCACATTATGTAAAGTGTCAGATTTCATCTTCCATTAGTTTATATAGACCAAATTATAAGGACCATTCCTCTGACTAGGTGAGCTTAGGCTTCAAGGCCCCAACTTACAGCTCTCATCCAGCCAACCACCACCACCACCACCACCAGCCCTCCAGTGAGTAACTATGCTTTGATATAATTAATTTCAGCTGGAGAACAGATTGACCAGAGTTTCTTGTACTCTTTCTGGTAACTACTATAGCATGGATGTTGATAGCCAGAGAAGAGTAGAAACAGGAGACTATTTCATCTCACTGTGGGCCTGAATAAGAGGTGGCACAAGTGTTGATGTTTGTGCAGTTGAGTAATTATTTTCTTCTGCACATGCATGAAAAGTCTAAGAAACCCCTACAGCGCATGTGTACTACTGAGTGCACGTAAAGATCACTGTTGCAAATGGAGTTGCTTGTAACAGAGCTAGTGGCAGACAGCCATTGGAGTTCCTAAGAGGTGAGTTGGAGCTAGCTTGAAGTGAACAGAAAAATAAGGCCTCTCATGGGCGTGTTATAGGAGTGCCTCGGGTGTGTCAGTGAATGTGGCTGCATTCTCAAATATAAAACCACAGCCCCAGAGGCCACATTTAGAGAAAGTTCAGAAGGAGATGCTGCGCTAGCCATACGGCATTATAAATGTCATTGTGATGTGCCAATGGCGGAGCGCTTTAGTCCATCAAAGGATTTTGTTGGGGATTCTTGAGGATCGCGTTTGGGAACCTCTGCCCATAACTTTATTTTTCATTTTGGTTGGCATTAGCCTTTAACAAAGGTTTCAGTTGATAGTCAATTTAAGAATGAAAAATGTATGTATACAATATTAATTGTGTATAGGGCTATAAAGTGTGTAATCATATATGTATAACTTTATAGATATAACAAATTATTAACTACAAAGAATTTTATGTACAACATAGTGTCCTTTGTCTTAACTTTGATTCAGTTTTCTACACTTTCACATTCTAATGGCTGCTATTTCTTCTATACCATGTCTCATGTGAACATGTAAACATTTGCACAACTAGTTATACTGTTATGAAAACACAGCTGTGTCAAAAGGTGTCTAAGGTTGATGGTGGAGCTGGATTCTACAACCCATCCCTGGAGGGAACTTCATGTTTTTCTGTTTTTGGAATTTTCAGTATCAGTAACATATGTCCAAGGCAAAGTGAATGTTTAGGTGACAGCTATTTTAGTGAAGTCAGAAAAATATGGAACCCCTGATTTTGAATGGCCTGTTACCTTACATATGCAGAAACGAGTATTTTGCATGTTTAACGGATCATTTAGTGATGATGAATGGACCTCTTAGTGAAAAGTCTAATAATTACACCTACTTGATTTTCATGGGATAAAATTAAGCTGCTGCCCCTGGTTTTAGAAGTAGATAAACCAAACTGGGATGCGGTCATAATTCTGACCACAGGGATTCCAGGATTCAAAATGCCAGTGCTGGGAATCCTGACACCTGTCAGAATCCCGGCGCCAGCATCTCAACCGCGGGAATTGGGAAAGTAAGTAGTGGGGCTAGAGGGAGGTTTTGGATCTGGATCTCCCCTGGTTTTGGATCTGGTTTGGTTTTGCCAAAACCTCACCTCCGTGTTTTGTTTTCGTGTTTTGGTTTTGGATCTGGATTTTTTCTTAAAAAATCAAGAAAACTGCTAAAGTCACATAAAATGGGCCTTTTTTGTACCTACAGTATTAATAACCTCAATAACAGTTATTTTCACTTGTTTCCAGTCAATTTTGACCACCTCACAGCTCACAATATTGTTTTTTTCATCTAGTTAAAGGGTCAAAAGGTTGCATCCAGCTTGCTGGCTCAAAACTGATCGATATAATTATTAATAGAGTTGAGGACTGTGCAAAGATGATGGTTGGGATACCCTTGATAGTTGATAGTTGGTGCATCCCCTAGCTGTAAAATTGATAATAAATAAATTAAAAAAACAATTCATTGGTGCAGCCCTAGGCTGAACAATTAATAATATAAAGAAATTCATTGGTGCAGTCTCTGGCTGTAAATTGATAATAAATTAATTAAAAAACAATTCATTGGTGCAGACCCAGGCTGAATAATTAATAATAATTTAATTAAAAAAGTAAAAAACAATTCATTGGGTGCATCCCCTGGCTGAATAATTAATAAAAAGAAATTCATTGGTGCAGCCGCTGGCTGTAAAAATGATAATAAATTAATTAAAAAACAAATCATTGGTTCCTAAGCCAACCATAACATTTAAATTGTCAGGCAGCAAAGCCCCAACCAGCACATAATGGAAAGGAAAAAGGTGCAAGATGGAATAGTCCTTGGGCCCTCCCACCCACCATTATGTTGTATATGAAACAGGACATTCACAGTTTAACAGACCAATCATTTCAGTGACAAGGACTGCCAATTGTTGCTGAAATTATTGGTTTGTTTGGACCCCCATAGAACAGGGTGCATTGGACATGGAAATGAAAATGATCCCATACACAAACTGGCCTTATATTACAAGTTGTCGTTGTCCTCGTCCTCATCATCCACATCAGTATGTACATCCTCTTCTTCACACAATATTAATTCATCCCCATTGGAATCCACTATAGGCGCCTCTGTAATTTTGTATGTAATTGTTGGTAGAGGTCTTCCTCATGGAATTTGTAATTCATTTTAATGAACATCATCTTTACCACATTTTGAGGAAGTAACCTCCTATGCTGATCATTGACAAGGTTGCCAGCTGCACTGAAAACTCTTTTGGAGTACACACTGGAGGGTGGGCAACTTAAGTAATGCAAAGCCAGTTTGTGTATGGGCCTCCAAATTGTCTCTTTTTCCTGCCAGTACTGAAAGGGACTGTCTAACATGCCTATTAGGATGTTATCTCTGAAACAGTTCTCCACCATTCTGTGAATGTAGACCGTATCACACATAGTCACGGTGGAAGACATGTCACTAGTAGGCAGTTCTCTCAGGCACAAAAAGATGTAATTTTTTGGTGAATAACCTGCATGACCAGTAGGCATTCTGTAAGCAAAATGTAGTTTTTTCCTGGCAGCTGCAGAAACTGAAGGAGGAGATAAAGGCGGCTGCAGCTGACAATTTTTTACCAACAGCTCTTTGCATAGTTTTAGATTTCAGTCTGTTGGGAAAAAACTCACAAGGTAGAACTTAAACCTAGGATCCAGAATGGTTGCCAAAATATACAGTCAGGTGCATAAATATTGGAACATTGACAGAATTTTCATATTTTGGCCTCTATTCACCACCACAATGGCTTTGAAATGAAACAAATAAGATGTGATTTAACTGCAGACTTTCAGATTTAATTTGAGGGTAATTACATCCAAATCGGGTGAACGGTTTAGGAATTACAATGGTTTCTATATGTGTCTCCTACTTTTTAAGGGGCCAAAAGTAATGGGACTATCAACTCAAAAGCTATTTCATGAACAGGTGTGGGCTATTCCCTTGTTATTTAATTATCAATTAAGCAGGTAAAAGGTCTGGAGTTGATTCTAGGTGTGACATCTGCATTTGGAATCAGTTGCTGTTGACTCCAAACATGAGATCCAAAGAGCTGTCACTATCAGTGAAGCAAGCCATCATTAGGCTGAAAAATCAAAGCAAACCCGTCAGAGAGATAACAAAAACATTAGGTGTGGCCATATCAACTGTTTGGAACATTCTTTAAAAGAAAGAATGCACCGGAGAGCTCAGCAACACCAAAAGACACAGAAGACCACGGAAAACAACTGTGGTGGATGACAGAAGAATTATTTCCCTGGTGAAGAAAAACCCCTTCACAACAGTTGGCCAAATCAAGAACACTCTCCAGGAGGTAGGTGTATATGTGTCAAAGTCAACAATCAAGAGAAGACTTCACAAGAGTGAATATAAAGGGTTCACCACAAGATGTAAACCATTGGTGAGCCACAGAAACAGGAAGACCAGATTAGAGTTTGCCAAACAACATCTAAAAAGCCATTACAGTTCTGGAACAACAACCTATAGACACATGAGACAAAGATCAACTTGTACCAGAGTGATGGGAAGAGAATAGAATGGAGAAGGAAAGGAACTGCTCATGATCCAAAACATACCCCCTCATCAGTGAAGCATGGTGATGGTAGTGTCATGGCGTGGGCTTGTATGGCTGCCAATGGAACTGGTTCCCTTGTATTTATTGATGATGTGACTGCTGACAAAAGCAGCAGAATGAATTCTGAAGTGTTTCGGGCAATATTATATGCTCATATTCAGTAAAATTCTTCAGAACTCATTGGACGGCCCTTCACAGTGCAGATGGACAATTACCCGAAGCATACTGCAAAAGCAACCAAAGAGTTTTTAAGGCTAAAAAGTGGAATGTTATGCAATGGCCAAATCAATCCCCTGACCTGAATCCGATTGAGCATGCATTTCAAAACTGAAGGGAAAATGCCCCAATAACAAGCAGGAACTGAAGACATTTGCAGTATAGGCCTGGCAGAGCAGCACCAGGGATGAAACCCAGCGTCTGGTGATGTCTATGTGTTCTAGACTTCAGGCTGTAATTGCCTGCAAAGGATTTGCAACAAAGTATTAAAAAGTAAAAGTTAGATTTAGGATTGTTTAGTTTGTCCCATTACTTTTGGCCCCTTAAAAAGTGGGATGCACATATAGAAACCATTGTAATTCCTACACCGTTCACCTGATTTGGATGTAATTACCCTCAAATTAAATCTGAAAGTCTACATCTTGTTTGTTTCATTTCAAAGCCATTGTGGTGGTGAATAGAGGCCAAAATGATAAAATTCTGTCAATGTCCCAATATTTATGCACCTGACTGTATTTTTCAGATTTCAATAGATTGACAACTCTTCAATCCTGGTGAAGTGAGTAAAGGGCTTGATCCACCAGTGTGACATACCTTGCGCAATCGCTCCATTTCAGTTCCTCCTTCAGTTTCTCCAGCTGTTGTTGCAAGAGTCTGATGAGAGGAATGACCTGACTCAAGCTGGCAGTGTCTGAACTAGCTTCACGTGTGGTAAGTTCAAAGGGTGAATGGAATGACCTGACTCAAGCTGGCAGTGTCTGAACTAGCTTCACATGTGGTAAGTTCCAAGGGTTTGAGAACCTTGCACAAAACGGAAATTATTCTCCACTGAATTTGAGTAAAAGTAAGGTGCATTTCCCCTCCACGGCCTATGTCATAGGCAATTGTATAGCTCTGGATGGCCTTTTGCTTGTCCTCCATCCACTGAAGCATATAGAGGGTAGAATTCCACCGAGTTACTACCTCTTGCTTCAGCTGATGGCCAGGCAAATTTAACAGTACCTGCTGGTCATGCAATCTTCGACAAGCATTTGTCGAATGTCTAAAATGTCAGATATTTTGTGGGCCACCGAGAGCATCTCCTGAACACCCTTGTCATTTTTAAAAAAATGTTACAACACCAAATTAATTGTGTGAGCAAAACATGGGACGTGTTGGAATTCACCCACATGTAATGATCTCACAATATTGGTGGCATTGTCCAACATCACAAATCCTGGGGAGAGTCCAAGTGGGGTAAGCCATTTAGCAATGATTTCCATGAGTTTTTCTAAGTGGTTCTCAGCAGTATGCCTCTTAGTGAAACCAGTTATACAAAAAGTAGCTTTCCTCTGTATCAGCTGTCTTTTGGTAGATGTTGCTGCTGCTGTTGTAGGCAATAAACCTACTCAGTGGGCTGTCACAGTCATGTAATCCTTAGTTTTCCCTGTCCCACTTGTCCACATATCAGTGGTCAAGTGGACAGTGGGTACAACAGCATTTCTTATTACATTAATAAGGTTTTTTTTAAATGTCCTTGTACAGACTTGGAGTTGCTGTTCTAGCAAAGTGGAATCTAGAAGGGATCTAGTAGCGAGGACACAGGACCTCAATTAACTATTGAAAACCCACTGCAGTAATGGTGGATACTGGGTGCACATCTAATACCAGCATAGCTGTTATGACATCAGTAATCTGCTGTGCAACTGGGTGATTCCTGTCATACTTGTTTGCCCTTGCAAATGATTGTTTGACAGTTAATTGTTTTTGGAGGTTACACTACAAGTAGTCTTCCTCCTGTCCCCTTCTGGGATGAAGATCCACTCACAGCAACAGCAGCAACAGCAATAGGCATAGTCATCCAGGATCCTTCTGAGGAATTATGGATAGAAGAGGAGTAAATCATGCTTTGAGTAACAACATTGGATGCAGCAGGTCTACTCCAGATGACGAATGTTGATGATGCAGGTGTTGGTGGTGGAGATCGAAGGCGCTTGGATCCCACAAAGAGGGAGCAGGTAGGTAACACTGGACTTGTTATGTTTTGAGTTTTGGAACTTGGCGACATACACTTTGATATTTGATGAATGCGCTCCAAGCGGCGTAACAAGGAGGAGGTTCCTAGGTGGTTTAGGTTACATATGGCTTGACAACTGTTGTCCGGATTGGGGTGGAATTAATTTCCACACGTGAGAGGTGGATTTTTTTGTCTTTTGCCCCTGCATGACAACAATGGGCTTTGACTTTTTCAATCCATGGGCAACAGCTGTTGCCTTACTTACACAAGGGACATCCTCGGCATCAACATCCTCATCACCAACATCTTTATCATCAACATCCCCATCATCCTTAGTGCCTTCAGCTACCAAAATATCCTCCTCCTCCATGTGCAATTCCCCAGAAGCATCCTCACTGACTACGTCTGCAAGATGTTGACTGCCCTTCCCCACATTTACAGAGGGCACACAAATGTTGGAACTTGGAGGATCCTCCAGTACACTAATATTTAGGTCTGGCTCACACATGGCAACCGCGGACACACTTGCACTCTCCTCGGGGATTTGTGATTTCACGTTCTCAGGGCACCCAGTTGGTTTTTCCGGAGCTGTCTTACTCTTCTTAACAACTTTCAATTTTTTAATGGTACCACCACCACTATTACTACAAGCAGAAGGGCCAGCAGAACCAGCAGTCAACATAAATAAAGGCCATGGCCTTATCCTTTCCTTCCCCTTCGTGTAGTGAATGGCATATTGCCAATTTTTTGTTTATCTAAAGGCGTCTTGCCTTTCGATTTTTTTTCTTTACTACAGTAAAAGTAGCTTTAGCATATCCATGGTGTGACTTAAGCCCTGGGGCATGGGCCTTCATAGAGGACAAGGAAGTTGACAACCTTGCATTATCATGATGACTGCTGGTGGCAGCTACAACATGTGGTTCTTGGCCTTGCTCTCCTGTCATGTGACAGCCCTCAATATTTTCTGTGGTCTTGAGGCAGTGTCACAAGCACCAATAGTGTAGCCAAGGTGTGGTTACAAAATTCACACATGTGCAGTTGTGCGCACACAGAAAAATATTAGACAAAAAAAGCACTTTGTTTTATATTATTTTTGCATCCAGTACTTGGGCCCAGAGCACAGATTGATGACGACTTGAGTCTGGCACCACTAGGTTGCATTGCTGTATCTTGTGCGACTAAGCCTAACACGCACACACAGAAAAATATTAGACAAAAAAAGACACTGTTTCATTTTTTTTTTCATGTCCAGAACTTGGGCCCAGAGCACAGATTGATGATGAATGGAGTCGGGCAGCACCAGGTTGCGTTGCTGTATCTTGTGCGGCAAAGCCTAACATGCACACACAGAAAAAAAATAAAAAGACAATATATATATTTTTGTTTTCAGGTAAAGAACTTGGGCCCAATTGGACACAGCAGACAGCACAGCACCAGCCCAGATGGATCAGCACCGGCCCAGATGGACACAGCAGACAGCACAGCACCAGCCCAGATGGATCAGCAACAGCACTATCCCAGATGGACACAGCAGACAGCACAGCACCAGTCCAGGTGGATCAGCACCAGCCCATATGGATGCAGTAGACAGCACAGCACTAGCCCAGATGGATCAGCAACAGCACCAGCCTAGATGGACACAGCAGACAGCACAGCACCAGCCCAGATGGATCAGCACCAGCCCAGATTAACACAGCAGACAGCACAGCAGTGACAGCACCAGATGGATCAGCAGTGCACCAGCCCAGGACACAGCAGACAGCACAGCGACAGCACAGCACAGGTAACTACCTCCCAGCTCTACACTACTCACCCTCCCTGTTCAGTCTCCACAGCCGGAGTGAAATGGAGGCTGTCACGTGGTCCCTTATATATAGAAACGAAAGCTCATGAGCCGCGAGATTTCGTCTCTATGGTTTTGCCTCAGTTTGAGATCCAGGGTCGGAGGGGGACCGAACGCATGTTTTTTTTTGTTTGTTTGTGATGGTTGCGCTCGCAGGTTAATTTGCTGCTGCAAACATGTCATGTTTCGATTGTCTATCTGCTTGATGTCAATTATTTAATTAATTAACTTAAGTGTTGGGGAAATGTTGGCTTTGTTTTTTTTTTATTATGTCACTAAACTTTATTGGTAAAATGTAAATTTATTAACTTTCATTTTTTGGTTTAACCCTTCGTTGTTTTGTTTGGGTGGCTTTGGTTTTGTTTATTTCTTGTTAATGTTTTGATGTTATTAAGTGTATGTTCTAAATTGTTTGTTATTTCTAAGTATGGTATTTTTTTGCCCTTAACTTTGCAATCGCACCTAAATGCCTGGAGCCAATCGAAATCGCAATATTATGTAATATTTGTGTCACATGCTTTCTGCAGTATCCAATAGAAGTTAGCATTTGTGAACTATTAAACTTAACTAGCGAATCATTTTTTAGCCATAATTTTTGTTTACTGTTAAAATCGTCATTGCCATCATGAGAGTGGCAGTGTTTACACACCGTGAGCTGGCCATTTTGGTCGAAGTTATGGACTGGTGCTTGGCCACTCTAGCCCCACCATCCCCAACCGAGAAAAAAGAGAGATGTACGCAGAGGTGTGCCGTCGCCTGCGTATGGCGGGGTATAGGAAGAGCATTGCTCAATTGGAAAGGCGGTGGTCCGATTTGCATCGCCGCTCACCTGCCCTTCTGGCTACTTTGCGGCTGTGTATACGTCAGCATAAGTAAGACTTATTTAACTGTTTATTTTTTCCAACAATTATTATGGCCCTACTTTTTTTTTGGAGTTTTCTATATTTTAGTGTACTGTAAATATGATATTAACCAGTAATGTATGTTGCAACTATTGTACAGCATGGCCCTACTGTACTTTATATATTTTTGTCAGTATGTAAGCTATTTTTGTATTTTGGGATTTAAAAGTTTCTACCTAGTTAAATTTTCAGTATGCTAAATTCATGCTTAAAATCATAGAAAAAAATCAACAAATAAAATGTAATCAAACTATATACTTCACTTAGGACAACAGCGGATACGGAGAGTGTGTCTAAGGGCACGCCGCAGTGCAAATACGGCCAACAGTCCTCCAAGCCCCTCCCCTGCCCACTCCTCACAATTTACCCCTCCCTCCCCTGCCCACTACTCCCAATTTAAACCTCCCGACCCTACCCAATCTTCCCAAATTATATTTTCAAATTAAACACTACTAAAATGTGTTTAAGATGTGAGTTTACACACAGATAAGTATTACACGTTGTTGTTTTATTCACTTTTTGTATTTTTTTAGCCTTCAGTATTTGAAATGAAACATAAATCTCCAGTTGTATATATTAATTCTGTGAGCTGTGCCATGCCACAGCCCAACACACACCTTGTGTAGCTGTTACTGTTTGTGACATTTGGCCTTATTAATACTTGTCTTTCTCTTATTTAATATACAACATATAGAGGGGTATTCAATATGAAACGTTAACTTCCCTGGCGAAGTTAACGTTTCATATCGGAGTTTTTTTCTGCGTTAAAGTATCGGGCGCGCTCCCGCGTATCCCTGTATTCAATTTTAAATCGTCGAAAATGGGAACCTCCGAAGTTGGTTTTGCGTAAAGTTACGATTTTTTCCATAAAAAATGCGTAAGACCCCCTAAAGTTGTAAAAACATGGGATTTAAATAGCCGCAGCAGGTGTTTTTTTATCCGACATTGAAGAAGTGTTGCAGAAGAGCACTTAGGTTATTTTTTTCATTTTTTTAAGTGGTCCCATCAAATTTGGGGTACATGAAAATGGGTACTAGCATATTTTAAGTCCCTAAAGTAAGTTTTTAAAAATTCTGCATTTGTGCACCTGCTGCTATAAATCTATTCTTCAAAACACCTGCCGCATACTTGCAGAATAGCCCTGAACCTATTTCCCTATTGTTAAACAATTTTTTCCCATTTATTTTTTTCCACCCCAATTTTTAAATTTTAAATTAATTTTTTGGGGTGTCCCTATTTTTTTTTAAAAACCAAATTTATTTTTTAAAGGGTGTCCCGATTTTTTGTAGGACATTTTTTTTTTGAATATTTCCTTTTAAGGGGACATTCCCTAAACTACAGGCTATTTTTTATAAGCCTACACCCCCAAACCCCAGCCAATCAGCGGCAGCGCTGACTGTAGCGCGGCCGCTGATAGGCTCCTGCAACTGACAGTTCCCACGTGGGTGAGTCAGCCCACGTGGGAACTGTCAGTTGCCGGAGCCTATCAGTGGCCACGCTACAGTGAGCGCTGCCGCTGATTGGCTGGTGGGACTGCAATGCCCCGTGAAGTCCCGGCAGCGGGCATTCGGGAGCTATGTGTATGTGTGACAACACACATACACATAGCTAGTAGCGTGGATCGGGTAAAAGCGTTTTTTTGTTTTAAAACAGCCATGGATTACTGCGGAGACCAGCGCTGGATGTAGGTGAGTATGAAATCTTTCTTGCAGGGCCAGCTACCATGGATCTCTACTGGAGAAGAGGACAGATTCATCTGGTATAGGTAAGTATGTGTGAATGGGTAGGTGTATGTAATAAACTTATACTGGGCACGGTGTGTGTGTTTTGTCTTTTTTTAACTATTTATTTTACAGTGAAATTACAGGTGCCGCATGTCTGCTGGCACTTGTAGTTCCACAAGTGCAAAATGGCAGGCATGCTGGCACTTGTAGTTCCACTGTAAAGTACAATAGTCTTACATTATTTGGCCCCCCTATTACCCCCATACCCACCGCTCCAGGGGTATGGGGATGAGCCCCAGGCTTCAGCGCAAGCCTGTGGTGCTCGGGAGAGGGGGGACCCTTTTTTGGGGGGTCCCCAACTCCCCCAAGATCATCGGCTTGCGCTGACCGACTTGGGGTGTAATGCTTTGGACCTGGAGCCCCGGTGATTGGGTCTCCGGGCTGTGGCATTACACCCCGGTCGGTTGGGTCTGGTGCTGGTCTTAAATATAGGGGGTACCCCACATCATTTTTGCCCCCTATATTTAAAACCAGCACTAGTCCCTGCAACCTGGTGTTGGTTTCTAAAATACGGTGGAACCCTACACATTTTCTTCCCCGTATTTTTAGAAGCCACCACTGGCTGGCTAGCCTGGGGCTGGTTTGGCTTTTGGGGGGGGACCTTATGTCATTTTTTTTCAAAATGTAAAAAAACTTTTTTTAAAGGTTAACAAAACGGGAATTTTTGGGAAATATTCTAGGGACCCCCCTAATGATGTCTAGACATGGGGGATCACTATGGGTACCCCCATTTTTAACTCCTGAAGGAAGTTGGGCTTTCTAATAGCCGCAGCAAGTGCATAAATGTGACTTTGAAGAAAGTGGTGCAGAAGAGCATTTAGAATTTTTTTTGGGGAAAAATAACTATGCCCAGCAAATTTGGGGTACTTGAAAATGGGGGTCAGCATATTTTAAAGTTGCTAAACAGACTTGAAAAAATTGTGAAAAACCCACTTGCGCAAGGAGCTGCAATGAAAAAAACACCTGGGGCATACTTGGGGACCCCCCCAGAGTCAAGTTCGCTATTTTTTAACTTTGTTCCCCAACATTTTTTTTTTTGGCCCCCAAATTCAAAGTGCTTTTTTTGGGGTGTCCCGACTTTTTTTTTGACACAGATCATTTCAAGGGGTCATTCTGAAGGGTGCAGGTTATTTTTTTTAAGCCAGCACCCCTAAACCCCAATTCTGCACTTTTTTTCGACACCTATTCAATGGTGAAAACTTATCCCCGTTTTTTAGCAAAGACTTTTCAAAACTGCGATGTCTTTGAAATTGAATACGATGTAAAACTAAAATCAGTGATATTAACGCAAAAACGTTAAAAAGTGCGATATTAACGCAAAAACGGACTTATCGCACCCATATTGAATACCCCTAATAGTGGCCTACCCTCTATTTGTTTTTTTTGAGCTGTAAACAAGCCTTCCTACATTTGTCTTTTTTTAGTATATAATGGAAATGTGTCTACAGATATGTATTTTTAACACTGTTTTAGTGTTTACATTTTTTTGAGGGGGCACCATTTTTACTACAATGTGCAGCAACCCCTGGCCCTGTTTGCAACATTTAATGTTTGAAAACTTTGCCTATGCATGTACGGATGTCTACTTATCTTTCAGCTAGAGCTCAGCTTAGTTGCCCCCCCTGATGTTTTTATTTGTGTTTTGGAAATAATTTTTTTTTTTAAAGGATCCATTTTAGAAATATTAATATTTTTTTATATTACCAATAGATCCACGGATGGTGAATGGCATCCTCATACAGGAGTCCCATGAGGCCAGGCAGTATTTGGCCCACCTGGATGGCTGCTTCTGCCGCATGATCCATTGTTTGAAGCAGTCATGATTGGGCTTTTTTAGTTTGTTTGCTTTTTGTTTATGGTTGCTATATTAAAACACCTTTGTTAAAACCACAGAGTCCTTATTCAATGATAAGCAAGTTTTGAAGCAAGATGTACAAATGTTTTTGTATTTTTTTCTTGGATTTTTTATTTATTAAAATATTAAATATTTACACATACATTTCAAATTCAATGGGTAACTGTAACACCACATTTCTCCTGTTTTCTAAAAATACATATGGCTGGTTTTCATATTTGTAAGTTAGTTTAGAATTGTGCATATTTTTTAAGGCAATATTCTAACAAACCAAAATAGCTGCCTAAACAGGTTAGCCCTACTACCCATATCTACCATATGTTCAGAAAGCATTTTGAAAACGTTTGCCACTTAAGTGTTTTAAACAAATGTGGCTAACTAAATAATCAAGAACTGGGAGAAGATTGAGCATAACAACATGTTGGTCCCATCCATCCAAAGTGTGGGTCTTCCAAATGCAACATACTGTACAATGGTATTGATAATGTGTTGAAGATGTTTTTTTGAGGGGAAGAATGGTATTTTGTTAACAAAAAAAAAAACATTAGTAACATACATGGCATCATTTCAAAAGTAAAGCATTGGTAATCATCTAAACATAAATGGCCTAAATATGGTCACCCAAAGATAACAGATACACTAAAAACAGAAATACATACCTGAAAAATCGAGCAACTACAGCATTGTGGAAGGCCCCCCTGGACACTCCCACACCACCTACCTCATGGGGGCCATCGTCCGGCAAGGCATCCTCTGGCTGCATTGGGACTTGACTCATTATGGCTATGTTATGAAATATCCCACAGAGGACCACGAACTTGGAAACCATCTCTGGAAAATACATGAGTTCGCCACCAGACTGGTAGAGGCATCTGAATCGGCCCTTTAACAGGCCGATACAGTGCTCCACCACCTGCCTGGTGGCAGTAAATGTGGCATTATATTGTGTTTGTGGCCCTGGTGTGGGGGCCAAATAAGGAGTCAGCAGCCAGGGCATGCAAGAATAGCCACTGTCTCCTGTACCAAAAGATGTAGACAAATGCATATCAGAAAAATACAGTGACATGAACTTCATTTGACCAACACAAACACATATTTTACTTACCCAGAATGCATCACCAGCTTGCAGGGTGGATAATTTGTGCAAAATCCCTGATTGCTGAATCACAAATGCATCATGGGCACTGCCGGGAAATTTCAAATTCAGGGACATGATCTGGAGGGAGGCATCACATACCACCATGACATTCAATGAATTGAAGTGTTTCCTGTTCCTATATATTTGCTCATTCAATGCAGGAGACTGAAGTGGTATGTGAGTGCCATCCACTACCCCTATGATGTGTGGAAAGCCAGCAATGTCAAGAAAGTACTGCTTTACCACACCAAGGGCTACCATATCCAATGGCATACTAATAAAATTTGCTATATGCTTGACAAAAGAAACTATGATGCGCCTCAGGATCCTAGAAAAGGATGGCTGAGATATGCCACCCACCATACCCACTGTGGTCTGGAAGGAACCTGCAGTGCAGAAATGTAACACCAACATCAACTGCATTAGCGGTGGGACTGCTGTAGGAATGTGAATTTCACTTTCTAGATCACTATCTATTAATGATAGAGTGTCTAGAATAATGCTGGGTGGGAGGCGGTATGTTCTTAAGACAACATCATCTGGCATTCCAAAAAGGGTGACACGTGTTTTATATATCTGGGGCCTTGAATGCCTCCTCTGCCTATGCCTAGGAGGATGAGCAGGTAGGTAGGGGTGTGAGAGCATTGCCACTATCAAATCTCCAACCGCTCTCTGAAATGTGTAAAAAAAAATTGAATGTTGGCTGAGGATGTAAAAAGGCAACTGCAAACTTAACTTCAGCAGAATGTTGAAGATTCTTACAGGGTTGGGAAGGGACATCTTGGCTTGCTCCTACATGTTTGTTTTATAAAAAAAAGAACTTACTTGTATAAAATATACAAACATCCCAAAGCTAAGTAAACCATGACCTTCTAAAAAACATAAAAAAACATGTCAGGATAATGCAACCTCAACACTAGAGATACATGCAGTACACATATGTACTTACCTGGGACAAAACTAATGAAGTTTGGGGATCTCTTGCCAAACAAGAAGATAAGGAAGAACTACAAATTAAAAAAGCCATTTATCAATATAAAAAAACAGTTACTGGAAAACATGTCAGGATAAGACTACCTCAACAGTAGAGATGCATGCAGTACATATATGTACTTACCTGGGACAAAAGCCAATGAGATATTGTGCAAACACTCCAACAAACACCAGAAAACAACCATCAATAAAGCACAACTAATGGCCCAAACACCTCAACCTTAAACAGGGTGAAAACTCCCTCCCAAAAATCCAAAATGTAAAAAAAAAAAAAAATGTGCACCCATGGCGCACAAACAATTATGCATACAACCAATTATGCCTAAGCATCTATAAATAAATCTTCAAACAACACTATTACTCATGCTTTCAACAGAATTCTGACCATGGACTCTGAGGAGCATGAAAGCCAGACACCAGCTGAATTAAGTAAGTTTCTAGCTCAATGTTTGCACTTGCACTAAAATGAATGACAGTATGATTTATACATGCATCACAAAGTAAACTACAAATGTACATTTTCAATGTGTAGAGCCTCAAGATGCACAAGTGACTGAAGAGGAGGCTGGCACAAGCCAAAAATGGCTGAGGCAGCTATAATTCACGAGGAAGGAGTTGGAGGTCTTGGTTACCATATGCATGGACAATATTGTCCATGCACCCAGAAATATGGGGGCTGCACAGAAGGATCGGATTTGGGACGAGATAGGCAGGGCTGTGAATATGGAGGGTAGCATCCACCAAACCACTGTGGAAGTTAGAAGATGGTAATTGAAATGTTTGTTGCTATTTGAAGGGAAAAAATAGCATTGTTAGATAAATAACTAATTTTTACAAAAACATTGACAGATGGACGGACTTCAAGTATCGGCTGAAGGAGAAGCTCGCAAATAGGGCTCAGCATGCCATGGGGACACCCACCCCTGAGGCCCTCAATTTAACATCTTTGGAAGAAATGGCTCAGGGGTGTGTGCAGGAAGAGGAGGTAGTCGGCGTGTCCAATATGGACACAGACATCCCCAACTTTGCAGCTCCACATGGTCCAGAAGGTAATTGTTTAATTTTAACCACCCATCCCAAAAAAAAAACCATACCCAATCTGATTTGTTCATATTTGCTTGTTTACAGAACTAGAAGAGGAACAGCCTACTCCTGAGGTGAGAGCTGGACCCAGCAGATATGGAGGCTCTGCAGGGGATGACCCAATTTCTCCATCTGGGGACTCCGTGGAGCCCACTCCTGGGGCACTACCCGCCCAGGCCTTGTCCCTCCTCACTGAGTTGGTCGACCAGACTCAGCAGAATACAAATGTTCTGCTAAGGATGGAGGCCACTCTGGTGAGGATGGTGGAGGCCATGGAGAAATCTGTTGTAGCCCAGAATCGGATAGCTGAAGCCCAGGAGCAGGCAAACTGATTGCCATGTTGTAGCAAGCCTCCCTTCCTGCAATTCCATCAAGGACCACCACCTCTGGCAGACCATCAGCCAGTCTCAAAACTATGGCGAGCCCTATGCCTATGCCAGAGCTAATACCATCCAGCTTTGGCCAGGCCAGTTGGCGTGTTACACGCCAGTCGACTGTTGCAGAGCTTCAACTTCAGCTGAGGCATAAAAAATGTCTCAATAGCACTGCCTATCTCGTCCTTCATCCATTCATGTGTAGTCCCCATATTTCTTGTAACCCATACCTCCATCTCCTTTCTCGTGAATTTTTAATGTTTTTTAATTTAAAGTTATTGTTGTAATTTTTATTTATAAAAAGTGATTTAAGCCATGAATTAAAATGGCACAAAAGTGTTTGAAAAACAATAAACTAAAAAACAACGAAAAAAAAGTGTGCATACATTTCAATTTTTACATTTGTATTATACTTTAAAAATATACAGGGTTAATAAACACAGGAAATAGGTAATTGCTTACAAAAAACAGTAGGTTAAACAAATCACCAAAAAGTAGCTTATGTATTTTTAAAAAAACACGTTTGGAAACCCACCAATAGTAATTTGGTTAATTAAGCTAATTCGCTGATGACAATGCACCTGAGCAATTGGTCTGCCAATTATCCCTGTTATTACCAACAACTTAGACTATTATTAAGTGCTTGCATTGTGTGGTTCGAAATAGCAACATCACTCATAACATCAGTTACATTAGATAGTATCGAATCTACTATGGGGCTTATGATAGTCCATACCCTACCACAAGCTGGACGATCATCCCATCCTGAAACCTGCTCGCAGAGTGTTGTATTACTACTTCCACTCTTCTATGTCTCTCACAGCAGGTAATGTATGTATGCCCCTAAAACGCTGTGCGAACACTGTGGCACATCTGCATTTTTAAACCCCCCCCGGTCAACACCCACAAACGACCCTTCCTGTCAATCAACTATCGGGGGTCACTTCCTGCTCACAGGCCATACAAGTGAAGTAATATGTCATCGCAAGGACTCGTCCACACATGCGCACAACGAAGCGCACGCATACGTGGTCTGATAACATCAGCCACATATGAGCGAGCAGCAGCTTGCAAGCAGGTCTGAATCAGATCCATAGTCAGTACTTCCAAATGTTCAGAGATGTTTTACACTGGGTTTTTTCTTTGACCACGCTTCAATAGGTGTTATGTCCTTTAGGGCAACTGAAGCAGATTGGTTCTTGAGATAAACTGCTTTGCCCAAAACTGCTTGTCTAGGACTGCATCCTTAGCTTGCATCCTGATCTCTCTACTAATATACGGTTTGCTCATTCACTGATACCCTTTTTTTCAATTGTATAGGCAATGGTCAATTAATGGTCTATTCCATATTTTCTTAAGAATGTCTCCACCTCTCTTTTGAGATATTCTCCACCATTAATAGATCTCAGAGTCTTGAGTCTGTAACCTGTTTGATTTTCTACAAGTCTCTTATATTCTGCAATCTTATTCCCAACTCTAAGATTTTTCTCTGATGATGATGAAGTACACGTGTCATCCTTGTGAAGTACTCTATAAACATCATGAAGTATCTATATCCACTTACAGACTTTACTTCCATTAAACCACACATTTGAATTTACTACTTCAAGTGGTTTTGTAGCTGTGATTGGTTAAAGAAGCAGTGGTAATGTGAATAATGTACATCTCTGCATCAGGCCCACAGACAAGACAGAGAAGAGAAAACAGTAAGAATACTGGCACATCATGGCCACCAACATCACACACTTTTACTCGCATCCCTTAGAGGTGCACAGAAAAAGGTGCAATGTTGGTGACCACAATTCTTGGTTATTTGTGCAACCGCTAAGAACCAAATTGCCCCAAAGTATCTATTCTAAATAAGAGAAACAAAATAATGAAGACATAAAAAATTGCACCACATACACTATTACTTCACAAGCACCTTTGCTTTTTCCGTCAAATATAACTCTGCCCACAAGCTTTGCACTCACATATTTATTATTATTTATTTATTAACAGTTTTTATTTAGTGCAGCAAATTTTGTTGCGCTTTACAATTTGAAACAACATTAATAGAACAAAACTGGGTTGTAAGAGACAGACATGAAGGTAAGAGGGCCCTGCTCACAAGCCTACAATCTATAGGGATACAGATGTTGATACACAAGGATAGGGGCTACATATTGCAAATTGGTCCAGCCTGATTGCAGATGTTCTTGGTGGGCTGTATAATCCAATCAAACTAGAAAGTTAGTCTAGGGTTAGGAGGATGTGAAATTGAAGAAAGAGAAAATGTGATACAGTATGTGTAAACTATAAGAAGGGAGTTAAATAGAGAAGCTATAAAGGTTATGTAGACAATTCTGGAATCTGATAAGCTTTTCTGAAGAGGTGAGCTTTCAGAGAACGCTTGAATGTTTGGAGACTATCGGAAAGTCTTTTTGTGCATGGGAGGGCATTCCACAGGGTGGGGCAGCCCGAAAAAGTCCTGTAACCATGCATGGGAATAAGTAATGCATAAGGATGTGTCGAAGCTGAATAATTGGCTGAGAAAATTTAAGTTTGAAATGTAATTGCGACAACGCCATCTTGCGACTGGCCGCAAGACGCCATCTTGAAAATGAGATCGCAAGACGCCATTTTGCGAATGGCCACCTAAGCGCCATTTTAAGTAAACTCACATTTTAGTACATGTGGCGATAATACTATTAGCACCATGCGATTGCATCTTTCACCATTTCTCATACACACATTAATACACACAATTGCTCTGTTAACTAGTCGCATATTAGCGAATGCATAGGACTTTGTATGAAACCGCTGTTTTATTAGCTTTATGTGCACGCATCTGCCCCAAGTTAACTAGCGTCCTTATATCAAACCCCAAATACTCACACATTACATATTCACACATAAGGTAATAACAAGTATATGATTTAAGTTGGTTCAGTTAGTTTAAATGCTGAGAAATAAAGATATTTGATAACTAAGGTTTTATACATGCTAAACAAGTCATGTTTGGTTTCGTACTGATGCGTACTCTTTTTACAGTATTCCGGTGTTATCGGTGGGGAGATCGCATCATGCATTCTCGAGTTATGGATCGCAGAGCCTACAAGCAACAAAATTTATATTTCATGAACAACTGTTAGGATGTTGCAGGGGGCGGGAAGGGAAAGATCCCCAGCTGTTAGAGGCAGGGAGAGTCTACTTGAACCAGCCTGTTAAATGCTCTGTAACAGATGCTTCTCCCCTGGGAACCAATGACATCAGCAACAAACTTCTCTATTGTCCTGTCTATTCTGGGGGGGTATAAATATGTGTGCTCAAATGCTGGGTTCTTAGTCTTCATGCTGAATGCTGAATGACGAGGGGTCTCTTGCTGATGCCTATCATCTGGTCCGGAAGCGCTGTGTATGTATACTGTACTTGGGTCTGTATAATTCCTTTTGCACCTAAATTGTGTCTGGATCAATTGCGTGTAACTGTCTGAACTTTTACTTGAATAACACTTGTGCTTTGGAACCACAGATTCCAGGTCTAAATCTTTGTTTACTGTATGACTGCGTAAGCAAATTAGCGTCATCCTTAGAGGTTTACAGGAAGGATTTTAGAAGGTACAGGCAGGGGTATATAGAGGTTCTGATCCAGTATCGTTAACGCAGATCTTGTGCAGAGCAGAGATGTCAAGTTGGAATATATTTTGAGATAAGTGAAGAGATGTATGTTGGTGTGGTTTGGTTAATAGCTTTATGTGTGAGTGTAAGTATTTTATATCGAATACGGGAAACATATCTCTGTGCCCACCAGCTAATCTTTCATATGCCCCTCTGTCCACCAACTTTTTCTTCACATACTGTATCCATCTGCCTTCCAGCTCCTCCCTCATATTTTTTTCTTTACATACCACACTGTCCACTAGCTTTTCTCTTACATGCTCCACTGCTCACCAGCTGTCACAATCTGCAGCTGATTGTCTGTGCTGAATGTTTAGATTCCAGGTCACTTTCAGCTGGCTGATTCCTGCTGGTCACTAGGCAACAGGATGCCTGGCAACTGTGGGGTGTTCTGGGCTGCTAAGGATCAGTACTGCATGCAGAGCTCCATCTGCATGATATTTAATTTATCAGGGGCTTGTGTGGAGCTGGTCTCTGATTGGTCCATATGCCTTTTTATGTCAGCCATCCCTGCTCTACCCTGCCAGTTATAGCTTAAACCTTGCAACGTGAGCCTCTGGTCTTTGTTCCTGGTGCCTGTGTTCTTCTGTTGCAAGTGGTCCTGTTGGTTCCAGTACCTGCATTCTGAGTAGCTGGCCTGCTATGATCCAGATTCATTCCTGTTTTGCTGGTTCTGCCATCTTCCAGCCAGAATCCCAAGTAGCTGTCCTGCTACAATCCAGATTTTCTGTTTTGCTGGTCATGCCATCTTCCAGCTAGAATCCAGAGTAGCTGGCCTGCTATGATCCAGATTCGTCCTGCATTGCTGGTTCTGCCATCATCCAGCTAGAATCCTGAGGAGTTGGTCAGCTACTAACTTGCTTCATATCCTGTATTACTGGTCCTGCCATCATTCAGCTAGTTTCCCGCATAACTACACTGGGACTGTCTCATTCTCTGTTCCTGCACTAGCACTGAGTGACCCAACCTGGAGGCTGTGACCTGCCTTTCAGACACCGCAAAGTCCAAACTTCCTTGCAGGGGTCCCTGGTTCGGATCTTTGTCAACACTCAGTGTTAGCTAGTGAGTCCAAAGCCCCTTACACATTGGGGACACCCAATGTACTAACTTGGCCTAAGTACCCTAAGGGTCTCTTGGAGATTCCCTCAGGTGTTCATAACACCAGCTTTTTCCTTACATGCTCTCCTGCCCACTATCTTTTCTCTCATATTCACTACACTGCATGTCAACATTTTTAGAATCTGTCCCACACTTTCTACCAGCTTTCCTCTCACATGCCCATATGCCTGCCAGCTTTTCCCTCATGAATCCATCTCCCAATGAGATTTTCCCTCATATGCATTCCTGTTTACCATCTATTTCCTCACATATCCCTTTATCATGTTTTCCCACACATGCTAACATGGCCATCTGCTTTCTCTCACATGTCAACTGTACCCACCAGCTTGTCCCTCACATGCCCCCTGCCCACCAAATTGTCCTTTGCATGCATCCCTGCCCACCAACTTTTCCTTTACATGCCCCTAATGACCAGCTTACCCTGAATGCTCCCTTGTATGCTAACTTGTTCCTTGTGTATCCACTGCCAATCTGTGCCCTTGCATGCCCTACTGCCCACAAGCTTGGCCTCACATGAACTCCTGCCCATCTCCCTCATGTGCCTTCCTGACCAGGTACTTGAACCTCACATGCTTCCCTACCCATCAACTTATCCTTCACTTGCCCCCTGCCCAACAACTTGTTCCTTGCAAACCCTATACCCACCAATGTCCATCACATCATTTTCGTGAAACATAATTTCTCCTACATGCACCGGCCTACTAGCTCTCCCCCCACTTACCTAATTGTCAACCATGGATATATTTGAAAAGCCAGCCAACACCTGTAGCTCTGTCATCAATTTAGTTGTCTGCAATCATGTCTGCAGAGGCTGCAGTCTCCATTCATATTCAGTTCAGTAACTGTTCTGACCAGTGGCACAATATTACAGCTGAGGAGATGAGGGGGGGCACTTAGTGGCAGCTCACAGACACTGGTGCTCTTCATCATTGGCTCAATTCAGCTATAAGTGTGAAGACTGGGAGGTGGGAGTTGGGACTTGGGATGAGAGCAGCCATTCTCTGCACAGACAGGGCTTGGGGCTGGCTGCTGCAGGAAAGGAAACTGTTGTGTGGACTGGAGTCCAGAGAGTGAAATCCTGAATCTGTATCTTCTGTGTTTGAAAGCTGTCCCCCCAGCACCCAGTAGTGGCTTGCTGGCTGCCAAAGTGCTGATGGAGACAGTGTAGACCTTTTTGAGCTGAGCTTCCATCACTGCAGAGCGAAGAAGGAAGAAGGTCTCCGAAGTCCTGGCTATCAGTGATGTCATCAATAAATTACTGGCAGTGCACCACTGGGAAGGAAGGTCACTCCTGCCACAGCAAATAACACACAATGTGAGCCAGGAGGTGCAGTAGGAGTATGCAACCACTCTTTTAGATAAGACACGAAAGCTGTACATAAGCAGCCCAAGCATAATGTACAAACAGTTCTAGTGATGCTGCACTGGGGCAGGTGGTTGCATTTCTCCTACCCCAGTGCCCAGGTCATGTGCCCCACTCACCCCACCCTTGTTACACCACTGCCTGTAGCACATATACACCTTTACCACAAGTCTTGAGATATCCAGTATCAGGGGTGTTGTACAGCTTAATCAGGTGTCAAAATGAGGCTCAATAAATGCTGTGAAATACTGTAAGATGACCAACTGGGGACAGATGCTTGCACTTTTCACAAGGAAACTGTGAAACAGTAACATTTACATCTTCAGATACAAACAGGGGTACAGATTGAAGGGTATGGATTACAAGAGACTCCCCCTACCTTACTGCCATGCATGGTCTTAGTGACAGAGTGGAGGAGTGCAGAAAACAGGGAGCATGCAGAAACCATAAGTAACTATGTTCTCTGAATCTTCATATATTTTCTATGCTTCAGTGACTAATCATTCCCCCAGGACAAGCCACCAATGAGCTGAGACTTTCTGACTCCCAGACCCACCCTCCTCTCCATCCTCTTCTTGTACTGTACATCTTCACTGTGGCTGCTGCATGCCATACAGGTTCTACCCCGGGGCAGGCTGGGCCAGGGGCGCTGCTGCACCTCTATTAAATGTTTTAGCCAGTCTGGTGGTGCTTAATGTAGCTGCATTATTTATTTTCATACCAATTTGGTTCCACCGGGCTTCTCTAGCCTATGTCTCATAATAGGACTAATATTAATAGATGAGTAACTTACCTGCCACTGCCACATACAAAATTCTGTCTTGGCTGATGTCATATAAAATTCTGCCTGGGCTGATATCTACATGTACCAATAAATAGAAGAAAAAAAGCTGCACATTGATTATTATACCAAAGATGGTAATTGTAAGTATAAAGCCACACAATGACAGCCTTACAATGAATATACATTTTCTATTGATTCTATAATATAGGTTAGAACTAGACATGTACGTGGACACTCGTGTTTTTGTTCTATATATTCACTATGTTTTGGCAAAACCCCCACCAAATGTTTTGGTTTTCTTTAATAATGTGCTAAAATTGCTAAAATAACATAATGTGGACCTGTCTTTTTCCTACAGTGTTAATAACATCAATTACATTCATTCTCAATCAATTTTGACCACCTCACAACTCACAATATTGTTTTCAGCAGTATTGGCCAAAGGCTGCAGCGAGCTGGCTGGCTGACTAAATTAAGCGACAGAGCAAATCTCCATTTCACCTGGTTTTAAATAGCCTCAAAGCCTAAGTAATTCATACAGTATGTTTGCATTTTTAAAGGGATGATCTAGCAACCCTCGCTGCACCTGTGATTGCCTGACTTATATCAACTCTACAGAGCCCTTCTCACCAGATCATCAGGTTAGATTCCTTGTCCTCATCTAGCCTCAATACACCATGAAGTGCAATATGCCTGGTGTTAGTGAGTCGCCAGGTCTCGTACAGCTCGGTTAGCGTCAGGCGAATGCAACTAGGATGCACCAGGAGACTGTGCTGATTAATCTGATATGTGACACTTGTATATCTGTGTGCAATTGAGTCTTGGCATGGAAAAAAGCTGCAACTGTTACATCGTAGCACATTGCATGCTGATTGGGAGACTTAGTTGCACACAAATATACATATATACATATTGCACACACATATACATATCACATATCAAATTAATCAGGACAATCTCTTGGTGCACCTACTCCCTGATTCAGACCTGCTCACTGCTGGAGGCAGCTCGCAGGTCTGAAGGGCGTTTTTTTTTTTGATGTCCGGCCTTGTGGCCACTCGCTACACTGTGGGTGACCACCCACAGCTTTTGCGAGTGGCCAGATGATGGTCGCAATGGTTGCGACCATCAGGCATGTGACGAGACCCTTGTGGTAGGGTCTCATCTGGTGCAAGCCCCAGTGAGCTTCTGGCTCTAATAGAGCCAGAAGCTCACTACTGACAGCACTTGTGATGTCAGTAGGGCCGCCCCCAAATGGCAAGCATTCCTTCGGGAATGCCTCCATTTGGCAAGCCACCCCCCTGACCTGCCTACAAGATGGGGCGAGCTGTCGATCAACATCGACAGCCGCCCCGTTTGTAGCGAGCCCCGGAGCGAGTGAATTTCTCACTTGCTCAGGGGCTCACGCACGCACACTGCTGGCCATCGACCCACTTGCGAATGCTATGCACTTGCGAGCGGGTCTGAATCAGGCCCCTAGTTATATCACATTGTGACGTAGATGCATTTTCAGGCAAAAAAGATGCCTATTGCTAGCAGAGCTTCAAACGACCAGGCGCACCAAGTGGGGCTGTTTGGGTGACTGCAGCAAAGATGAATGAGGGCACATCTGTACCTGCTTCACCTTTGCAGTTACTCTGTGTGTGTCAATAAAACATAACAGATTACTTATATTAAGTACTGCTTGTGTGGTTTCCAGTAATGGCAACATTGATACTACATAGTAAAGTACAATAATATATGCTGCCTGTCAAACGCATACAATAAAAGATGATAAGAATGACGTTACTACTCTGTAGTATCTGTGGAGAAACTGACAGAAATTAAGCCATTATGCCTGAATGAGAAGCTGGTGATGGATGGTATTGCAAGACACAGAAGAGCATAAATGTCCCAGTAAAGTACAATAGTATACACTGCCTGTCAAACAAACACAATCTTGGCAAAAACCATAATAAAAAGTGTTCCACAATTGAATTGTCATTGGGCCCTACCACCCACCTTTATTTTGTATATTAAAAAGGACATGCATGGTTCAACAAACAAAGCACTTTAGCAACAGGGACTGACAATTTTGTGGCTAAACTTCTTTATTTATTTGGACCCCCGCAAAAGAAAACATCTTGATGGTTTGGTTAAATCAAGCTACTTATGGGCTTAAGGCGGCTAACAGTGATGTTAACCATCCTCACAGATGGAAGTTGTCATTATCATCCTCATCATCACCTTCATCACTGTTGTTCCATTTATCATCATACAATATTAGCTAATCCCCAATGGAATCCACCATCACAGAAGTCCCTGTTTGGTGTAATTGGCACATAGATCATCAACATAGAATTTGTAGTTCATTTTGATGAACATCGGTTTTTCCACATTTATTGGATGTAGCTTCCTTCACAGATCATTGACAAGGTTCCTGGTTGTGCACTGGAGAGTGAGCAGCTTAAAAAACAAAGCTAGTTTGTACAAGAGGCTCCAAATTGACTGTTTTTCCTCTTAGTATTCAAAGGGAATATGTGACATGCTAATTTGCACATTATAATTAAAGTAATCCTTCACCATTCTATTGACACTGACTGTATCAGATTGAGTCATGGTAGAAGTGTCAATATATGTTGGAAATTCATTTAAGCCTGACCAGATGTTACAACGGTTCCCTCTGGTGCGCTAAGTTCAACATGATTTATTTCACAGAAAAACTGAATAGTGACTCCAGTGCATTTTTAAATTCCGAATTCAGATATGAAGAATTTTTATATCAGACATATTGTGTTTGTAACAGTAACTTTTCTTTTTTCATATTTTAGTGTTCTTTATGGCCTTTCATACACACACAGACAGACATGGGCATACAAACAATATTTCCTCCTGTAGTCCCTCCCCACTCTCCCCTCTCTACTTTATGTGGGACCTCCATCAGCTTATTCTTCCTCCATGCAGCCTGACCTACTAGTGTTGCCCCAACCCCCTGGACAGGTCAGAGGAGCATGTGTGCTGGGCTCCTCCAATCAGGGCTCAGCACATTCTGCTGTGACCCCTGGGTGTCTCTCACCATTGAGAAGCCTGTTAGCACAAATATTTGTTGTATTAGTTGTTAGCATATTTTTAATAATGCCAAGAAAGTATTTAAATCATCCAAACAATTTCTGTTATATGTGTGGTGAAGTAACCTTCAAATTCAGAGGCAAAATTTCAATCCATTTGTAAAAAAGTGTTATGAACTTTACACCCTTTACGGGTGTAAAGTTGGTCATCTGGCAAACCTGAATCCCTTGGCTTGGGGCTGTCAGTAATGAGCATGGCAAGTATTTTCATCAGCAGATTTCTACGATGGAAAAGAGGTACCAAGGCAAATGTAGTTCCAGTAATGCTGGCTGACTATTGCTGGACTATGAAGAGAAACATCCCAAAGGCAAAATATGCCCAAAAAATCATCATCTACAACTTTTTAGGTCAGCCAGAATGAGGTGTATATTTATAATTTAGACTTGCGTAAGTACTAAATTTATAAAACCTTAAACGTATATCACAAAAAAGCCCTGCCTGTTGGAAATAATCTGAATGAATTTTCAAATTCAGCACACAAAAAAATGCATTTAGATTCAGTTTATTTAGATCTAGTGAAAGAAAAAATAGTTTATTTTTGTAGACCAATGTCATCATCACCAGTGGATCTCTTGGAAAAAGTAATTTTTTTATGGCAGCAGCATTTGCAGGAGAAACTGAAGCAGATGTCATGCCATGTGCCCATGAGTTGGCAACTTGCTCGCCATCAGCTCTTTGCATTTCTTAAGATCTGTGCCAGTTGGAAAGAAATTAATTACATAGGACTTAAACCTAGGATCAAGCATGGTTGCCAAAATGTACTGATCCAATTGCAAAATGTAAACTGTTTTTTCCTGGAGTAGTTAAAAAAGAACTTGGTCCACAAGTCCAACATACTTCCTTCATTTCATCTCTTTCTTCAGCTTCTCTAGTTACTTTTCTAGTAATTTAATTAAGATTATGATCTGATTTAGGCTGACAGTGGCTGAACTTGATTCATTGTTTACAATTTCAAATAGTTTCAGTATCTTGCATAAAGCTGAACATATTCTCCACTATGCTGGACTAGAGTAACATGCCACCTCTCTTTCTATCTTATGTCTTTATATGTATGTTTGGAAGGCTTGTTGCTATTCCTACAGTCACTGAAGCATGTAAAGGGTGTAATTCCACCTGGTTACTACCTCTTGCTTCAAGTAGTGGTATGGTAAACTGTTTTCTGCAATCTTCTACAGTACCTGCAATTACTGAATACCAAAAAATGGCCAGAAATCTTATAGGCCATAGCCAGCATGTCCTACCCACATCTATCAGTTTTTTTAAGAAACGCTGAACCACCAAATTTATTGTGTGCACAAAACTTGGTATGTGCTCAAATTCACCCAGTTGCAATGCTTGTACAATGTTACTTGCTTTTTCAAAAATTATAAATCTTGAGGAGAGTTTTAGTGAGGTAAGCCATTTTACTATCACGTCCTTGAGTTTTTCTAAAAGATAGATACCGGTATGCCTCTTAGTGAAGCCCTTGTACAAAGAGTAGCCTGTCTGTGAATGAGCTGGTACTGTGCGTTAAATACTGCTGCTGCTGAAGATGATGCACCCACCCAGTGGGTTGTCAGTCATGTAATCTTTAGTTTGACCAGTACTGCTTGTCCACACATCTGTAGTTAAGTGGATAGTTGGTACAATGGCATTTTTTAGGCAATGAATAACTTTTATTTTTTAAATATCCCAAAACAGGTGAGGAATTACTGTTTTGGTAAAATGGAATCGAGCTGGAATTTGGTAACATGGACAAATGACCTCAACTAATTGTCTAAAACCAGATGCATTAATGGTGGGTATTGGATGCAGAGCTAATTATAGTTGAAACTACTAGTCTTCTTGGTCCCCTTCTTGAAGATTCACCCCCAACAGCAGCCATAGCATGCAAGGATTCTTTGTGGTAATCTTGGATAAGGGAGGAGTTAGTTTGCTTTTGCTAATTGGATGCAGTACTTCAGGTGATGGCTAATGAGGAGTTTGATGAAGGTGTTGGTGTTGGAGATTGCATAAACTCTGATCTATCCGTGCTGATGGTAGCTAAAGCTGAACTTCTTGTTATTATTTTATATGATTTTCTAGATTTTGATAAAAAAAATTAACATGAACTCACTGCAAATAACGAAACAGGGAAAAGGTGTCTACAAGGTTAACATCCCTACCTTTTTTAATTTTGGCATCACAAATGATACAGGTGCCCTTCACAAATGTTGTCAGGACTTTGGTAAAATTATGTCCACATGAAAGAGTTGGATTTTTTGGTCTTAAGCCCAAGCATGATAATGGTCTTCTTTTTATCAGTGGTAATAACTGCTGCCACTGGTGGCTGGCTGACTTTGACTAAAACAACATCATCCTCCTCACTTTTAGCAATTTATTCTTGTCCAATACATTCATCATCAACATCCTCTTAGCGTGTGATGCCCAAATATCTCCCTTATCCTGTTGCACTTCCATATTAGCATCCTCAATTTCTATTCCATCATCATTACTTTTACTGATACTCATCCGCACATTTGAAGAGGGTTCAGAAATGGTGTAAGGAGGCTTTTCTAGGATTAGTGGCAGAAATGTCAGACTCACACACACAGCACTCATTGACACCCTTATACTCTCCTCAGTGATCTGTGAAGTTTGTGAACACACAGTTTGTTCTTCAGCCTTATGGGTATATTTGCTAAGTGTTGGTTTTTAGAAATTGAGACATTGCTCATAGCAGCCAATCAGATCTTCTAAAAGGTGCAAGATAAATGGTAAGTACAATTCGATTGGTTGCTAGGGGCAACATCTCCACTTCTAAAAACCCACACTTTAGTAAATATACCCCAGAGTCTTCTTTTTTTGTACTGATTTGCCTGTTTTAGTGGTGACACATATATGCTCATACTGAAGAGGTGCTGCATGCAAGGTTACAGAAGATGCCTGACTGTATTTGGCACCATCTTTCATTATAGGCATTCTAGTGCATGAAACAGCACTAGCAGGAACACAACTTACATAGAAAAGCCATGGTCTGAGCTATTCCTTGGTATATGGCATGTTGGCAAATTTACATAGTTAGAGGTGATGTATAGACAACTTTTTGAGAGGGAGGCAAAAGTTATTAAGACAATTTTTTTTATGAGGCCCACTATTTTATGCTCTACAATTTTTAGACCAATGTATTGCATCACCATCCAAAAAGTTAAGCAACAACATACACTCAGAAGACCTGTGTGCACCTAAAAATGCAAAAAACTAATAATCTATAACCCACCAGAGAAACATCCTGTACACTTGAAAATAAAATGGAAAATCCCATTGGTAAACACAGAGGTAAACACAGAGGGCCTGATGTTGCTGAGTTGGACACATTTGCATTCAAAACACTGTGAAAACCAAACCTTTAAGAATATTATGATCCTGTAGAGATGCAATCATCATCATCATTAACTTGTAGATGATTACCATTTTTTATGTAAATTTAAAAAAACAAAAAATTAATAAATAGGTGAAAAGATGTGTATATCACTCCCCCCTCCCCCAAAGTGATCTAGTTAGAGATGTGTCTTCATACAGCTGGCATCTTTACATCATACAGCACTGGATCCTTGGTGTGACTGAGATGCTCCTTATTCACCACATATTGCATTGTAGTCTCACTTCATAACTGTATACAAAGGCTCTCACAGTGTACCAGAGACACTAGGTTGCTATTTTTGTCACAAAGGAATTGGTACAACTTATGTACAAAGATTCAGCATAACGGAATGTGGTGGGAGGAATAGCTGCGGCTGCTTATATCAGAACCCTTTTTAAACAGATGTAAAGTATCACAAGCCACAAAGGTCAGTGTATGCTAGTAATGTAGTTTTGTTTCTTCTTATAGTTTCTAGAGGTGTGAAAAAGATGCAAGTTTTGAAAAAACTATGATTTCTCCAGATAAGTGGTAATTTGATATGCCTAAAGTTTAGGGGTATGATGACAATTGCTTCCTTTTTTGACACCTGGTGTAGATATTGAAGGGTTATGTGTATGTTGTGTGTCTAATATATGCATTGTCATCTTTTTGTCTGCCTTGGTTAATTTTCCTTGTTCTGGTCTGTTAGTCTCATTTTGCCCTGTTTTGTTTTTGTGATTCCCCCCCCCTTTATCACTATCTGTTTTATTGTATCCATAAGTCATGCTTCCTCTCTGCAGAAATTCCTAACCTACTCATCTTGATCTTTAATATTAGTAACTGTACTGAAATCCCATTGTCACTACATTAATGAAAAGCATTTCCCATGAGATCATTACACTTTCTTAGTTACCTCAGAGTCTCGATTATTTATTTGGGCATGCCCATGATTGCCTGGAAGGTATCTGGTGCGCTAGCCACAATCAGAGTCACCATTATTACCAGGACAGAAAGGAGAAGAATTGGGAGGAACACTTTCTAGAATTACGAGCATTAACAAACTCAATTCTCACCACTCCACTAAGAATCAGGAAAAAAGCTTTTGAAATATAACTATCCTACAGAAACAATAAATATTTTATCATTTTTTCAAATACATAATATGAAATATGAATTTTGTGTACTTGTTTAATTAATGCTATGATACTTATACATGATACATGAAACAAAGCGCAGGCTATGTTACTGCAATATTACTATCATTACTATATAGCTAAATGTCTCTAGTAAGATAATCCAAAAACTATTACACAAACATGTTCACATTTTGCTGTGAACTTTATATTCCAATATAACATACATATGGAGAAATAATCTTACATATTGGACTGGACATGGTTCTGAAGTTTATTAATAATCAATGTGATATTTAGACAATATCATATTAGTGCTTTTAAATTGTTTTTAAATTTACAATGATTTAACTTTTTTACACGCCTAATTATTATCCACTGGCAAAAATCATATAGCTTTAGCAAAGGTCGCATTTAAATACATTTTAGCACATTGTAGAAAAACATTCACATTGAAGTTAATCCCCAACAGAGATTTGTTCAATTTAATCTTTGAACAATTGCTCAATTTGCACCCTCTAAAGAAACACCTATAATAGTTTATGTACATTATGCACAATTCTCAGAATCTTTATGAGGCAAGAGATCTTAATTAAGATAAATACTACCCAAAGCAATAATTATGAAAGAATACGTACTGTGAAGGGACAATACTTTCACTTCAATAATTAATTAGAAAAGTGTACATCCAGAGTAATGACTGCAGTAAGCCTCTAGACTTTCTTATTTTTGTGTATAATAACATTTGTCTGCTGAAAATAAAGTGACTTTAGTGTTTCTTGGGAAAGGTTACAATAATAGTTAAATTATACAAGCTACAGTAAAAATTGCAAGAAACATATACATTCAGGTGTTTGTTATTTTAAACTCATTTTACTTCTATATAACTCAAAAAGGTAAGGAACATTGGCAGTGGATTTATTTCAAGTAAGAAACTATTCTGTTAATAAAAAGTGTTTTTTTGTGTATGTAAATATTCCACTTTAAAAAGAGGGCAGAATAAAAGTAGCTATTTTTACAGTATTTAACAAATGATAAATAGGGATGGCAATCAACCATCAATGGTTTGCCGCCAGTGTTCGATATTTTCTGTCAGAGACCATTTGGTTCTCTGCCATTAATGGCAGAGATTAAGCTATTTTTTTCCCCTGGCGCAGTACCCACAGCGCATAGCTCTGCAACTGGTGCATAGCCCCTCTCTGTCATGCTCCTTAGCCCCATTTTCTTCCCTGATTGGCCCACCATGGTCACTTGTCCCCACTGCAGGGGATTCCATTGATGGTTCTTTGTGAATGGATTTATACCATTGATGGAAAGTACCGATGGCACAATCGTTGAAGATCATCAATGGAGAACCCTTCTATGGCCATCACTAATGCTCAGTAATGGCTGAGTATCTGTAGCATCACAAATTATATTTTGGATGAACTTTGGATGCATTTCTAACAGTAAATAATAAAGATGTGCACAGACCCATTTGTTTTGGCTTTGGTTCTAAATCATTATCGTGTTTTGGTTTAGGTTTTGGCAAAACCACCCTCAAATGTTTCTATTTTGTTTTGGACCTGGTTACTAAAATTAAAAGCCTAAAAAGAAAAGTCATGTGGAAAATATAATATATTACCAATACACTTCTCTGAACAGCACATCACAAGTCTCAGGTCCACAATTAATTGGAGGTGGATTACTAATTATTTAGTGGTGTGGAAAAATATTATTAAATAACAAGTATCCAAATATGAGTTTACAAACACATTGAATCCAACCAACAAATCATAGGCTAAATCAAGTCATACAGATACAAAATACAAGATGCAAAATACAAGACACAGAATACAAGATACAGAAAATCAATGTCTATTACAAATTGCTGTCCAGAACGAGATGTATGCTGTTGCTGTGACCTCTAGATGAGAATTGAAAAGCTAAAATGAGCAACTTGGACATTCTATACTCATCGTAATCAGTTAGATGCTGCCTGTCACACACAATAAAGGATGATAAGGAGGATGTTGCTACTCGGTATCTATGGAGAAGCTACTGGAAATAGGGCACATGGATAAGAAGCTGGTGATGGATGGCCTTGCAAGATACAGAACATCAATGCCCCAGTAAAGTACAGTATTATATACTGCAGGTCAAACACACACAATTTTGGCAAAAACCATAATGAAAAGTGGCACCAAATGAAATTGTCCTTGAGAACCTCTCATCCACCTTTATGTTTTATGTTAAAAATACATGCACAGTTTAACAAACCAAGCACTTCAGCAGCAGGGTCTACCACATTTATGGCTGAAGTGCTTGGTATGTTTGGGCCCCAACAAATGAAAACATTTTTGTGGTTTGGTTAAACCAAGCTACCAATAAATTTAAGTCTAGCAGTGTTAATCACCCTCAAAGTTCAATATGTCATCATCTTTTTCATCACCCTCATCTCTGTTGTAAATCTTAGCATCACACAATATTATCTCATCCCCCCTGAAATCCACCGAAACAGTCTCTGTTTGAAATTGGCAGCAAAGGTACAGTACTCTTCATGTAATTTGTAGTTCATTTTGATGAATTTCAGTTTACCACATTTTTTGGAAGTAGCCTCCTAGACAGATCTCTAATAAGGATCCTGTTTTGCTAAACACTCTTTCCATATACACACTGGAGAGTGTGCAGCTTAAGTACACCAAAGCTAGTTTGTACAAGGGGCTCAAAATTGCCATTTTTCTTCCCAGTATTCAAAGGGACTGTGTGACATGCTAATTTGTACATTATAATTAAAGTACTCCTGCACCATTCTATTGATGCTTACTATAATAGAGTCATGACAGAGATGTCAATATATTTGGGCAATTATTTAAGCCTGGCCAGATGTCATTATATATCTGTGATAGAGTGGGTCTCTTCCATATTCTGAGGAAAGGGTTAACCTCCCTGTAGCTAGGGAGGAACCACACCCTTACATCAATTAAGACCAGCTAAGGTATAAACCTATGGTAAGTTTAGTTAGTCAGAGAAAATGTGAGGGAGAGATTGCACCTTTAGAAGCTCTCCCTATGCTTGTTTGAACTGCTGTCCCATGTAAGATGTATTATATGTTCCTGAACTGTGTTTGCCTTATGTAAGAAGTCATTACACTGGCTCTGCCTTTACAAGCCTGGAATAAAAAGCTTACCTGTTTGCATAATCTCAGTCTCCCATTGGTCGTCTGAACTTACCCGCTACATTGTGGTGTCAGAAATGGGATAAAGTGGAGGCCTTTCTTACCACTTTTGAAAGGGTTGCTACCTTGCAAGCATGGCCCAAAGATTCCTGAGCCAAATGGATTGACCCTCTGCTAACAGGGGAGGCCCAAGCTGCATATGCCACCATCTCCATGGAAGATGCAAAAATATATGACCGAGTGAAGGCTGCCATAGCGCATTGGTTTGGCCTCTATCCAGAAGTGTACTGGCAGAAATTCAGGTCTGTGTCCTATGATCCTGATGGAAGGCCATGCATCCTGGCCCATAAACTGGCTGACCTTGCAGTTAAATGGCTGCAGCCGGATCTATATAATTCTGCCTGGCTGGTAGAGTTGGTCACTCTTGAATAGTTTGTTGCACTTCTCCATGCCAAAGTTGCTCGCTGAGTCCAGCTACATCAAGTTGAGAATTTTTTCAAATTGCATTGTTGAAGCAGGATGGTATGGAAAATCTTTCTTCCTTAATTACACGAGAGCCTCCCTGTCTGTCTGCACAGCGGGTGTTGTCTTGGGATAAGGTGCCCACATGTATGGATTTGGATAGGTACCAGTATCCCTTGCAGATGATGGCTCCAGTGAAATTGAGGACCACAGCTTAGCCGTTTTCTTCACGTAAAGAGGGTTTTGGCCCAGATGTTGTTCTATGGGAAAGGTGATGGTCGCCCATTTTCCTGAAGATGGAGGTCTAGAGTTGAGGACTTCCCCAATAACTCCAGCTTAAGTGTGTTCCTCTTGTGGCCAAGGTGGGCATCAAAAATGGGTGTGTCCACAGATGGATTGCTCTTTTTTCCAGTGTCTTTAAAGCTATAGAGACCTACCCTCTTCCACCTAGAATACAGGTACATGTGCAAGTCGGTAATAGACTGGTTGAGGGCTTGGTGCACTCTGAATCTGCTACTACCATGATACAAATGGATTTGTTGTCCCCCGAGTTGTTGTTGCCCCACAAACTAGTCCACATCTGTTGTGTGCATGGAGATTTTCAAGCCTTTCCTGTTGCCACAGTCCCATTGATAATCAGTGGAAAGACTGCCAAACTATGTGTGGGTGTGTGTCCTTGGTTACCAGCCCCTGAGCTAATAGCTCATGACTGACCTCACTTCCAGGCTCTTGTTCTGCCAAAGGAACAGGTGCCTGCAGCAGCCCTTGGAGAGACATTTCCCTTCTCCACTGATTTGTTTATGTCTCAGGTAAAGGCTCCTAAATCTAAGAAACAAAGGTGAAGGAATCACAGAGACTGGCTTGCTAGTGATGTCATGTTGGGACAAAAGGTCATTTCCCATAATGCTACTGCTTGCAATGTGCCTGTAAATGCTGATGTTCCTGTTCATGTCAATGTATCTGATCATTCTGATGAACCTGTCATTACTAATGCGCTTATGCATGCTGATGTCCATGGTCTAGGAACACTGATATGTCTAGCAGCCCGCCTAATCCTTGTGGTGCAGGGAATATTCCTGAGGTTCAATTAAGTAGTAATAATGAAGAGGTCTTAACACTTCCCCTTGCATCTCAACCTGATTTAAGAAAGGCCCAATGGGAAAATCCCGCTTTAAAAAGGGCCATTGAATAGGTTCTATCAGTGGATGGTTCCTCTTGTCACATGTAACAGAAGTAAAATATCCCCATTTTGTGTTGCGTAAAGAGGTTTTATATCAACTAGACAAATGCAAACAAACAGGGAGGTGATACAACAGTCGGTGGTCCCGGGCCCTTTCAGAAAACAGGTACTGGTTTTAAGCCCTAACAGTTCCTTAGGGTGGTCATATGGGATGGGATAAGACAGTGGAGAGAATAACCTCCTGGTTCTATTGGCCAGGTGTTTATGCTGAGGTCTCATGGCTCTGTTCTGCTTGTTCAGAATATGAAAAGACAACAGTAAACTGACCGTCTCCTGCCCCACTGCTCCCTCTCCCAATTGTATGGTCCCCTTTGAAAAAATAGGGGTTGATTTAGTGGGTCCAATTGATCCACCATCTAAAGGCTATAAATTCATTTTAGTTATGGTTGACTATGCCAGCTGTTATCCGGAGGCATTTCCCTTAACGACTAAATTATTAGAACTGTTTTTGAGGGTTAGATTGCCTAAAAAAATTCTTACCAACCAAGGGACAAACTTCATATCTAAGTTAATGCAGGGGGTGTTAGAGTTGTTAAAAATTACATTTGCCAGAACCTCAGTATATCATCCCCAAATGGATCGGCTTAGTCAAAAGATTCAATTGTACACTAAAGTCTATATTAAAGAAGTTTACAGAGACAGAAAAAAGGTGGGATGAGCTTCTACCCTATTTGTTGTTTGCAATCAGAGATGTTCATCAGGCTTCTCCTGGCTTTGCCCCTTTCAAGCTTTTTATGGGAGGAAGCCAATGGGTGTTCTCGACCTTCTGTGGGAACCATGGCAAGAACAACCAATATAGGGTAAAAGCATCCTTCAATATGTGGTCCAGATGTGTAATCACATAGACCCACTAGGTCAGTGGTTCTCCAACTTGGTCCTCAGGACTCCACACAGTTCACTTTTTCCAGGTCACCTAGCAGGTTCACAGGTGTATTTGTTACTCACTGACATGTTTTAAAAGATCAACAGGTGCAGCTATCTATTTAACTTGTCATTATGTGAGGAGACCTGCAAAACATGCACTGTTTGGGGTGGAGGACCAAGTTTGAGAGCCTGTGCACTAGGGATCTCATTCAGAGCCGCTCATGAGTGCTGTGCGCTCACAAGCGGCCCGATGTTTGCATATGAGCCGCGACCGACATGTGCGAGCCCTGCTGAGCAACTAAAGTTCAGTTGCTATGGGGCTCGCAACAAAATGGGGCGGCTATCGATGGTGAGTGACAGCTCGCCCTGTTTTGTGAGTGGGTGGGGGGGTGGCTGGACAAACACAGGCATTCCCTTAGGAATGCCTGGCATTTATGAGGCGGACAAACTGACATCACTACTGATGTCTGTAGTGGACTTCCTGCTCTATTAGAGCAGGGAGTCCACTCTAGACCCTACCTCAGGGTCTCATCGCAAGGTCAATGGTCGCGATAATCACGATGGTCTCCTGGCCACTCACGCAAGCTGTGGGTGGTCTCCACAGCTTTGCGAGTGGACGGAGACAAAAAATAATGCCCACAGACCCAGCCAGTGGCTGCGAGCGGGTCTGAATCAGGGCCTAGGTCAATTGGCCAGGGAAAATTTGATAAATGCACTGGAGGCCCAAAAACTTCTCTATAACCGTAATGCCTGAACTCGAGTTTTTTCATCTGGGGATGAAGTCCTTTTGTTGTTACCTACTCAGGGAAGTAAATTACTAGCAAAGTGGCAAGGGCCATTTGAGGTAATTAGAAAAGTTGGTGAAGTAAATTATGAAATCTCTCAACCCGACTCCTGTAGAGGTAGGCAGATTTATCATGTTAACCTGTTGAAAGCATGAAAGGATCAAGATGTGTTTTTTGTAGACCCTGGTAATGGCTATAGTGACCTTGGTCCACATTTTCCTAAGTCCGCTGGGGTCTCTCCATTCCTCGAACCTACAAATTCAGACAAGCTGAAGCCTCCCTTGGTGAACCTTGTTAATTAATACTCAGATATTTTTTATGATAAACTAGGGAGGACCAAGTTAGTCTTACATGACATTGTAACCCCACCTGGAGTAGTAGTTCGACAAAGACTCTATAGGCTTCCAAGCAAAACACAAGTGTAGGTAATCAAGGAAATACAAGAAATGTTGAAGTTAGGAGTAATTGAGGAGTCCTCTAGCAACTGGTGTAGCCCTATTGTCATGGTCCTGAAACCAGATGGTTCTACAAGATTCTGCATAGACTAAGTTAATGTAGTATTCAAATTTGACACCTACCCAATGCCAAGGGTCGATGACCAGCTTGATAGGTTAGGTTCGGCCAGATATATTTCTACCCTTGATCTTATGAAGGGATATTGGTAAATTAAGCTGACAGCTGAAGCTAGGAAGAAAACTGCTTTTTCCTCTCCGTTGGGCCTCTTTCAGTAGAAAACAATGCATTTTGGCTTGCATGGTGCCCCGGCCTCTTTTCAGAGGGTAATGGACCGGGTGCTTTGTCCTCATCAGAATTATGCTGCAGCATCCTTGGACAATATTGTCATTTATAGTCAACATTGGAATGCCCATGTTAATAGGCTTAGGGCTGTTCTTCAGTCTTTGAGAGAGGCAGGTTTAACTGCTAAAATGAAGAAATGTGTTCTAGGTTAAAATTAAACTTAGTACTTGGGGTAAGTGGTGGGCAGTGGGTGTCTGAAATCCCTTGTGAGTAAGGTACCAGCACTAGCTGATGCCCCAGTTCTGACTACTAAGAAAGAGCTAAGGTCTTTCTTGGGTTTAGCAGGCTATTACAGGAGGTTTTTACCTCAATTTTCTACCTTAGTGACTCCCTTAACAGATTGTTTGAAAAATTTTGCTCCAAATAAACTTGAGTGGTCCAGGGACTGTCAGTCTGCGTTGACCAATATAAGAAAATGTTCTGCTGGTTTTCAGGGATGGTCAATGCCGGAATGCATAGTATGGCACAGTTTCTTCCAGCGGAGCACATATAAGATTGTTACCTCATATCCATTCAGAAAATTGGAATGAAAAGAGCTTTATTTGATTTAAATAAAAAGAAAATTCATCAAAGGGGATGTACTCCAGAGATCGCTATCCATTTGGAATCCAAATCCACACCAAGATGGCCGTGGTTGGAGTCCAAACAATCATTCTCTAGTAAAAATTGTATGTTATCTGAAAGAAAGACTTTCCTTGCTAACTGGAACGCATACAACTTCCGGTTTTGGAAGGAAGCTGTAACGAGTGGAACTTATAGAACTTCCGGTAAACACAGGAAGTGACGCGACCGCCGCATCTGTCGGCAAAGCGTGGGAATCAGAGCACAAATGAGAGGCTGGATTGGGGTATAAAAAGATATCATCTGCAGACCACAAGTCACCTTTGCTTGAAGAAGGATCCCCAGTGATCCGAAACGTATTGCAAAAAGGTGATATATTGAGGACCAGGAGGAGTGCCATTTGGGAATCCAGCTATGCTTTTGGACTTAACACTCTACCTGCGGTGGTGCCGAGCTACTGAGGTCTGGGACCCTTTGCTACACATTAGCATTTGCCAACCGCAGCACCTTGTTTTGGTGAGAAGCTGTTCTGTGGAACCCAACTCCTCCATGTACTATTTGCTGTCTTTTTATATGTTTTACATATGTTTCAAATGTTTTTACTTTGTTGTTTTTATAAATATGAAATAAATCATATCATTTTACATATTATTGGGTAATTAATAAAAATATCCTGATTTTAATTAGGTTCTTTAACGATCAGCGCTATCAAAGTTACCCATGCTTGCGTTCACCAAAATGAAACATCTTTTGTGTAAAGGTCCAGTTTTAAGTCTCCAGATTTTACCAAGATTTTGTCATACAAACAGATGCCTCAGATGTGGGCTTGGGGCAGTTCTGTGTCAGGAGCTTGATGGAGCGACGGAGGGAGTTCCGTGGTGCGCATATGCGAGACCCGGACTGCGACAGCCAAACTGTTGCTCCGGGTCTCGCACCAAAGGGGGCATGCTGTCGATGGTGACTGACAGCATGCCCCCTTTGGTGGGCGTGCCGGGGGCGTGGCGGCCAGACGGAAGCGTTCCCATGGGAATGCATACCGTCTGAAGCCGGCCCCACTGACATCACTAGTGATGTCAGTGGGAGTGATTTTGGCTCTGATAGAGCCAAAATCACTCCAGGGCTTGTGGCTGGGAAACCCTACCGCAGGGTTTCCGTCGCAAGTCCAATGGTCGCGATGGTCAAGAACATCACAACCATCTTTTGGACGCTCGTATATGCTGTGGGTGGTCACCCACAGCTATACGAGCATCCAGGAGGATGCTCCATTTTAATGGAGGAGGGCCCTGATTCAGAGCGAGCGCTCTGGTCAGAGCGTCCGGCTCTGAATCAGGCTCTAGGTATTCTGTAATAGAAAAATAATGCCTCGCTATAAAATAGGCTCTTGAGTCATTGAGATATTATCTTTGTGGGGCCAGGTTTATTGTGGTTACTGATCATGCACCGGTAAAATGGTTACAGTTTATTAAAAATTCTAATGCAAGACTGACAAGTTTGTACCTGGCACTCCAGCCTTTTTCTTTTGAAGTCAAGCACAGACAGGGACATCTACATATATATGAGGATTTTTTTTTTTGCCCCAAACTGGGCTGGAGAGTTGGGCTTCCACCATGGGCAATTTAGGTTCACCCTTTAATGGGGGGAGGTATGTGACAGAGAGGGTCTCACAATCTGAGGAAAGGGTTACACTCCCTGTAGCTAGGGAGGTACCACACCATTACCTCAATTAAGACCAGCTAAAGTATAAAAACATGGTAAGTTTAGTTAGTCAGGGAAATTCGGAGGTAGAGATTACACCTTTTGCAGTTCACCCTATGCTAGACAATCTGAACCATGAATGTGCTGGGAATACTCTGTTTGACTGCTGTCCCATGTAAGCTTTATTATTGTTCCTGAATTGGGTTTGCCTTATGTAAGAAGTCAATACACTGGCTCTGCCTTTTCAAGCCAGGAATCAAAATCTTACCTGTTTGCATCATCTCAGTCTCACATTGGTGGTCTGAACTTACTTGCTACAGTATCACTCTGGCACACTGATTTGACTCTTCATCATCACCAGTGGGTCTCTTGGAAAATGTCAGTATTTTCCTGGCAGTAGCATTTGCAGGAGAAACTGAAGCAGGAGATGTTGTCATGACATGTACCACTTAAGTTGACAAATTGCTCGCCGTCAGCTCTTTGCATCTCTGATCTGTGTTAGTTGGAAAAATATAAACAAACTACTTAAACCAAGGATCAAGCATGTTTTCCATGTTGTACTGAAGCAATTGCAAGATGTTGGAAAGTCCTGGTGAAGCAAATAAAGAACTTGATCTACAAGTCCAATATACTTAGCAAAATAGCTTTGTTTCATCTCTTCCTTCAGCATCTCTAGCTGTTTTTCAGTATTTAATTAATAATACCGTATGACCTGACTCAGGCTGACAGTGTATAAACACACATCAGAGGATACAATATGAAATGGTTCCAGTAGCTTTCATAAAACTTAAATTACTCTTCAGTGTGCTGAAGGTGGGAACATGTTTCTGCTATCCCTATCTGATGGATTGATGTTTACATTTGGATGGCTTGTTGCTGTTCCTCAAGTCACTGAAGCATATAAAGGGTGGAATTCCACCTGGTTACTACCTTTTGCTTCAGTTGGTAGCAGGGCAAATGGGAAAGTTCTTGTAGCTGCTGCAAAGTTCTACATGCAGTTGCTGAATGCCAAAAATGCCCAGAAACAGTACGGGTCACAACAATCAGCATGTCCTGCATGGACCTGTGATTTTTTAAACTTTCTGAACAACCACATTTATTGTGTGTACAAAATATGGTATGTGTTGAAATTGACCCAGTTGAAATGCTTTTACAGTGGTATTTGCATTATTGGAAATGACAAAGATACTAAGGACCATATTCAATCAGTGTCGGACCTGCAATACTTTTTCACATGCTGGACTTTTTGCCTACAGCGCGTATTTTAGTTGCGGAAACTTATCGTGCAAGCCCTCGCTATTCGCCGTATTCAATTCCAAAACATGCGAAAACACAACCCGGCAAATGCAAACCAGGTGAAATGTACTGTCAGAATTTTGGAAATTAGCCTGACACCCCCTAAAAGATGCACTAACATTGGAGAACAATGAACATGCCCCCGTATAGCCCTAATAAAGCTATATGGGGTACTTAAAGTGTGTACATTTCTTCTAATTAGCGTCTTTGCACTAGTGATCAGGAATAGCATTAAGCAGGGTTTTTTTTTGTGAAAATAAGTAGTCCTGTCAAATTTGGGATACTTGAAAAAAGGTGCAAGCATTGTTTAAAGTCGCTAAAGTAAAGTTTTAAAAAACATAAAAATCACACCAACAGCAAGCACCTGCAATCAAGAAAACACCTCAAGCATACTTGCAGACCCCCCAAAAGTCTATTTAGTTAGTTTCAAAGTTTGTACACCCACTTTGCACTTTTTCGCCTCCCCTTTTTCTAAGTCTTTTTTGGTATGTTCCTCTGTTTTTTTAGTTTTTTTACGCAGTTATCCTTTGGGGGCCTGTCCCAAGGGTGCAGAGTGGTTTTCCAACCTTTGCACCCCAAAATAGCGATTTTGCACTTTTTTTTGACAACTATTCATAGGCAAATCTTTTTCGACCAATTACATTGCCTTGTGTTTTTGCGTACGCGAAAAGAGTTTGCAATTGAATGCGGAGATAAGTTTCCGCCTGGCAAAAAGCTGCAATAGGCGATACTTTTTTGTGAATTCTGACTTTTCGCAGCTAATTGAATACAGGCCTTAGTGGGGTAAGCCATTTTGTTATCGCATCCCTGAGCTTTTCAAACAAATTGACACCGGTATGCTTCTTAGTGAAGCCAGTGATACAGAGAATAATGTGGTTTTGTGTGTTAGATATTGCTGCTTCTCAAGTCGATTTACTCATCCAGTAAGCTGTCACAGTCATGTAATCTTTAGTTTGACCAGTAACGCTTGTCCACATACTGCAACTGTACTTAAATAGATAGTCAGTATAATGGCATTTTCTAGGCAAAGAATAAATTTTTGTTTAATGTCCTGTTCAAGGTGAGGAATTGCTGTTCTGGTAAAAAAGAATCAAAATGTAGTTAGGTAGCACTGGCACATGCACTCAACTAATCTGCTAAAACTAGATACATTGATGGTGGATATTAAATGCAGATATAATGCTAACATAGCCATCATGGCTACAGTGATACAGTATGCTATGCAATAGGATGTTGGCTGTCATACTTGGTTCCTCTTGCAAATGATTGTTTCACAGTCAATTGCTATTTAAAACTACTAGTCTTTTGCTTGATTTCTTTATGTGATGAAGATTCACCCCCAACAGCAGCAGCCCTAGTGTGCATGGATTATTTTTAGGAATCCTGAATAAAGGAGGTGCCAGTTTGTCTTTGCAAATTGGATGAAGGACTACCTCTGATCATTAATGAGGATGTTGATGATGAGGGCATTGATGGTGTAGATTGCATATGCTGGGATCTATCCATTCTGCTGCTAGCTGATGCTAGACTGCTTGTTATGACTTTATATGATTTTGATAAATAATTTGCAAATTATGTAACAGGAAGGAGGTACCTAGATGGTTAATGCCCGTATCTCTACTTATGGCCCAGATGCGTTGACAAATGTTGTCAGGATTTGGGCAAAAAAATGACTAACACACTCTTGAAATATGATTTAAATTGAATTATAAAATAAGGCTGGAGATTTTTTTAAAGAACAGAATTTATTTTTTAAATTTTTGCAAGAAAAAAATATTTTTGCAATTATCATTTTGGGGTGTAGCTAACCAGTACACTACCACTGCCAGAATAATTGCAGTAATATACACTGACTCTCAAAATCACACACTCTTGAAATACAATTAATTTTTTAATAGAAGATGACTGGAGATTTTTTTTTTAAACAAGAAAAAAAGTCTTCTTTATGTAAATTGTGGTGCAGCTCACTCAGACAGAGAACAGTATTTCTTGGACAAATAAGCTTGAAAATAATCACACTGCCTCTGCCCTCATTCACAACTGACAATATGTACTGCAGTGTAGACAGATATTCTTGTAAAAATGAAACAAGTGCTAGTTTACCATTCACACAAGTTTGCACTGTTTTGCAGTTGCTACAAGCATCTGACCAACAAACACACAGTGACAGTATACTGCCATTGTCACCCATTATAGATACATCCCTGTAGCAACTGTTTCAGGAGAATGAACCATAGCATACAGCACAGGAAGCAGGAATCATAGAAGCTGTATCACGAGACAAAAAAATTAAATATACAGCACAGAACCAGGACACTACAATAACTTCAAATGCTATCACTGGAAGAGGTGGAATGTTAGGACAGAGCTTAATACCAGACACAGCCAAACAGCATTATTCGGCAACCACACCTACATACAAGATCAAGTTAATTAAAAGTAAGTTCTCCTATGCATGGTAATCCCATAGCAGAAACTGAAATTCTTACACCTGCAGATAGCACACCTGCATTGCAATGCAGAGTGATTGAAAGCACACACATGCAAAGTCAGTGACTGACACTGACAATAAGACAGAATCCTTATAATGACACAAATACCAAGGGGAAGCAAGGGTCTGCACACTGAACAGCATTTAGTACCAAATCCCAGTGTAGTCTCTACTAGGACGGTGTAAAAAGGGAACCGGAATGAAATACCAAAGGATGGGATGCCAGCTGCCAGTACACTGACAGCGGCATCCTAATGGTTCAAATCCCAACAGGAGAACAGTATTTATCCCCTAACCCTCTTTTCCTGCACCCTTATACTAACTCTGCCTACCCCTACCCTAACCCTCCCGGTAATTGCCTAAACCTAACACTCCCCCCTCAGTGCCTAACCCTAACCCTCCCCCCTTAGTGCCTAACCATAACCCCCCCTCGGTGGTGCCTGAACCTAACCCCCCAGCTTGGAGCCTAGCCCTAAGTCCCTCTGGGCCTGCCTAAACCTAACCCTCCCCCCGTGACTAATACTTACCTTTCCCTGGTCACCTCCAATCTGTCGGGATTTCGGCGCAGGTGTTGTCTTGGCGATCAGGATTCCGGTGCCAGGGTTCCGGCAGATGGCATCCCAGTTGTCGGGATCTTAAACAAATCCTGTAAAAAGATGTGATAGGGACTGGCTGCTGGAGCCCCAGGTAAGTGTCATCTACAGAGGAAAGTTACTGATATATGGAGACAATAGGAATATGCAAGCAAGCTGTGTCTCTGACATATTCTACAATTATAATCATTATACTCTCCAATAATAATTATATTCAGCAAATGGCTAGTGTGTGTGTATTTGGTATTTGTGTGTGTGTTTTACTCACTAATATGCCTGTACCTATATTAATCCATCATGGATAATATGTAAACTGGGCAGTGATATTCGATGGGTGCACTCTTATCCAACAAACAATTGCACTTTATTTTATTAATTCGTTTACATGTAATCTACATTTTCTCATAGCAGTAAGAAAAAATCTTACTAATTGATCCATACAAGGTAAAGATACACTGCACAGGGGCATATTGGCAGTGATATGAGAGGGAAGTGGGAGCGATGATGCAGACTGACTTCACTACCCATTGGGGCTTATCCTGAGTCATATACTGCTGCAACCTCTTTGGCATCTTTTGCTGCAACCATCAGATGCACCATCAAAACTTCTGCCTGCTCAATGCAAGGTGCTGATCCTCCAATAGAGTATGGCTTTCAGTGTAAATGATTAAGCATTTGAAATCACAACCAGTTATATAACATGCCTGCGACACTCCTATAACACCCCAATAAGACAGTGCATCTCCATGTCTCTGAATAGCCACCTCCCAGTCACTGCCCATGAATATCCAATACATTTCTGAGACCAGGCATTGTAATCACTATTGAAACTCTGGCCCTGATTCAGAGCCGGATGCTCTGACAGAGCGCTCGCTCTGGATCAGGGCCGCCCCTCTTAATTTTTAGAGCGGCCTCCTGGCCACTTGTATAGCTGTGGGTAACCACCCACAGCTATAGCGAGCGGCCAGGAAGATGATCGCGATGGTCAAGACCATCACTACCATCGGACTTGAGACGAGACCCTTGTGGTAGGGTCTAATTCATCGCAAGCTCCCGAATGCTTTCGGCTCTAACAGATGGTAGGCGTTCCCATGGGAATGTCTCCGTCTGGGCAGCCATGCCCCCGGTACACCCACCAAAGGGGGCATGCTGTCACTCACCATCGACAGCACACCCCCTTTGTAGCGAGACCTGGAGTGATTACTTGCCCATCGCTATCCGGGTCTCGTGCATGCGCATGATGGAGCCATCTCCGTCGTGCGCATGCACACTGGGCCAACATCGACCCGCTTGTGAGCGCTCAGCGCTCGCGAGCGGGTCTGATTCAGGCCCTCTGTACATTCACATGGGACTCATGCGCTGTGCAACTTTTTCGCTAATTAGACATATGAGCAGTTGAACAGCATCAATCATTTGCGTGGATTTCGGAATTGTATCTACCTCAAACTCAGGCCTATTGTCTCAACATGCATAGTGAGCAGCCAGAGTCCATCAGATTCAATGCTAATGTATATCACCATGCAAACATGAGGCGAGGAGAGGAAAGATTGAGGAAGCGTAAAATAGGGGGATGGGAAGAATATAAGAAAAAGAGGTAGATAGAGAGACGGTAGACTAAAATAATTAATGGAGATGAAAAAGAATAGGGGGAAGAATAGGAGGATAATTAGGTGGAGACAGAGAAATAGGGGGGATGGAGGAATAAAAAGTGAGAGATGAAAAAGTGAGGAAACAGGAAAAAAACCTGCACTATAGCTGGAGACCTGTCGAATGATGGGTCCTGTGCAGAACCAACCCCTTTTCTATGTGGGGTCCGGAAAACTAGTAAACCATAGGGTGAAACGCTAAAGTACATTCTGTACAGATATTTTTCATATCAAGTGTTACATAGTTAGGTGAAAAAGTCATACATCCATTAATGTTTACTTTTCCTTTAAACATTACAGGGTGAGACTTGCAATTCTAGTAAATTTTACAATCACAGCTTTAGAAAGCAGTGGCAATTTGCTAATACATACCGTAACTCGATTTTTTTTAATAATCATATAGAGATTAAACTATTGCTGCAGTATAGTCATAGAAATTATTACTATTTGTGTTTATCATAGCCAATCGACATATCGGTACCTAAAGAAAAATAAAAGTTTACATGCAACAGAAAATTGTATTTAGCCCTTGGTTGCTTTTATCAAGCTAAGCATGCTAAATTAGAATAATAAAACTCTTTATTACCAACTTTGGAATTATATTTGAGACAAATTCAAAACTTGAAATCAGTTATATGCTTTCTACTTCAGGCACAGAGAAAGAGCCATTGGAACATAGTAGACAAGAACACAAGTAAAAGAGGCTTATTGATTCATTGCACCACCAAATACAGTATTTTAATAAAACTGCAAAGGCAAAAAGTTCCTACACACATGTGCTGAAGTTTGTATATATATATATATATAGAGAGAGAGAGAGAGAGAGAGAGAGAGAGTACTGTGCACAAGTTGTAGGCAGGTGTAGAATATATGCTGCAAAGCAAGAGTGCTTTCTAAAAAGGAAGTTTTAATAGTTTATTTTTATCAAATAACAAAACACAAAATGAATGAACAGAAGAGGTATCTAAATCAAATCAGTATTTGGTGTGACCACTCTTTGCCTTCAAAACGGCATCGATTCTTCTAGGTAAAATTGCACACAATTTTTGAAGGAACTCAGTAGGGAGGTTGTTCCAAACATCTTGGAGAACTACCCACAGATCTTCTGTGGATGTAGGCTTGCTCAAATCCTTCTGTAATCTCAGACAGACTTGCTGTAGAGATCAGGGTTGTGGGGGTCATATCATAACTTCCAGGAATCCTTGTTCTTCTTTACACTGAAGATAGTTCTAAATGACATTGGCTGTACATTTGGGGTCATTGCCCTGCTGCAAAATAAATTTGGAGCCAAATTGCCTTCTGTTACAGCCAAATATTTAAAATTTTAACTCATCAGTGCAGAGCACCTGATGCCATTTTTCTGCACCCCAGTTCTTATGTTTTCATGCATAGTTAAGTCGCTAGGCTTTGTTTCCACATCGAAGGTATAGCTTTTTGGCTGCAATTCTTCCATGAAGACCATTTCTGGCCAGACTTCTCAAAACAGTATGTGGGTCTATCTGTGTCCCACTAGTTTCTGCTAGTTCTTTGCTGATGGCACTGCTGGACATCTTCTGACTTTGAAAGGAAGTAAGCATGATGTGTCTTTTATCTGATGCACTAAGTTTCCTTGGCTGACCACTGTGTCTGTTCACAACATTGGCCATTTATTTGTGCTTCTTCAAAAGAGCTTGAACAGCACAACTTGAAACCCCAGTCTGCTGTGAAATCTTTGCCAGGGAGAGACCTTGCTGGTGCAGTATAACTACCTTTTGTCTTGTTGCTGTGCTCAGTCTTGCCATGATGTAGCACTTGTGACATGAAACTGTCTTTCACAACTTCACCTTTGTAGCAGAGTTTGACTGTTCCTCAACCAGTTTTACTCCTCATCATACATCTTAGATTGGTTACCAATATTTGAACTTAAAGAAGACCTTTTTTGTGGTGGAACTTCCATGCTGGTAGCCTCTGCCTCAGGTTCCTCTCCAGCTGCTGTCATGTCCAGTGACACATAATTGTTCTGCATATGAACTTTACACTTTCAATCATTTGTGCCATTTATTTGAATAAAATACTTCTCAACCTGACAAGTTTGCTATTACTTGGGTTCCATAATCTGTAGCCTTTACTTTCATTGCAGTAGCCAAGCATAATGCATTTAACTGAATCCAGCTTATGTCTTCTTTCTTTTGGTACATACTGTATACATAGGCTGTACTTCCAAAGGTTCTGAGATGTTTTACAAGTGGTTTTCTCTTTGACAACATGTCAATAGGTGTTATGTTCTTTAGGGAAACACTCTGTGCTGTCCTCACTCTGTGTTTTGTGCAGCTTCTGTGTACTGACTAGCTACTGTGTTGGAAACACTCTATGCAGTAATCACTCTGCATCTTCTAGCAGTCTATGTCTTGCATGTGCCCAAGATGGTGCCCGTTCTGCTGTGGGCATTCTAGTAACTTGGAGCCTGTATTATCAATACTTTTGTGCTAAGGCACATAACTTATTAGAAATATGTGTGTACAGGTTTGTAGGTGTAGCCGGGTACTGGTACACATCAGTGGATGCCCTCAGACAACAAAACAGCACAATTACTTAACCAGTAGAGTGGTTTTATTGGTATAATGAGATAAAACCGTACTCACTGTTATCCACATGGTTGATAGAGCATAGCAAGGTGATATACAACTCACCAGTCGATGAGTGTATCTGATTCCAGGTAATGGTACAGTGATGCTGGAAGGCATTGTGGGTGGCATTGATACTGAGGTTTTTCTGGAGCTAAGTGGGAGACTACTGTCCCCTACTGTGACACTCAACACATGGACAAGATGGGGCAGCGCATGACTTGTAGCTACATTTGGTGGCCATCTTGGAAGAGGGAATGAAACCTCCCTGGAAGAAGCAAATGGATTGTGTGCAGTAGTGCTTTCAACTTTCCCCAATATAAACTTACTCCATTTTTACTTGGTTTCTGAGCTACCTGGAGGGAGCTGGAGCTGATGGTGTCACCAAGCAGCGGTGATGGCGCACATCATTCACTGTGCCGGGAGAGGCTGGGAACACTGGGCAAGCCCCCAGTGTGAGAACGGGGGCATGATTTTTGCTCATGCCCCCAAAATGACACAAAGCAGGAGGTATGGCTTTGAAGGCATGAGGCTCATCCCCTTTTTAAAGTCAAAACCAGTTTAGGGTTTACCTTTAAAAAATCACTGCTATCAATTTTGTGACTAAATCTCGGAAACATCGGCACTATTGGCAACGCAAAGGCTATTGCATTTGACCCTAGATCTATATCACCATAGAATATGCTCAAATGGTTTTTCCACTCACTTGTGCAATACTCGATTAGTGTTCCTATCACAGGTGCAGGCCTGTTTCCCAATTGGGAACATCCCTATCCTGCTTCCAATTTTCTGTGTGACTCATTCTCTGTCAAATTCAATATTTTGGGCATTATACTAAGAGGGGGAAAAATCACTCTTTTCTTGAGAGTTTTATAATGAAAACAAACATTATATGTATTCTGTGACTGTCCAAACTACAGTCAGGTGCATAAATATTGGGACATTGACAGAATTTTCATATTTTGGCCTCTATTCACCACCACAATGGCTTTGAAATGAAACAAACAAGATGTGCTTTAACTGCAGACTTTCAGATTTGATTTGAGGGCAATTACATCCAAATCAGGTGAACGGTGTAGGAATTACAATGGTTTCTATATGTGCCTCCCACTTTTTAAGAGGCCAAAAGTAATGGGACAAACTAAACAATCCTAAATCTATCTTTCACTTTTTAATACTTTGTTGCAAATCCTTTGCAGGCAATTACAGCCTGAAGTCTGGAATGCATAGACATCACCAGACACTGGATTTCATCTCTGGTGATGCTCTGCCAGGCCAATACTGCAAATGTCTTCAGTTCCTGCTTGTTCTTGGGGCATTTTCCATTCAGTTTTGTCTTCATCAAGTGAAATGCATGCTCAATCGGATTCAGGTCAGGGGATTGACTTGGCCATTGCATAACAGTCCACTTTTTAGCCTTAAAAAACTCTTTGGTTGCTTTTGCAGTATGCTTCGGGTCATTGTCCATCTTCACTGTGAAGCGCCGTCCAATCAGTTCTGAAGCATTTGACTGAATATGAGCATATAATATTGCCCAAAACACTTCAGAATTCATTCTGCTGCTTTTGTCAGCAGTCACATCATCAATAAATACAAGGGAACCAGTTCCATTGGCAGCCATACATGCCCACCCCATGACACTACGACCACCATGCTTCACTGATGAGGTGGTATGTTTTGGATCATGAGCAGTTCCTTTCCTTCTCCATACTCTTCTCTTCCCATCACTCTGGTACAAGTTGATCTTTGTCTCATCTGTCCATAGGGTGTTGTTCCAGAACTGTAATGGCTTTTTTAGATGTTGTTTGGCAAACTCTAATCTGGATCTTCCTGTTTTTGTGACCCACCAATGGTTTACATCTTGTGGTGAACCCTCTATATTCACTCTTGTGAAGTCTTCTCTTGATTGTTGACTTACATACACCTACCTCCTGGAGAGTGTTCTTGATTTGACCAACTGTTGTGAAGGAGGTTTTCTTCACCAGGGAAGTAATTCTTCTGTCATCCACTACAGTTGTTTTCCGTGGTCTTCCGGGTCTTTTGGTGTTGCTGAACTGATTCCAAATGCAGATGTCACACCTAGACTCAACTCCAGACCTTTTACCTGCTTAATTGATAATGAAATAATGAGGGAATAGCCCACACCTGTCCATGAAATAGCTTTTGAGTTGATAGTCCCATTACTTTTGGCCCCTTAATAAGTGGGAGGCACATATAGAAACCGTTGTAATTCCTACACCGTTCACCTGATTTGGATGTAATTACCCTCAAATTAAATCTGAAAGTCTGCAGTTAAAAGACATCTTGTTTGTTTCACTTCAAAGCCATTGTGGTGGTGAATAGAGGCCAAAATATGAAAATTCTGTCAATGTCCCAATATTTATGCACCTGACTGTATATACAGTATTTGATATTTGTCATGCTTGTGGAACAAAATACTGTAAGAGGAGACTTCTATAAAGTGAAAATGTCTTGAATCCACTTAGAAATCAGGTATGTACCAGAAGGATGACTTACACCAGCATAGGTTCACCATGCAAATTGCAGAACCTTCTTTCCTTTCTGGAATTAATCATATTTATATCTTGACACAATGAAAAAACAAAAATACTTAACATATTGTAGACTTGGTGTATACAATAAGATTTAACTGAGAAAACAGTTCTCCTAGAACACATTCCATTCTTCTTGGTAATTACATGAGGCGCATACACATCAAGAGATGAACTTGACCATATTGAATGTAATATTTCTATGCTTCTGAGAAAACTGATGAGTATAACAGAGAAAAATGTTAGGAAGTGTTTGCTTATTTGGAATCTATTCCAGGACCTACTTGGTGTGACTCTCCACTGTGACTGGGTAGCGGTACAAGAGTGACAAGTGATGATATTGTTTCACTGGCAGTGTCAACTTAATAGCTGATCCCCACAGTCACTGGCACTTTGAGTGGAACATTTGTGGAGCATTGAATATAAAGCACGGTGATCAAACAGTGGGTGAGATATTCATGTTACTATTACAGAACAGCACATTATTTACCCAGAGCACCTGCTCCCTTATACCATCACTTTATTTCACTGACTCCATTTAATTATGATTACATTTATAGACTTATGAGTTCCAGCCTGATATTCTGAGTGTTGTGTCCACCATACTAAGGAATGAACACATACCGTTCTTTTGAAGGCTCCATCAATGTCCATCAGTGTTACTATGGATCAGTTTAGTACTATTTCTGACTGGACATTATCCACCAAATAGGAATTGCTGAGTGAACTTGTGCCAGTATAGCTCTTATACTCATTTCACTCTCCGGTGACTATATGTATGGGGAACATCATCAGTTCATGTGAAACATCTTATTGATTTTTTGCAACAGTACCTAATAAAGATATTATACATTTTTAATGAATGTGGATTTAATACAATTTTGATGTATTGGAGATATATTTTATATGTTTTATGTTTATTAATAAGGAAATTTATATACAGCATTTTATACATATTCTTGTGTATTTGTTGTTTTATTACTGTGTTTAATTGACGTTTCTGGACCAGCGCTCAACATTTTTTTAGAAAACATGGGAGGGGCAGAATTATTGAGAACACTGCGACCCAGAGACAGTCTTCAGGTTTACATGTTGTACAGCCCTCCGTGCATTGCATGTAATTTTGTGCAGCTGATTGTGTGGGAGTGAGCCAGGTGATTCAATTAAGCCCCTTTATAGCTTGGTCTCACTGACTCATCAGTGCTGGTGATAGTCTGAGATTACAGGGTAAATTTACTAAGATTCATGTCTGGTCCAGTTTTGCCAATTTGAAACTCGATTTGCATCGCTGGAAATTGGGTGATTTTAGGCTGCTGAAACTCTCAAATTTACCAAGAAGCATGATTAGCTGAGATCATGTTTTCGGATGGTGTATCAGTTTGAGATTTCACCCTCGAGTTGCAAATGTCTGACCACAAACAAACACTCCCGAGCAAGAAGCCTGCACATATCAGTGAGATATGTGAAGGCTGCTTGTGTGTTATACCTATGAAAAAAGGGTTAATAAAAAAAATATGTAAAAGGGTCCCCCCCCAAAAAAAGCATAACAAGCCCCGGGCTGCTCAGCTAGTCCTGGTTCCTTAAAATATGGGGAACAAAAATGAGTAGGGTTCCCCTGTATTTTAGGAACCAGCACTGGGCTGCTGAGCCTGTCCTGATTTTAAAAATAGGGGGAAAAAGAATGCGTAGGTGTCCCCCTATTTTTAAAACCAGCACTGGGCTCAAATCTGGCCGAGGTGTAATGCTGCAGCTTTTCAACGGGTCTCCCCAGCCAAAGCATTATCACCTGAAGCTGGTCAGCCCAAGCTGGGCATCAGTGGAAGTGGGGACCCCCCAATAAAGGGGTTCTCCTTCTCCAGAGCACCCCAGGCTTAAGCTGAAGCCCAGGGTTCTTTCCTACACCCCTGGAGTGATGTGTGCAGAGGTAATAGAGGTGAAAATAGAGTAAAACTATTGTTTTGTACAGTGGAAAAGAAATATAGGTTCCAGCGTGCCTGCCCTTTGGCACTTGTGGAACTACAAGTGCCAGCAGGTAGCCGGCACTCATACTCCCATTGTAAAAAAAATAGTTAAAATACAAAAAAACACACACCATAGATTGTACAATTTTATTGTACACACCTACAACAATCACACATACTTACCTACTGCCAGCTGTTCTGTCCCCTTGTCCATGTAGAATTCCAATGGGTTACCTGTAAAGAAAAATCCTATACTCACCTACCTCCTGGCATAGTTTTGGTCCTCTTCTCCATGTAGCATCCAATGGGTCTTGGCAAAACAAAAAAAGGAGTGTCCCATTCCTGCTTGGACAAGTATAGGTATACGTGTTATCACATATACCAATACTACACAGAATGACAGAAGACACTACTCTTCTGAAATTCAGAAGGCCCACCAGCCAATCAGAGGCCACTCTACTTGTAGTGGCCGCTGATTGGCTGTGACCCACATGCCTGTCACTCTAATGAGAAACATGCATTTATCTTTTTTTTAGTTAGTTATAAAATTAAGTTACTTTGATGTGCCTTATTTCTATATTGCTGACTCTCCATATGAACACCTATAATAAAATATTTAAATGGTTGGAAGGAAGCAGAGAGTAGAATTGGAAAGAAATTGCATCTAAATTGTAAGTACAAAATGTGCCCTGAAAAGCATATTTTGCTATGCTTGCTGAGCTGGCCCTAAGATGCAGCCAATTCATCAAGGGTAGTATTTATATTTGCTTTACTCTGGAGAATACAGTGGTATTACATAAGACTAAAACTACAGTAGACAATTCATATACAGTACAGTACATGGCCAGAGACAGTGTTATCAGTGTTACTTAAAAGGTCACATTTACCATGTTGCCAAAACTTTGTTTTGGTTTACATCAATACAAATAACCATGGCATTTCCCTTTAAAAGATCACATGGGAATATGCTAAATTACTGCAGAACAAGTACTAATATCACTCTAATGATGCACCTGCACGTGTTCCACCTCCTTCCAGATGCATATGCGTCTGTTTGGTGGTCAGCATTGGACACATTTTACATGAACACACCCATATTATACTTTGGTTGTGCTTACACATGCCGTTCATCCCCCCCGTGTTGGCCCCTAAGAGCAAGGCATCGTAAGCACAAAATATATCTCAGCTGGCATGGCTATGGATGCATAAGAATTTTTTGTGAGTTCATACTGTTGATAAAAGTGAAAATTGACAGTAAAAAATGGTGCAATATTCAGCTATGTTTATTTCTACATGATCCTCAGACTGTTCATGTATAGGAGCAATACAAAATGGTTTAAAACATTCATATTTTTAACAACTAGTCAGTTAAACAAACTAATACTCTATGGTCACCAATTTGTTTTTAAACATATAAACGCAGATGTTTGTAATGAGCTACATAATTTGAAAATTGTAAGCTCATCTGCAGCCGGTCTAATAATAAAACAATTACTTAACATTCCCTGTGTGGTGGTTCAGATGGGTATATATGGATATACAGTAGCTGTTCATTAACTGTAATGCTGCATTTAAAAATCTAATAATTCTATTATTCATCAAGCAAGTTTGCTTCCCTTTGAAAACCTCATGCAGTATGGAAACTCATGGGCTCAGTTTGTGTTGTGAATGCACATCTGTAACAAAGCAATTACTTAGTAAATTTTATTGAAATCCAGAAAACACTGGTATAATTGAAATTCTGATGTTTTGATTATGCTGAAGTTCTGTATAAAACAGCTGCTTTCATTATTATTTTTTTTCAAATTTATTCAATTATTTAATCAGTCTACCCAAAATTACAGTGTGGATCTGCAGATTTCAAAATGTACATAAAAATATTCATAACATGAGAAGTTACTCTTGCAGTAGACATACAGTAAATGCCATTATACTTGTTTCTCTGCTCATGCCATCTAGTACTTAACTAATATTCTCCTTAATCTAGCAGGTGCATTGTTTTTCTGACAGACATTCAAAACCCAGGGTTGTGTGACACTGTGGGTTAAATGTGAGCACAACCAATCACATTCTGCACAGTGAGATTGGGAGCTTGTCATTGTTCCTTCCACTCTCAGACCACTCCACTACCATTTTAAAGTGATGAACATATTTGGCTAGAATCAGAAGAATGCTCTGGAACTCATCTATAGTATACTATTATAAGCTATAATTTTAAACTACATACTGTATAAACTAGAGGTAAAATTACTGTACATCTCTACTGCAGACATATAACTAAAAGATACTCATAAATTAAATATCAGGAGATCAAAGTAAACAATTTCTACAATGTTGGACTTTATGGAGTTCCCAATATGACAAAAGAGTGAGGAAAAAGGAAGTGAGATCAGAGCCCACCAAAAACATAGAAGAATGCAGGGAAGCATGCGTGTGTGGCACAAGAGGAGGTAAGTATGGACATTGCTGGGACTGGTACCATGACCTGCATTTGGTTATTAAAATTAGATATGTCCCCTGACCTCCTAGTTTTGGTTTGGGTTCTAATTCATTGTCATGTTTTGGATTTGCCAAAACTACTGTCATGTGTTCTGGTTTTGGTTTTGGATCTGGATTTTTTAATAAATTGATATAAACAACTAAAATCATATAATTTGGGCCTGTTATTGTTCCTACAGTATTATTAACCTCAATAACATTAATTTCCAGTCATTCTCAGTCAAATATGACCACCTCACAGCTCACAATATTGTTCACCAATATTGGCCAAAGGCTGGCTGGCTAAACTAAGCAACAGAGCAGTGGCACAAACATATGTCAGTTAAAAGAATATACTGTAGCACCTCTATGACAGGATGGCAGTTTAATAAACTATATGACCCCATAGAAAGATTGTTTTTATTAATCAAGAAATAGATCAGACAGAGGCCCGGGGGCAGTACAGGGAAATGGTGGTGGAGTATGTGTAGTGGAAGGCAGGTAAAAAATAATGGTTGATTGATTATTTTAAAAATATAAAATTGAGATGTGGCTTTATGAGAACTGTTTTGCAACAACTGAGAAGAGAAATTAGCCATAAAAGAATATAATATTAATAGCCAAGGATTCCTGACAAGGGTTGCAAGAGAAGTTGACCATACTACCCCCCTCCCTCCTTCTTAATTTGGTACCACACCCCTGTAGTACATTTATGAGGTGCACCAGAGAGTCTGAGTATGAGGAAACTAGCTCAGAGGTCCATGGGCAATACAGGGAAATGTAGGTTAAGTAAGTATGTAGTGGAAGGGAGAAAAACTATTAATTGATTGATAGATTATTTTATTGATTAATAAAATCAACATTGCAGTGTTGCTTTGTATCTTCATGTTCATATTACCAAATACTACTAAATGTGCTCTACAGTCCTGTTAATTTTCTATACTTTGTGAGGCACCACATTAGTTATGGTTGAAAATGTGTTGCAAATTAATAATGTGTTAAAGCATTAACCAACGAAAAATGTTTGTTTATGCAAAAAGAGCACCACCAATGCCCCCAAACAGCCCATAATGAAAAGAAACACACAATAGTTTAATATAATATTTTTTAACACAGTGCCTGACCACACAACACAGTTCCTCACAGTGCTTCTTGTAATGGTAACCTAAAGACATTATTTTTAAACACAGTGCCTGAACACACAATGCAGTGCCTCACATCGCTCCAAGTAATGGTACCCTAATAACATTATATTTTAATACAGTACCTGAACACACAACACTGTGCTTCACAGCACTCCTACTGTAGTAATGACATAAAGTTTAATTACAGTGCCTGAACACACAACAGTTTTATTTTTTAACAGTTTCTTAAATAGCGCAGCATATTCCATTGCGCTTTACAATTGGTAACATAAATAGAACAAAACTGGGTAATAACAGACAGATATATAGATAGAAAGGTCCTGCTCGTAAGTTTACAGTCTATATTAGTTTGTCTTAAAGGAGTATTGCAAGATTCAGATTTGATGACGTCTACTTTTTTTGTACCAGACCAATTAAAAGGTGCTTTTTAAAAAATGTGCCAAAAATATAGCCTCCAAAATTTAAGTGTATGGATGCATTTTTACTTGTATGCAGGAGTCATATTTAGCTGAATTGTTATTTCCTTACACAATTTTGGAAAAAAACAAATGGAGATAATATTTTAAAATGCTGAATTTGTAGTATTTATAATAATTTACAAATGAACTTTCAGTTATGATTCATTCTGTTAATTGACTAAATAAAAATATAAAATCCTTCCTGGCTCCAAAGTTGTAATCAGATTAATATTTGAATTAACAGCAATGTTATAATAGAACATTAATTATGTTTTTCTAATTCATAAACACAAAATAAATGGGATTTTAGTCTTACATTATGTTGAGGATTGTATGACTAGTGCTATAATTGGCTCAGCTTTTTTTTTTATAAACTCACTATTAATAGGATTCAGTTATTCAAAATATGGTAAATGTCTTCATAAATATATCTCGGCTTGGTTTAAATTATTAGAAAATTTTACTTTTTCATTATACAGTATTTATCATTATGCAAACTGTATATAAAACGATTTCATGTTTCAAATATACTTTCAAGTGAAGCTAATAGCAGAGCACATTCAAAAATGTAAACTGAGTTCCCAGTTTATAGTTCTATTTGTAGGCATTAAAATGTTAAGTTCTTCTTATTAATTGAGATTCCTACTGGTTGCATACCTCACTACTGATTTAGGTGAGACATTCACTCTTTCAGGGATATTAAGTTTTTAAGTGCTAGTATTATGGATGAGTTACAGTACATGCTGTATTGGCACTAATAAGTGAGAGATATATTTAATTTAAATGGCTATGAGAAGGCCCCATAATAACTTTTAGATACTATAACGCTAAGCTGTTTATATATACATATATTTCATTTTGAATGTGCCACTTTTTTTTTTCTTCAGCTGTGTATTATCATCAGTGTACTACAGTCTATTCAATGAAAACATTAATTAGAAAAATTATTTCAAAGCAAAATTAAGAATCAGTTAAATGTAAAATAAGAGAAAAAAATGCCTTATAAAATAAAATGCTGAAGAATAAAATATATACCTACAGAACACTGTTTATTATTAGATATACAGTATTAATCAATTAATTAGCAGTTAAATTGTTATACCTTTAAAGCAATATTGTGACATATAAGGTGTATTATATATTTTAAGACTACAGTATAGAGAGAAACATGAACCTGCAGTGAAACTAATTTCACTTTAATTTTGATGGCGAAATGCCCACACACATCAGTAAATGCTGGAGTAGGTAATCTGAACCTGCAGCAGCCATCATACTGAACAGCATGTCCTGCTCTTCAAGGCTCTTTCCATTGTGTAGCACAGCAATGTAATTCATAGTTTGCGGCCCTCATTTTCAGCTCATATGGAGCCTTTACTTTTTCCTCTCACATATTTACTGATTTTTCATTTCATTTATACAGCTGGCAAATTTAGTACAAATAAACAGTACCCTGAAGGGGAACAACCGTCGATCAGATTCGAGTACACGACATGCTGTTAGGTAGAAAAATAAATTATCCAAGTTTAAGGGGGAAAAAAAATATTGTTAAAACTTCTTTGACAAGGAAGGTGCTGAGGAAGAATTTCCTATAAAAAGAATTTCAGTGTTTCACAAATTTTAAAAAGAATTGGACATTTACTTAAAAATTCCTGTACATGTATGTTTTTAATATATATATATATATATATATATTATATATATATTCGGTTGCAGTTTGGAACTCCAGATAAAATGATTGTTGGTCAGGGTGCCTTCCCATTTGTGGTATAGCGTGCTACCTGCTTGAGGCCAATACTGAACCCCCGACAGGAATAAATAGGCGGCACTCCTTCTTTAGATGCAAAATGATTGTATTAAGATTACATTTCACACGAAGGGCCATATTCAATTTGGAGCGAAAATCTGTTGCCGGACTTTTCGCCGTCATCGGAGGTTTGAAAACATATCCCGCATGTCCCTGCGTATCCCCGTTTTCAATTCCAAATTGTCAAAAAACGGGACCCAGCGAAAATGAAATCGGCAAAAAGTCCTGGCGTTTTTGGGGAAATCAGCCTCACACCCCCCTAAAGATACTCTGACATGGGGGTTCACTATGGGTACCCCCAAATAGCCCTGCAAAAGGTATTTGGGTTCTTTAAATGGTCTCAGTAGGAGCTATTTAGCGTCTTGCGGAGAGTGGTGAAGAATGGCATTTTGCAGCTTTTTTGACCAAAATAAGTAGCCCCATCAAAGTTGGGGTTCATGAAAATGGGTGGAAACATATGTTAAAAATGCTAAAGTGAAGCATTAAAAAGTGCCAAAAACGCACCTTCACCAATCACCTCCCCCATACTTGCAGACCCCCCAAAGGCTATTTCGCTAGTTTATGAAGTTGTACCCCCAAAATTTTTTGCCCACTTTTCAATGTGCTTTTTTAGGGTGTCCTTTGTGTGTTTTTTTAATGTTTTTTGACGCAGTTTGCATCAAGGTGGGTGTACAAAGGGTGCAGAGTGGTTTCCGTACCTCTGCACCCCAAAACCCCAAATCTGCACTTTTTTCCGCCGGGTATTCATAGACGAAACTTTATCGCCTATTACATTGCATTTCATTTTAGCACCGGCGAAAAGACGCTAAAATTGAATACAGGGATCAGTGAAATTGGCGAAAATGACATCATCGGCAAAAAAGTTTCGCCGAAAACGGCTTTTCGCTCCAAATTGAATACGGCCCAAAGCCCCTCTAGGCTTTTTCCTCAGATTGCACACACATCCTGAGGATAGAGCATAGAGGGGGGCTTTGAAAGGTTGACACTTTATGTGAAATGTAGTGTTAATACAATCGTTTTGCATCTAAAGAATGAGTACCGCCTATTTATTCCTGTCGGGGATTCAGTATTGGCCTCAAGTAGGTAACACGCTATTTATGCTGGCACGAATCCTTTCCAGGATTACAAATAATGTGTGTTTCTTTCTATGAGATGTAATTGTGAAATGTTGCATTATTACAGTATGTCCATTAGACAAAGTATCATTGCACTGGACACAGTGTTTATGTATCAGTACTAAAACCTTTTCAATACCGGTGCAACATAGTAGTCATTGGTGTTACTATTACTACTAGGGGAAAAGATTTACCTATTTCTGCCATCCTATTTCCATAGTGTAGGATTTAGCGAGCTCTTCCTACATGTGATCTGATATCTTCACCATATTGTGAACTTGTTTCTATAGCCCAAACTATCACCATATGGATATATTTATTGGCAACCAATATTTAATAAGAGTGTTTAAGAGTAACCATATGGTCCTGTATTTATTGTATTTTATTTTTTTTCTTTACTTGGTGATTCTATTACTCGTCTAGTGAAGAGGTATACTTCCACTTGGCTTTGGATGCTTAGAGATTTTTTATCAGTCAAAATAAATGTTAAGTTTTATTCTTCTATATATACTATCTATAATAGTTTTTTGAAGTTGTGCCCCCACACAAGGTTGTTTCTTCCTTGTTACCCCAACTGACTCTTCTCTTAGACTCAATAGTCGGAGTATATATTTGATATATTTATACATTGTTGTTAACCCTGGGGAGCACCACCAAAACCACACATTTCAACTTTAGAGGAGTTGCCCTCTTAGATATGGTCTATTTTTTTTGGTCAAACTACCAAACTACCTTTGTTTATTATTTTTTCTATAGTTTAAAAATAGTTCCTGTGCAGGATACTTCTCTTGCTCTGTACAATGATAAAAAGAGTAAACAAAAGATATAGAATAGGATATAGAGAGGACATATTACCACCAAACAAAACAACAGTAGTAGTTGAACCTGATTTAGGGCAGCAGTTTATGGTAGAGTGCTGCTTGGGTGAGTTATCATTTACCCTCAATTGCAATAGTTGCTGCATCTGGAATTAATACTGTTTTGGAGAGTCAGCATTAGTAAAGAAAAGTTTGAGCTTGAGAGGTGAATTATTTATACTTATGTGCCTAGTAACACATCAGGTGATAAAGGAGCAATAGGTACTGTATTAGTGATGTCATGTGTACAGATGTGTTCACATACAACTTTGCTTAAATTGTGCCAAATAGTCTATTTGGCAATCAATGGACTTTGTAACCTATCTGTGTCAAGTGTCTTTGTATTTTAAATATGCATCTTATTCACATCACTAATTCGACAAAAGTACATTGCAAGAGTACACTGACTACTGGGGTTGGCATTACTTTTACTTCTGTGTGAGACTATTTAGCAAATCTTGGTAAAAAGGCAAATGTAAGAGATCTGATACGAGTGGTCATACCGTGCATTCCACTATGTTTTGGTTTTGGCAAAAACACCTTCAAATTTTTTGGTTTTGTTTAATTTTTTCTTAAAGATTAATAAAAACAGCCAAAATCATGTAACTTGGACCACCTCACAGCATGCACGAGATTCGGATTTTAGATCTAAGTTCCAAAGTTAGGAGTTTAGCTACGAAGTGTCGGGTTATAAAACCCAACACTTCTAATCGTGTTTGTGCCTGATATTTAAAAGAGAAGTGTTGTAATTAGCAAGACAAGCCTAGTAAAAGCACTGCCCTTTTAAATATCGATTACAAACACAAACAGAAGTATTGTGTTTTGCAGCCCGACACTATGTAAATAAACCCCTTAGTAAGAAGAGCCAAGTCTGGACTTAGTTATACTTGGAACCCCAAAGTGATCCAAGCTGGGTCTTTGTTCAATTCGAAACCCTAAAGTTTGTATGTGTTCGGTTTTCAGCTAAACATCATTATGATTAATCTGCAACTTTTTACACACTTTATACTAATTCCTTTGCTACAATAGTACTAAACTTAAGGTCCCTGATACACTGTGAGTGAATAAAAAACTGACTACTGTACCATGTGAATGCAAAATTTAGGAAAAAGTACTCATTTTTACCTGTGGTGGAGCATCTATGAGGCACCAAGTGTCTTTTGCCTTATGGCGTAAAAATGCTAGATGAATGAGGACATGTCTGTACTTCTTGGGTTATCCTGAGCCTGACAGTATAGGCATCATCTTGTTGGAGATATTGAAACTGCCACATGCATGACTCTATGAAATTTTAAGTTATATATGGAAATGCATTGGTGATATGGGGCAAATTGTAATTCCACTTGGGGATTATGGACCCCTGCCACATCATTGTAGGATTCAAATGGATATGATAATTAGTAGCAACAGAGGACATGGTTCTGACACTTCTTCCTTAGAGCATACTCTTGGTCCAAACCTCAGCACTTCTCCTGCCCAATCTTGTAATAGAATTATCCCCATACTTGTTTAGTGTCACACTAGGTGCAGGCAATAGTTGTGAACCTAGTCATTTATCTGTTCAATATTACTTTTCCTCTCCCACATTTACATCACAATCAACATAGAGGCAACAGCACCAGAGAAGGAAGCAATGGTAGAAGTAAAGGGGGAGCAATTTTGCTTGCCCTGAATGAACCGATATGTGATGCAGAATATGCACTAGATTTCAGGGGATACATCAGTGCCAAAGTATTGACTAAAATTGAACAAGATCTAGATATTTGTCTTGTACTAGCAAGTGTGAGTATACCATCCTTACACACTCCTCTAGATGGCCAGCCTCTGATACTGTCCAGCTGGAAGATGAAACTGCACATTCCAGCACAGACAATAGCAGGGCAAAAGTGTTGGGACCATGAAGTAGCTGGCCACCCACAGCATTCTAAAGATATCAGGACCAAGGAGAAGTTGAGCACCTGAAGTGTCCTAAGGTCCGGGCACCCTGCCTGCCCAATACAGGTGCCATGGGGAAGAAACAGTGCTGCCTCCTAGGTCCTATACCCTGTATATCACTTGCCCATCCCTGCTCCAGTATGTTCTGGTAGAAGTCTAAACTCCACACCCCAGATGATTTTACACAGAATTCGTGACTTCTCACTGTAATGTCCTTTTTATCACTTCTCAATTCTGACAATGTTCAGATACTCCAAGTTGTGTTACATTTGTCCTTTTCCCACTAAATACTTAAATACTTGGCTGCATTTAAGAAGAAGGTAATACTGAAAAACATATTCATAACATAAGCGATGCATAACTGGTCATGGTGTATATTTGCAAATATGAACTAGGGGCCTGATTCAGTAGAGGACAGAATTGAAAAGCCACACTCAAGCAGCTTTGCCATTCCATCCTTGCTAAAATGCAAATGCAGCAGGAGGTGTTATTTTGATCCACTAAACTAGTTAAATAAAAAAAACAAATATTAAAGATGGTTTAACTGGATTTCCATGTATAATGAACGAGAGGAAGAGATTTACCCCATGTGAACTTTTACATTTGCATACAACAAATCTATGTCATGTGCTGTAGACAGTTGCTAAAGGAAATAAACTGTCTCTATTTTTCCCCATTAATATCCATAGAAAATGCAAAATTTCTGTATAAATCAACCATCTTACTGTAATGTCTTTTTTCTTGTAAAGAGACATATTAAACCCAGAAAAATTGATGATTAAACCCACAATATGCAATCAAAAAAACAAAAATTAAAATATAAAAATTTATTTACAGTATGTTAACCAGAATGTTAATTGATCATTAAAAATGTATAAAAAAACTCATACAATAGTTATAGTAACAGATTATTCCCTATACACTGAGGTCTGTTGCTAAGGAGTGTAGGTACACTACAGCGGATGCCATGAGTCACTGAACAGCCCGAATCTGAACAAGTGGGGTGGTTTATTCTACAGCTATGTGAAATGTACAGCTGTACTCACAATTATGCATACACAAATTTATCACATGGAGTGGAGCTTTAGCAGAGCATACAGGTCACCATCTGATGACTTATGTGGGAAGCGGTGCATGATGCAAGCAGTACCAGTGTCTTTAGGCATCATGGATCAGTGGTAAGTGGTACCATTGGGACCATCTTGGTTAGGGATTTGAAGCCTTCTTGTAGGAACTAATATGAAGTATGTCCAGTAGTGCTCTGCAGCTTTAACAAGCACTTCATATGCTTCTACAGTTTAATTTATTGATTTGCATTAGTATTTTAGCACAGTTTGTTATTGAAGTAAATTCACTTTTAAGATGTATCTATGGTGGTTCCCAAACTGTGCGCTGTGGCACCCTGAGGTGTCTCAGGACACTTGCAGGGGTGCCTCAAGTTGGTGGTCCAGCACCAAATCAAATTATTTAAGGTCAGTTTAATGTAAATATGTGGACAAACAGAAGCACAAACCTGTCCACCACCACATAACTGAGCCTAAGGATGACAGGTCAGCACAATTTACTTCACTTTACTACATATTTTTCTGAATTTCTCAATAACGAACCTAAATTTAGGGGTACCCTGAAAACAAATAGATAATAAGAATTAGGTGCGCAATGGATTCTGTGTGAAAATCAGTTGTACTACTGAGCTGCTACACGTAATGGGATCTGCAACCCACTAGATGAAGTCTGAATAAGAAAAAAGTGTAGCGCTGGTAGACAACAAGAATAATTTAATACACAATAAAACAATAAACATAAAAACACATATACATATAAATGAAGCACCTATTGGCTGTGGTGAATGAATAACTAAGCTGCTATAAATGAGGAAGATGAAAAGTTCATTCAATATAACTTCCCTGACAATATCAGTCCATGTGTTGGAATATATTATTAGTGGAATAAGGGTCTCACCCAATAGAGCTGTCCACAATGTCCAATCCACAGTAAAGTAAGATATTTCCAATAGGTATGGCATAGGAGTGTGGGAGATAGAGATGAAATAAATCTTCGTTACCCTGAGGGTGCCGTGGTATATTCCCCACTAAGGTCCCGGTAGCTCACCTCAGCTGAAAGAGGTAACTGGGTACGAAGGTCTCCTCTCCGATCTCCTGAAGCCTCACCGGCGATGTTAATGGTCACCTGCCTGGACTGGAAAGTGTGTCCGCTCTATCCACTCTCCTCCTTAGTGCCAGCAACCTGCCGGACTGCCTCCGTGTAATGCAGCCTGCCGGGCTACCTCCGTATGATTCCGTCTGTGAACAGCAGGGTTCAATGCATAAATAGTGAGAGCCAGCTGTCCGGTAATCTTCGTGGACGGCAGCCGGTGGTAGCAGCTAGGTTTATCCAAAATGCCAGTGCCCAATCGGATGAAGGGAAGGGGATTAACCAAGGACACAGCATCTCAAATAGCAGCATGGTAAATGCATAAAAGGTTGCTGGCACTAAGGAAGAGAGTGGATAGAGTGGACACACTTTATACAGTAGTTATTACATCTTGATGTAATTATTCCTCATTCTTTCACTGTACTAAATGCACACAGATTTGCAGTAGGGAAAAGGACAGATAATTGTTGTTCTGTTTTGTATTTACTCGTATATAAGGAATTTTTGCTGTGCAGCTGAGGATATATATAAAACTGAGCGCTGTCATATTTGTTTTTGCTTCAAAATGTTGCCAAATGTTACCCTGCCTGCTGTTTATTAGACCTATAAAAGGCCTCTATGAGTATGGCTTACAAGCCAGCCCATGTCTGCATGTGAGTCAATTATTATGAGAGTTGAGTGCATTTAACTACAATTCAATGGTGTTTAAAGTATATATGATAGTGTATTGCTGAATAACAATGGTCGATATATTGTTCATACAGCATTGAACAATGGCCCTCATTCAGAGCCACTCGCTAGCGGCAGTACGCTCGTTCTGAGCGATGTTCGCACATTTAGTATGCATGCGCGAACCAGTCAGTGCGGCCGAAAATCGTTGGTACGCAATATAGCGAGGGCCTGCTATTTTGAGTGACAGAATGAGGCGTATGTGGGTGGTAACAGGGGAAGGTGCTTGAAAACGGGGAGTGGAGATCCGAACGCAGGCGTGCTTAAAGGTCAAAACGGGCGTTTTAAGGGAGTGCATAATTAATACAGCAGCGTCATTGACCACGTCACTTGGTTTTTTTTAACTCAGAACTGCTCGCAAAATAGCGGTTGAAAACACCAACCACAAGAATAGCGAGCAGTTCATACGCTGGTCGATGTACTCGATTAATCTAATAAATAGCGGACATGACGTATGGTGCGTGCGGCCAGGGGGCGTTTTTATCAAATAAACGAGCGTATGTTTTGCTCGCTCGTTCAGACTTAGAGGTGGGAACAGACTGCAATTTGCGAACGGATCATTTGAAAAGCCACCCCTTGTTTTTGAACGAACGACCACAAATAGCGAACGGCTCTGAATCAGGCCCAATATACAGTATTGTCCCATCTGTCGGCTCCTGTGTATACTCAGTATATCTATGGATGACGTAATTTACAGATTTATAGCATCAACCCTGCAGCAAGCAGATGCGATATATCTCTCAGATATATTACACACATCTGCTGATGTATACATACGACCGACTAACCCATATGCTGGCCACGAGAAGAAGTTAAAATGACATCAAAACTGATGCCTCTGGCAAGATATATCAGTCCAACAAATGGTAAATGGGTATGCACAGACACATACTTACCAAATGGGTCAGTTGGCAGGTCAGCCAATCTGTTGGCCAAGTGTGTACCCCAACATAAAACTTGCATAAATGAGAAATCCATTATGTTAGCTTTCAAGCTTAAATGTTTTGAATAAAATATGAGTTAATTACTCATTCATTAACTCTGCCAGAAACACACAGATTTGCAGTGGGGATAAATGCAGAGAGTTGTTCTGTGATGTAATTATTATTATGGTGGCACTTGTTGTTCTCTAAGTGCCGGCATGCTGGGCAGGATTACTGCAATTTATAGTACCAATATAATGAATAATATTAAATCTATACTTTACACATTACCCTTGCACAATCCACCAAGGGAGCAGGGAAGAGCACTGGGCTTATAGCTCAGGACTAGTAGAACCTTAGGAGAGGGGACTTCATTTTATTTTTCATGGCCCCACTTTCTAAGGATTACCATCCCTGGGCTGGCCAGTTTGAGGCTGGTTAATGTGATGGTAGTTGGACCCCATACTGTATATCCCCCTGTTATGGCATTACCATCTAGGAGGGTTCAGTCCTGTGCTGCTTAATAGAAATTAGGGGGAAACCTCATGTTGGTTTTTCCTCCAATTTTCCATGACCAGAACAGGCTGAAAGGTCCAGGTCTGGTTATAGATTTAGGGAGGGAACCCATGCTATTTTTTTTATTTATTTTTAACACTTTCAGTTCTTTTAACCATAAGAAGCCTGCACAGATCATAGTGATCTGTGCAGTGCTTCTCACAAACTCTCCTGCCACAGGCAGGTCTATTGTTTGGGTGGTTTGGTTGTTGGTTTTTTTGTTCGATTTTAAAACTGACCGTTAGTAAATCTGGGGATTATATAGCTGTCTATGTAAAAGTATCAATGTTGAACCAATGTTTGATTTTGGTTGAAAAGTCAGTTTTTGGGGTACATTTTTAGTTTTGACTTTAGTAAATATCAGACTTGCATAATCGCCAGAAAATCGTTAAAAAAACCCTTTCGATTAAAATAGGCCGCTAGTAAATTTACCCCTAAGTCTTGTTTAATATTTTGGAGATGAGGGTGTAAAGGCAAATTTAGGTATCAATTATTGATACAAAATAATGTTGGTACTAAAACCATTTTAAAAAATATATAAAAATATATATTTAGCATGCCCAGTACAAACATCGGTATCAAGCAATCTCAATTAAATGCTCTTACTCTTTCTGTAAATCCACAGAGTTTTACAAACACAAAATAAGTAGTTTACAGATTACAATTTTTGTAAAACTTTATAAATTTATTGGCTCTGTAGTCCTGATTACAGTCTCTAAAGTGTATCCATGAACTTGACTCCAATCATTGAGCATCATGGGTAATTAGTACCATCTTGAATGTAATGTGTAAAAGGAAAGTTATTTGTCCTCCTTGTAATTTCTTTCATGTGTTCTTTTAAATAGACATCTTAGTGGTTATTTAAAGAAATGCACGCAATTGAATATATACTTTAAAACAACTTACAAAAGATTAATCATATTTTTATCCAAGAATAATATATATGTATATATATATATATATATATATATATATATTGTTGATGTTAAATAAAAATGGAGCCAGTATTGCCTGAAATAAAGGAATTATTAAGGTTTTATATTAATATATGTGTTTGTAGCTTTTACAGTGATTCGGATGGAAATGGGTTAAAATGTCTTTTATAATCAGAAAATAAGTCATAAAACTGTCTTTTACTGTGGACTATGTGATATGTGAAGTTGGACGCCTGTAAGACTGTGGCGTGATACATTTGAGCCTATTTTTATGTTTGCTTGAAGAGATAACCCCAACCTTTCGAGAAGATTTCATCTAAGATGTCATGATGACCAGAGCATAAGATGTCAAAGATCACAGACTCCGCATCTGATATTAATTACTCATTCAGTAAGAAACCCAACCCCATTACATGCATTATTGTATATTGTCACAACCCTTTCCCTATGCATCAACCAATCCAATATCTTGATTGTAATATACATGTGAACACACTCTTGTTAATGATTTTGTAATTTATGCCACTGGTGTGTATAAAATGCCTTATTTGTTGGTATATTGCCAGAGGGATCTGACTGATACTCCATGTGCTAACCCCTCCACGTTACTCTGTGCAGAATAGTGTAGGTATTGCTTCAATAAACCCTATATCTGCTTTATCACAAACTGACAGTCTAAGAATTCTTCCTTAGCAATATATATATATATATATAGATACTGTATGTATGTATATATATATATATATATATATATATATATATATATATTTCAAATAGATGATGTTAACTACAGGAAGTGAAATAATTCTAACAACAATGGGCAAAAAGTATTTACAACCTTTGTGTGGGGTGATGTTAAATATAATGGTGTAAGGATACATATAGACATCCCCCAACATCAGTTAGTTTAGGTCGAGGTAGTATAAATTTAGTTTAAACTTTAAAGTAGCATCACTCCCGAACTGGAAGTGAGATGTGACATGATTTCTAGTTTTCATCAGCAGGAGGTATGAGCCTGGGGAATGTATGTGTTGGTTACAGTTGTCCCCAGCTCCTGGAGGCCGCGGGTTGTGAGTTGTGTAATTTCCAAAAGATTCCTTCTAACTGAGATCCACCAGAAGTAACACAGCGTCACTTCTGGTATTGTCGGCGGGGTCAATTCCGGTTTTCTCGGCATTGATGGTTGAGGAATCTGAGTGGTACTGGGGAGTTTTTGCTTATGTTTAGATAAGTATTTTGATAAATGGAGCTTTTTATGTAATATCTTAAGATACTGGGATGCCTTGGTACTTCTTTCTCCACAACCCAGAAGTGATGTCACTGAACCAAGATGTTGTTTCATCCATTTTGTTCTGATCTTCCCTCAAAATGAGGTCTTTGTTAGTAGAATGTATTAAAAGCCTCTTTTGATTCCTTCTTAAAGTCCAGTGAAACTCCATATGTTTACATGTAAAAGGAGAAAAACTAAGTGTGCATTAATCTTTACATTTAAAAAGAGTGCCAAAGTCAGTCTAGAATATACTTGAATTTAACAGACAAAGGAAAGGGCATTATAAATTGCTGTTTCAATTTGCCATCAGATACCAGTTTCAAAGGTCTCCTTAAAAGAGAGAACTAGGTTCATAATTAAGTTTTCACTGAGATTGAGCTATTGAACTAAATTAAATGGCTTATGCGGCCAATACATTTTTTTATATATAGGTTAAAACTACTGTAAAAGTACTAAGGTTGCAATGCGATGATAAGGGGGTTATCGTACATGGGATACAGGAAATGGGCTATAAAAACCATTTAAGTTAGAAATCAGCATTAAGACATTTGGGCGTCATGGTTTTTAAAACATAGGCCCTGATTCAGAGCCGGACGCTCCGACCAGAGCGCTCGCTCTGAATCAGGGCCCACCTCCATAATTATGGAACGTCCTCCTGGACGCTCGTATAGCTGTGGGTCACCACCCACAGCCTATACGAGCGTGAAGGAAGATGGTTGCGATGGTCTTGACCATCGCGACCATCGCCAGTGCGAGCAGAAGCCTGCGGTTGAGAAACTCAACCGCAAGGCCAGGAGTGATTTTGGCTCTATCAGAGCCAAAATCACTCCCACTGACATCACTAGTGATGTCAGTGGGGCCGGCTTCTGACGTTAGGCGTTCCCTTGGGAATGCCTCCGTCTGGCAAGCACGCCCCCGGCATGCCCACAAAAGGGGCGTGCTGTCAATCAACATCGACAGCACGCCCCCTTTGATCAGACACAACGAGCGAAGGAAAGTCCTTCGCTCGTCGCGTCTCGCACATGCGCACGACGGAGCTTCCTCCGTCGTGCACATGCGCAGTGCACACCATTGACCCACTTGCGAGCGGACAGCCGCTCGCGAGTGGGTCTGAATCAGGCCCTTAGATCTATCTCCTTTCTGCTTGTGCGAGCTTAGTGGATATATTCATATGTCTCTTCTTTCTGGTGCAAAAAACTTTAAGTCCTGAGATGTGTGGTGGATAGCCCTCTAGGAGTCAAATAATTCTGATGATGATGATGACAATATAGCTCATATAAATCCAAGCTCACTGTCTGTATAGAGTTAACATAAGTTCATTAAAACTGTGGATATAATTTCATCATTGGGAGTCATTTTCCTTGAATACAATACAGAGAACTATTATATTTATCTATATGGCCATTTGGCTGATTTTAAATGTATTCAAATTGCTTACAAAGTGACGAATATCTTATTGTGAGTGGGATGATTTAGATTATGAATTGCATTTAATTTTTTTATTATTTTATTTTTGCAAAATTATATTTTATTAAATTATTATAAAAACTAGTAAAATGTTATTGATACAACTTAGCCTCTGTGTTTTTACTTAATAGAGAACAAACATTATACTTTTCCTAACATTGCTTCGTGCTCAGTGCAGTGAATAAGCTATATGATTGTTTTTGGTTGACATTTAAAATGTGAAGCTCTGCACAGCTTCAACCTTCATTTGCTGCAGGTACAGAAGTGCTTTTAACATTAACATAACTTATGTTCTTTTTGAAGTCACCCCTACCAGCAATAAGCTTTTCCAAAAAAAATTTCTAGCCTAGCAAAAAACATATTAAAAAAGATTTTCTAGTGTTGGGAACATTAATATTGGCTACGTCAAGGTTTGATGTCCTACTTTCCTACAAGGATTCACTATCTTCCCTCAGCATCTCACTTGGGGTCCAAAAGTTGAAAGGGAAATGGTGGGAGGACAGGAAGGGATTGCCTTCTCTTTTGAAATGGGTTTCCTTAATAAAAATAAAGTCACCATTAAATTGCTGAGAGTACTATAAAAGTGAGAGTGTTTTTGAGTTGTGCTAAGACCTTTGGCATTTATGAAGATAAATTTAAAATACATCCCTACCCACAAGTATATAGATAGTAATAGAAAAACACGGGAGAAGAAAAAATAAATAAAATGTATGCAGCTAAGTTAACTCCTAGTGATGTTTATGCTGGTTGGACAGGAAACAAAGCAAAACAAAGTCTACACACTTAATTATCCCCTTATTGGTGGGGTGGTGAAATTACATGGTCATCAGAGGAGTCCATTCACCAGAAGTATTGTAGAGACACACACAAAAACAAACCAAAAAAAAAGAGTGAAGGGAAAGAAAGTGTCTAAGTACCCATGTATTAATTACTTGACCACATGAACATGGTAAAAATAATAGGTGTGACAGTGTCAAAATGATATGATAAACAATTAAAAAAGAAAATCAAATAAAAAAATATGTAAAAAAATAATTAAAATATAAAACAAAAAAGTAAATAAACTATAATTCAATACTGTACATATACGTATTTAGATACCACATAACAATTGTTGTGCAAATATAAATGTGACATTTATATATGAAACGTAAACCTATAAGAATAAAACAACATGGCTAACTGTGTCTAAATGTATTAAGGTTGTACATTTTAGCAAAGAAAAAACAAACTGATTCTACAGTAAGTGGTTTATTTACAAAGCAGCGAATTACTCCAATCAATTTTTGAAAGTCAGCACTGATCAGCTCTCTCAATTAGATCATTATTCATTTGATATCAGATTTGGTTGCCAACCCCACTGCAGGGTCCACTTCAGAATCTCAAAAGAAAATGGGGTGATGAAGGAGTTGATTGAGAAAGTGCACTTCCTGCTCAGTAAAGTATTATTGAACTCCCAAAGATGGGAACTTTGCTATGCAAAAAATATGTCCAAATCAATCAATTTAAAAAAAGGGGTGCTGGTGGAACTGGAAGCAGTTATGGGTAAGTCAGCTGCATAGGGATGCACTTAGTAGCAAGGTCTATATAGTAATTATAATGCCTACAAGGCACAAGGTCCATAAAACCTGATGGTCATCTGAGGGGGTAGATGGAAGCCCTCTGGATAAGGTGCAGCACTGGGAGCTGTAAAGCCAGAGGACTAATAGTGGGTGAGCTTGCTCAATATGTTCTAATGACAGTACAGCATAGAGTTCTGTGAAGTCCTCAAACCAGTATTAAGTTATAATAATAATAATAATAATGAGTCCACAATGTAGTATTAGGTTATAAGATGTATAAAAGGTCCAGAGTCTGATGCCAAATATAGTTGCTTATAAAGATACGCTGCTGATGGTGAGTGAAAATGTGGTGGCACCATGATAGGAGTGACCCTTTAGAGTGTAGCACCTGTAGACAGTTATATGGCTTGTGTCCACATCCTATAGCACCGACCTCATGATATGGAGGTCGTGGTCTCTGTAAGTTAGACAAAGGGAAAACCTGGAGGTTGCCACTAGGGAGTAAAGTGCAGAGAACAGCAGCAGGGCCTCACTGGATGACTGATTGCTGGGGAAATATATACATTTTGTCTAGAGCACCCACTGAAAAGATAGGGCATGGCATCAGTGGTACAATAGGGCCACTATCAAGTATAAACAGTCACTGGTGTTCAGTTCCACATATATGGGCAAATGTAATAGGGTGAGAGTTTAGAAAATGTGAGAGTTTAGCAGTAAAACTCTCACACTAATACATTGATCGAGTTTTATTTTCAATATAGGAAACACCTGGATGAGAGTTTAAATCTTGAGAGTTTTTTGAGTCTGAAAAACATGCAAGTTTGCATGTTCTGTGACTTTATTACATTGGTTGAGTTTAAAAATGTGAAATATTTCTCTCACATTTTTAAACTCCCACCCTATTACATTAGGCCCATAGTGTGAGTAAATGGGGATTTTGAGGGGCAGACAGGGGTGGAGCAGATAATGTATACATGTAAACTCTCACACTAATACATTGATCGAGTTTTATTTTCAATATAGGAAACACCTGGATGAGAGTTTAAATCTTGAGAGTTTTTTGAGTCTGAAAAACATCGCGACCATCGGGGCTTACAACGAGACCCTAGGGTAGGGTATCCCTTGTCATAAGCCCCGGAGAGCTTCTGGCTCTGTCAGAGCTGGAAGCTCTCCACTGACATCACTAGTGATGTCAGTGGGGCCGCCCCAAATGGTAGGCGTTCCCATGGGAACGCCTCCATTTGGGCTGCCACCCCCCCGGCCCGCCTTCCAAATGGGGCGAGCTGTCAATCAACATCGACAGCTCGCCCCCTTTGGATCGAGACCTGCTACGACTGGCGCTGTCGGTTGTAGCGGGTCTCACGCATGCGCACGATAGTGCCAGCGCCGTCGTGCGTATGCTCTGTGGGGGGCCATCGACCCGGTCCGAGCGCATATGTGCTAACGACCGGGTCTGAATGACCCCCAATGTCCCTTGATAGTATGAGCTTTTTGTTGTTAATTTCCCATAGATGGTAACATTTGCTCTCTTTACAGTATCCTAGCATGACGCGCTTGATGGAAATAGGATCAAGTTTGTGTCATCTCTCAAGGTACTGTATGTTAGCATACTGTAATCTCTACTTCCAAATACACAAAAATGACTGATGTTTGGTATTTTACCAGTCCATGCCCCCAGTGGTGTCTTGTCCTTGACTCCCACTGTAGGTGACAGAGTTTTGATGTAGACAGCTGTTTGTACTGCTTTGGCCCAAAATATTTTGTCAAGTCTTGCATCATTCAGCATAGCACAAATTATTTCAACTGTAGTCCTATTTGCTATTTTATTTATGCCATACAGGTCTGGTGTATAGGTAATAGTTGCTGTTTTATGCCATTTTCTCTAAGATTGTTGGCTAGAACTTTGTTCTCTTATTCTATGCCATTGTCAAATCACAATATCTTTAGTTTCAGACTTGTTTGGTTTTCTACAAGGTCCCTGTACTCTATGAACTTACTTGGTATTTACTTTTTGTTCTTTAGAAAGTAAATAAGTGTAATCTTTGTAACATCATCAATATGTGTCATCAAGGAATATTTCCCACTCATGGATTCTACCTCTGTTAGTCTACACACATCATTATGCACAAATTTCAACGGCACTTGTGCTCTGGATGCAAACTTAGGAAAGGTGCAACATGTTTGCTTGCCCTTCATAAAGGTTTCACATACTGGTCTTATAGGACTATCCATTGACATCCCAATCACCATGCCATATCTGTATATTCTCATAGCTAGGTGTCCTAGCCTTATGTGCAACAACTGGATGGTTTCAGCCACCACTGTTGCACTGTGTATAAGGTATATAATTGTTGGAATCAGGTTGCTGCAGCAATTACAGAACTTTTTGGTTGTACACAATGCACCAAACCATTGCAAATTGAACTCTATCCTCTCCTCTCAAAAACACTTATGGCAAATTGATTAGTTGCTAGGTTAGGCACAAATAGTATGTCTTCAACGTCTGTGAGAATTGCTTTGTCTTTCACTTTCAAGCATAGAGTAATTGTCCTGACTTTTATGGCATTTAGGACCTTGTCCCTTATTCCTTTGACTTTTACTGACTCACACAGCTTTAATGATTTGAACCAAATTTCATTACAGCTCAAATGCCTTTTGGCTCCTGAGTCCATGTACCAGCAGTCTTTATGGCGACTGTCTGGTACATTCAAGGCTGACTCATTCCACCTGTCATGCATAGGTGATTAGCTGCCATTTGATACACTTAATATGCATTTTGAGGCTTTATGGCACCTCTTGTGACATTAAAAACATCTATACATAGGCTTTCTGTGCTTTGAACTTTTAGACATTAGAACATAATTTTTACCATTTAGTTTTGTAGGCATGCATTCTTTAAATTGCAATAATTTAGCATGTACACTCGCTGTAGTAAGCTTCATAGTACTGGACACTAATGCTACTACCATTGAGTCATAAACATGTAAGATTTTGAAGCATCACCATTGCAACCTCCTAGTCATATATTATGACTCCCACTGAAGGTGAATGCTGAGAGATGGATAACATTCTATCTATGTACTCGTTTATGCTCTTACATACACTAAGCTTTGTTGCATACAATGTGCAATACAAGGTCACATTCTCATTAGACCTTTATCTTTGTAAGCCATTTGCAGTTACCCACATATCATGTGTGGTTGCTTTACAGTGGATTTATGAATAAACATGTGATTCCACAACTAGACTAATTTTACCCATAGCTCTGTTTCCTTCTGAATTTGGATTATCACAGGACTGCTATTAAATTTCCATAGCTTCTCTCACTTTGATTGCATCTCCATGGCAAATTTTCCTGTAGCATAGTTTTCTGCACCTTGCAGCTTCTCAAACCTCATGTTGATCCCTGCACTCATACAAGTAAACAAAGGTCTGTCTGGACTCACTTAGACCCTGTTATTCTTTGTTACTTGTTCTATAACAAGTGTATCTGGACTTCTGACAGCTAAAATTGTGCACAGTGACAGCCTGTGTTCAGATCCCATGTGTGCTGGTTGCCTGTATCTGGAGCGATGTTTAAGCAATATCTTGTGTGCTGCTTGCAGTGAGAGCAGTGACTGGCCAACTGGACATAACCTATTACTAGCAGTATTGTGCAGCATGAGAAGGATGCTGGAGTCCACAACCTATTAACTTGTGGCTGCTGAACTGTAGACCTGATACACCATGGATCGCTATTGCGATCACAGCTTTTGATTACACACACAGACCTGCTGCGAAAATATGCCAGCATAGAGATGCCCACTACCGCTTTCACACATCTGTAACACCTTGCAATCGTGCATAGACATTGGGAATATTGAGTAACATCGGCCTCTCACACACAATTACAACAGGTCTGACCTTACTCAGAAATTGCTAACCTCGTCGCATGCAGTGAGTACTCAAGCTGTGTATGCCCATGCAATGGCATTCAAAAAGACATACGTTCCAGCATTTCTCCTACTACTCCCCCATCATCATCCCCAAATGCTGATATCCTATCCCTTGAACTGCAATGGCTTTGTATCTGTATAGGTGATTGCAGTGCGATCACAATGCCAACTCACGCATGCGCATACGCATGCACAGTACACACCATCGGCTGATCTGAATATACTGTTGCAGTTGCGATCCATAATTAATCTGACCCTGTGTCTGTAGCCTGTTAGCAGTAATTCACAGTGGAAGAAACACTGGGTGTTTTTATATTTGATCAGTTGGGAAACAATGTACTTGGTCAGAGTCTGTAATGATATCAAGCATGTTGCACAGTTTGTTGGTGATGGTGGTGTACTGCTTAACCAGGTCTTAGGTTTATTTAACCGGGTAAAAAAAATCTATCATAGAGACTCAAACACATAGTAACTGTATAGAGCAGTGTGGAGCGAGAGGGTATTGCTGGGCATTGTAGAGTGACAGGCAGTAGATGCCAAACACCCTGGTGGTTAGTGGTGCTGTGCCCCTCTATTGTAGCATGTACTTGCAGTAAATTGCGGGCTCTGTATGGCTCTGTAGTAACAGAAGTCTTGGAGGGAAGAAAATGCACAGCAGCGCATGTCAGAGGTCAAGCCTCCTGCTGAGCTCCAGCAGGTCCTAGAGACCGCCGTTACCTAGTTACCTAGATGCAGGAAGGGTGGAGGCAGCGGAGGGTTGCTCCTCATTCAAAACTATTAAGACACAAGTAAGTACTTGCTTTAATTGTTCATCATATTTGTGCCACTACTCTGTCTCATAGTAACTGGCCAGCTAGCTGCAGCTTTTGGTCTAAAGTGGATGAAAACAATATTTTCAGCTGTGAAGTGGTCAAAATTGACTAGAAAGGAGTTGAAGTTTATGTTATTGAGGTTAATAATATTCTAGGAATAAAAAAAGGCCCAAATAAAGTGAATTTAGCTCTTTTGCAAATTTTTGGAATACATACTAAACCAAAACCAGTCATGGCAGTTTGGCAAAGCCAAAACCGGACAATGAATTAGAACAAAAATCAGCAAAATGGTCCAGCGCACATCTCTATCTAGGATGTAGTTAATAGACTGGCGGACTACATGCCACCGGTCTATGGGCCTCATTCCGAGGTGGTCGGAGGATGCAAGCGGTCACTCAGAAACTGGGCGGCAGCTTGCATCCTGACCACCAGCCTCTGTTTCGGTTATTAGGCTGTGGGTTTACACCCACAGCTCTAACGACCGCTCGGGTGATGGTCGCGATGGTCAGATACCATCGCGACCATCGGGGCTTACGACGAGACCCTAGGGTAGGGTCTCACTTGTCGTAAGCCCCGGAGAGCTTCTGGCTCTGTCAGAGCTGGAAGCTCTCCACTGACATCACTAGCGATGTCAGTGGGGCCTCCCCCAAATGGTAGGCATTCCCATGGGAACGCCTCCGTTTGGCCTGCCACCCACCGGCCCACCTTCCAAATGGGGCGAGCTGTCAATCAACATTGACAGCTCGCCCCCTTTGGAAAGAGACCCGATACAACCGGCGCTGTCGGTCATAGCGGGTCTCACACATGCGCAGGAGGGAGCCGGCTCCCTTGTGCGCATGCGCACTGGCCAAACATCGAGGTGGCTGTGCGGTCGTAGACCGTACGGCCACCTCTGAATTAATCCCTATATCCCAGCAAAGAAAGTCCAATGGGGGACTTAAGATAATTGTTGAAATACATACACCTATCTTACTCCCAACACCAGAATACAGATGGACGCTGGACCGATCGAGGTAAGTCTGGCTGCCTTAGCACTTAGCCACAGGGGGGGTTAGGTTTAGGCTAGGGGGAGGGGGGTTAGAGTTAAGTACCTCTATGGGGAGGTTAGGGTTAGGCACCCTCCGGGTGGGTTAGGCTTAAGGTGTGGTAGGGTGAGGTTAGTGTTAGGCACCCCCAGGGGGGGTTATGGTTAGGCACTAGGAGGAGGTTAGGGTTAGGCACCACTAAGAGAGGGTTAGGGGAGTGAGAGGGTTAGGGATAGGATACTTACCTGCCCTGTCGGGATCTTCTCCCTTCGGGCTGGTTGCGTTGGGATATAAACCGGCAGCTATTCAGATGCTGGGACATCGGGCCTAATTCAGACCCGCTTGCGAGCGCTAAGTGCTCGCAAGTGGGTCGATGTTGGCCCAGTGCGCATGCGCACGACGGAGGTGGCTCTGTCGTGCACATGCGCGAGACCCGGATAGCGACAGGCAAACCATCACTCCCGGTCTTGCACCAAAGGGGGTGTGCTGTCAATGTTGAGTGACAGCATGCCCCCTTTGGTGGGCGTGCCGGGGGGCATGACTGCCCAGATGGAGGCGTTCCCATGGGAACACCTACCGTCTGGGGCTGGCCCCACTGACATCACAAGTGATGTCAGTGGGAGTGCCTTTGGCTCTGATAGAGCCGAAAGCACTCCAGGGTCCACACGGGTCTCGTCACAAGCCCAATGGTCTTGACCATCGTGACCATCTTCCTGGCCGCTCACTATAGCTGTGGGTGGTCACCAACAGCTATACAAGCGGCCAGGATGCCACTCTAAAATTGAAGAAGGACGGCCCTGATTCAGAGCAAGCGCTCTGTCAGAGCATCCGGCTCTGAATCAGGGCCTTCATACCTATTCCTCTAGAACATACTGTATATTTTCTAGAGATGTGCGCAGACCCCTGTGTTTTGGTTTTGGTTCATCATGTTTTGGTTTTGGCAAAACCACCATCACCTATTTTGGTTCGGATTCAGTTTTGATTGGGTTTTGAATTCCCTAAAAATCTATAAAAAACAATAAAAACCACTAAAATCATATAAATTGGACCTGTTTACATGCAATCAAATACCCAAGTTTGGTTTTTAAATCTTAGCTTGGAACTGACAGCAGACCCAAACCAGGGCTCAGCTCCACTCGAAACCCCAAAGTGACTAAGAACTGCGACTCAATTCCACTCGGAACCCCTAAGTTCATATTTCAGGAAAGCCAACCAGCACATCTCTAATTTTTTCTACTAAGGGAATCAGACTGTGTGGACACATGTTGTCTTGCTAAATGGGGTAGTGACCTGGCTAACTAGCTCGTCTCTCCAACCCTTTTCTTCATGCTGCCTTAAATGAATGACTACCCCCACCCACTATTATATTTATTAATTATTGGATATTGGATACGATAATTATATACATTTTTTAATGCCACTATTCGTGGCAATAAGAAATTAGGATTTGCCTGAATGTATTAATATACTGGCAGAGACAAGGTATGTGAAAGGAGCCTGTCATTGTGGTGTGTAATTAGTAAAGGGATCACATTTCTGGGAGAAGGTTCTGCATACGTGGTCTGATGATGGCTATTTTCGGGGGATTTCCCACAAATCATAATTGACAAAATAGGCCCCCTAGTCTCCTCACAATAGCCGTCCTAACAAATACAAACAAATAACAGACAGAGGGGGTCATTCAAACTCGCTCGTGAGCGCAGGACGCTCGTAAGCGGGTCGATGTTGCCCCACTGCACATGCACACGACAGAGGGAGCTCCGTCATGCGCATGCGCGAGACCCGGCTAGCAACGGGCTCTCCGTCGCTCTGGGTCTCGCACCAAAGGGGGTGTGCTGTCAATGTTGATTGACAGCACGCCTCCTTTGGTGGGCATGCCGGGGCATGGCTGCAAGATGGAGGCATTCCCATGGGAACGCCTACCGTCTGAGTCCGACCCCACTGACATCACTGGTGATGTCAGCGGGAGTGATTTTGGCTCTGATAGAGCCAAAATCACTCCAGGGCTTGTGGTAGCGAGACCCTACAGCAGGGTCTCCATCGCAAGCCCGATGGTCGCGATGGTCTTGACCATCGCGAAAATCATCATGGACGCTCGCATAAGCTGTGGGTGGTAACCCACAGCTATGCGAGCATCCATAAGACCGCTCCATTTTCATGTAGGAGGGCCCTGATTCAGAGCGAGCGCTCTGGTCAGAGCGTCCGGCTCTGAATCAGGCCCAGAAATCAAAAATTTAAAAATAAACGTATTAACAAGAATTAACACACACACACACAAATAATAGAGAACAAATAAATAATAAAGACAATGGTGGAATGTAATAGAGTGTGGATTTTTGGCATTTCCAAACAATTTGCAGAAACTCACAAGATGGAATAGGCAACAATTTTTATTTTGATACCTTAGGAATTCAACAGTGACTTCCTGCATTTTACTCCAATTTTTATATTTCAATAGAACACTGTGCTATTTTTAAATGCATGTTTAATATTATGTAGCTATACAAATTATGGAGCTCCTAATCCTATGTAAAAGTTTTGCAGCTTTAGGGGTAAATTTACTAAGGAGCCGATTTCTATTCTACAGTATGTCATCCGAGATCAATCTCGGATGATATCGTCCAGATTCCTATGTTTCACTTTTTGAACAGGTTACTGAATTTACTAAGCTGATTTTATTTTTTTTAATACAGAAGCACAGACAGATCTCACTGATCCCATCCGTGCTTCTGTGTTTATTTATTTACACACAGATGCATGTATCATGGATCTCCTTGACCCGTGCATGCATCTATGTAGGTTCAGATATGAAACTCGAATAGAAAAAGGTGTTCTATTTGTGTTTTCTATTTGGGTTCTTTTTTGTGTCTTTTGTGGCCGATTTGCACTATATTTTGGCAGTTAAAACAAATACGAATCCTTAGTAAATTTGCAGGTCCTATTGCTATCTATGACAAAGTGCTGCTGAGTTGTTCCGATGGTCTATGTGTCCGAAAACATGTTACCGGCCCAGTTAAGGGTATTGTCGGCAGAGTTTTAGACAATGAAGGGAGCAAATTCGGCAGAGTTTAGCCTTTAGGTAATTCTGAATATGCATTTAACGCACGATTTAGCCGCATTCGATGTCTTTCGAGCTTAGTAAATTTACCCCTTAAGCTGCATACACACACAACGATTTTGTTACCAACGATTTTATGAACGTTTTATGAACGATTTTCTGTCAGATTATCTATCAGATTTTTTAAAGTGTAATGAACGATTTTTTTGAACTACAAACGATTTTTGCATATTCCCTTAATGAAAATCATTGAGTTGACAAGTCTGACTGAACTACAAACTACAAACATGAAGACGCATGAATGATTATCTTTCATTGTTTGACTCAGAAAGTGAACAATTTTTCAAACGATTATCATTAAATGATATTGTTTAACGATAATCGTTCAAAAAATCATTGTGTGTGTATGTACCTTTAGTAAACAAAAAATTGCATACATTTTAAGACCTCAATCAAGGGAATTGTCTTTAAAAAGCAACTAAAGCTGCATACACACACAACGATTTTGTTACCAAAGATTTCCTGAACGATTTTATGAACGATTTTCTGTCAGATTATCTGTCAGATTTTTAAAGTTTAATGAACAATTTTTTTGAACTACAAATGATTTTTGCATATTCCCTTAATGAAAATCAGTGAGTTGACAAGTCTGACTGAACTACAAACTACAAATGTGAACGCGCATGAACGGTTATCGTTCATCGTTTGACTCAGAAAATGAACGATTTTTTCAAACGATTATCGTTAAACAATATTGTTTAACGTTATTCATTAAAAAAATCGTTGTGTGTGTATCCAACTTAAGAAATAAAACTTTCTTTCCTTAGTTAATTTTGGAAGAATTAAAACAATTTGAAATTAAATTTGAACAACAAAATCATCATTATATTATATAACTTGGGGGAACAAATTGTGAAATACATAGCATAGCACAGCTGCAGTGAATGGATGGTATGCGTAAACACTGTAAAGAGAGACTGGAGGCAGCACTGGGCAATGGAGATGTGATGCACAGCCACATCCCTCATGTTACATGAAATGGGGGCGTGTCCCTCCTAGCATGTCAATTTATTTTTCCTGAACATTTTATTATTCTTATTAATAATAATAATAATAATTATCACATAAAATGTAATATTATATTTTTGTTTAAAACTAATATTTTAGATTTTCATTTGATAAAAACATTTGACCTCATAACTCCCACTTTTCAGGGATACCATTCAAATATTTGTGATTTGTCTTTAAAACAATCAATTCTGGATAATGGTTTTCATTGCTTGATGATGGCTGTGCTATGCTGACTAAAGGTTTCTGCTGCTGCTTGCTTTATGAAGTGAATGGCAAGGGAGTTATACCAGGACGATCCTCTGCTGCACACCTGCTGACTGCCTATTAGTGTGTGGATGGATGACCTGATTACAGCAGAGAGAAGTACTTCAAGATGAGATGTCTGCATTTGCCAGACACCCATGGGTACAAGTAATGAAAGTCTAACACAGGGATAGGCAATATGTGGCACTCCAGCTGCTATGGAACTACACGTCCCAGCATGCCCTGTCACTGTTTTGCTGTTAAGGAATGTGAAAACTGCTTCTTCATAGGAACCGAATGTACTGATTTAATAAACCACAGCTTCTGTTTTACATTACCTCTTCTCTTTGTATACAAATAAATGTGTGATTATTTACTGATATATCCAGAAATATCAGTAGAGCATTGCCTTGTTATAATAAGTATATAACAGTTATTACACTTTTAACATTTGCTTGAAATGTTATTGCAATTATCTTATATTCAAAGAGTGACAACATTTTCAGAGCTTAATATATGAAAGGTAAAAACGATTACATACAATTATCATCACCATTATTTTTAGAATATTTTTATATTCCAAAGCATTTTACAATTACTTAAAATAGGTTAAAGGTTACATTACCTAAATGATCTTACAATCAAAAAGTATGAATGCCATTTGAAGAATATTATAAAGAAAAGTAAGTGAACAATATTGGATAGTTTTAAAGAAAATATTAGGCAAACTTGAGGTAAATTATAATGAAAGAGAGGGTTTTGGTGGCCTATTCATCAATATATAATTATGCTCGCTGCGAGTTTAAAAAAACTTTTCGGAGGCATTCATCTTGCCTCATTAGCAAAAGTATCACTTCCGAAAAGTGATACTTTTCCCCCTACAGCTGAGGTATCCATAAGGATTTCCTCACTGTGTCTGTCCCACCTCTCTATTTCCGCTGCTGTCTTTCACCTCAGACTCTATGTCCCCCCGCTCTCCCCGCCAATTTAATTAACCACATACCCCCATCCCCCCAGTGCGGCTGCAGGTGTCCATCCCAGCCCCCCTCCCCCCACATGGTTTCTGGTGTTCGTCCCAGTCCCTCCCCCTCTGCACATCCGCCGGTGTTCATCCCAGCTGTGGAAATTATCAGGGGAGAATTGTAACCAGGAGAAATCTGATACCTCCTGTGTTACATGAATGATGAATGGCTCTGAACCTTAATATTTATAAAAGTAGGGAAAAATTTTAATATTCACCCACTTTGTAGAAATGAAGGGATGATGAACAGACCCCTTAGGCTTACTTGAAGACTTTATTGGTTCTATAGATTCCGGAAGGCAAAGTGGCACTGACATTAGGAAGTTGCTAGAGGAGGATAAAAGAAGACTAGGAGACTGTGGCATATCTATAATGGGTGTACAGTGAGTGGTGAACACAGGCCCAATGGTTAAGGAAGCTCCACGCCACACATCCGGCACTCAAATTATACTCCTCCAGTTTTCCATGCTCTCCATGGTGCTATCTTTCCGTTGATGTCTATGGAAAGATGGCACCAGCACTGAAGACTGTAAAGACTGTGTCAGAGTCTTTGCTACCTTCTGCAAAAGTGCTATATTTGAGAAGAAATCAGCCAGTAACATGCACCCTTAAGCAATCAAGGGGGGCAGGGCAACTGAAAACAACTGAACACATGCCCCCTTACTGTATTTGTTAAAATGCCCATGCTGTGAGAGTAATAATGTGTAATATAAATGATATACTGTATGTAGGATATGAGTTGAGAAATGATTTGTAGGCTAAAACATAGAATTTTATTGTACAAGTTGGGAAGCCAATTAAAGTAATTATAGTAAGTAAAGTGACTCTTTATTGGTGACATTTAATTTTACATGCCCCAGGTGATTACATTATTCCCAAGTGTTGTCATTCATGTCCCGCTTGTCAACATGAATTGGGACAGAATTAAATAGAATACAGATTTTCCGAGTCTGCAGTTGATAATGGGAGTGACTCAGTCAGACATGCTGTAATAGATGTTCAGTAGCCATTCTTACACTCTAATTGGATACATCTGAATGTAATATGCTTGAATGAATAATCCTTATTGATGCAGGATGACCTGGCAAAGGAAATAACTATTTATGTTTTATTGTTATAGCTAGTTTAATAAATGTTTGATATGGATTTTTCACATCTACTTACACATTCTTTCATTTGCAAAATGAGTTTTCAAGATAGTAAGATAATCAATGCCATCTTAGTCAAGAGTCCTTGTAACTAGGAAATAGAACATGATAAGGCTAGGAAGAGCAAATTAAGAGGTATGGTTATACTGACCCATGTCGGTGATTGCTAGCTGGGCTAGTTTTGTCATTATGCTGTTTTTGCCAGATCAGGAAAATTCCCCCTTCCTTTCCCTATGTGCAAGGCTTATGAGATGTCACATTGGCAGAGGATTTAGATTAAGATTTATTATTAGACTAACATGCAAAGCGCAGCGAAGTGAGCAGAACCAATCTTTCTTTTCAAAATAATATTGCATATAAACAGAACCAAATTACATGATTTTAGCTGTTTTGATTAATTTTAAAGAAATCCAAAAAAAAGACCAGAAAAGAACCAAAACACTTGAGAGTAGTTTTGCCAAAACCAAAATTCAGGGAGGTCCATACATATATCATATACCAATAGAGATAATTTGACATGATGCTGACAAACACAAATTCCGGTAAATAGAGGACTTTCTAGAAAGTCAATAGCTATTGTATGAAGCACCACAGTGAGTGAAGAGGCATCCCTAATGGAATCAAATAGCCATAATCTGAGAGAGAAGTATTTAAAGTTTTTAGGAGGGCTATAAAAAACAAGTAAAAACCAAAATAGTTGAGTACAAGTAGTCCCAAACTACCAGATCCATGGCAGCTCGTAATAGTACCTCCCCCTTAAGGAGAGGTCAACGAATCCTTAGAGCTCATTTTCCATGGAAATTCTTTAAATAAGTTTTTTTTTAATTTTGGGGCATGTAAGCATATTTCAGAAATCCAAGACCTCTCTTCAAGACCGTAGCCTTTCCAGTGGACCAAGAACTTGACTTGCCTACAAACCAGTTTGGAGTCCATGATCTTCTCCACAACAAAGTGTAAATTATTCTGAACAAGAACTGGAGATGGTTTCCGGACAAGCCCAATCCTAAACCTGGAGAAATGAAAGGCTGGTTTAAGGAGAGAAAAATGAAGAGTGTTATTAATCTTAAGGCACCCTGGCAACTGAAGACAAAAAATCACAGGATTAATTCATCCAATGATCCAAAAAGGGCCAATGAATTTAGGGCCAAACTTTTAAGATGGTCGACGAAGTCTGATATTTCACATTGATACCCAAACCATGTCTCCCACCTTGAACGTAGGTCTTTTGTGCATGTCAAAAATTTTTGACCAAAATTAAGCCCTTTTTAAAGCTTGATGTCCTTTCCCCAGATTCTTCTAAGATGGCCCACCAAACTGGAAGTCATCACTAGTTTCTGTACTGGATTAAAAGCATTGCTTTAGGATGATATCCAAAACTGCTGAAGAATGGTGACATCTTTGATGTGGAATGACAGGAATTATTGTATGAGAATGCAGCCATAGGCAGATACTTAGACCAATTGTTAGGACATTTGGTAACAAAGCAACAAAGAGATTGTTCTAGAGATTGGTTCTGCCCATTGGATTGAGGGTGATAGCCTGAAGAAAGACTGATATCTAAATTGGAACAGAACATCTTCGAGAATTGAGCGATAAACTGGGTGCCTCTGTCTGAGACAATATCTTGAGGCAAGCCATGTTATTTAAAGATATGTTGGATAAACAACATCACTAGCTCCTTGGCACTTGGGAGTTTGTGCAAGGGAACAAATAGGGCAATTTTGCTAAACCGGTCAACTGTTATCCAGATGGTGTTGCACTAAGATGAAGGTGGCAAATAAACTATGAAATTCATAAAAATATGGGGCCATGGTCTACAAGGAATAGCGAGTGGAAGAAGCTATCCCACTGGAGGCTTCCGAGGGGTGTTATTTTGGCCACAAACTGTACAAGTTAAAACAAACTCTCTGGCATCTTGAGTCATTGTTGGCCATCAGACTGCATGTGACAATAGCTCTCAAGTTTTAGAGTTACCCAGATGTCCAATCATTTTGGCTGGATTGAATTCCACAAGGACTGCCTCACACAAATTTTTGGGAATAAACAAACGACCAGGAGGAGTTTCAGGAGGTGCTTGTGACTGGGCAGACAAAACTGGAGTGGTCAGATCCTGAGTTAAACCAGCATGGATCACAGAAGCATGAATAATAGGAGAATCTGGACACCTAGGATCTTGTAGAGGTTGAGAACTGTGTGATAAGGCATGTGCTTTAACATTTTTTGACCCAGGCCTGAATGTGATGACAAAATTAAATCTGGTGAAAAACAATGCCCATCGAGCTTGTCTGGGGTTCAACCTCTTGGCAGCTTATATTTATGACAAATTTTTGTGATCAGTATAGACAGTAACCACATGTTTTGCCCTCAATGACTCCAATCCTCGAAAGGTCATTTGATTGCAAGTTCTCGGTTTCCCACATCATAATTCCTTTTAGCAGAGGAAAACTTTCAGAGGAGGAAAGCACACGGATGGAATTTTAAGTCCGTAGGATCCTTTTGTGATAGAACCGCTCCTGCTCCCACTTCTGAGGCAACATCTTCAACAAGAAAAGGAACATCCAAATTAGAGTGTTGGAGAACTGGGGCAGACATGAATGTTTTTTTAAGGTATTCAAAAGCCTTAAGCACTTGAGGTTACCAGTGTTGTGTATGTGCTCTTCTATTGGTTAATTTCACAATAGGAGCTACAATTTTGGTGGAAGAACAAATAACTCTTCAATAATAATTAGAGAATCCAAGAAAATGTTGAATTGCTTTAAGACTGCCCAATTAAGTACAGCTTGAAGTTTTCCTGGGTCCTTGGAGAAGCCCCTTGGAGAGATAACGTTACTCAAAAAAGACACATTTTCCACCTTGAACTCGTACTTCTCCAACTTGCCAAAAAGATTATATATGTAAATTTTGGGCGACCATCTTTATGTGACATAGATGTTCCAGCAAAGACCAGGAGTAGATTAAGATGTCATCCAAGTAAACTACAATGAATTTGCAAAGGTATTCTCAGGGGACATCATTGATTACTTCCTGGAATACTGCTGGGGTATTAGACAGACAGAATGGCATCACCAAATACTCAGAATGCCCCGAATGAGTATTAATAGCAGTCTTCCATTCATCCCCTTTCCTTATCCGGACCAGATTGTATGCTCTTCCTAAATAAATTTTAGAAAAGATGACTGCTTCACGAAGCTAATCAAAAAGCACAGAAATAAGAGGAAGAGGGTATGAGTTTTTATGGTGACCTTGTTAAGGACCCGATAGTCAATACAAGGACACAATGAGCAGTCTTTCCTGGCTACAAAAACTAATCCAGCCCCTACGGGTGACCTTGAAGGATGAATAAAACCTAGGACCAGATTTTCTTGGATGTACTGAACCATGGTTTGCGTCTCAGGAACAGAGAAAGCATACAGTCTTCCTTTAGGGAGTTTAGCATTGGGTACCAGATCAATGGGGCAGTTGTATGGTCAATGTGGAGAAAGAACGTTGCCTCTTTTTTGGAGAAGATGTTTGGAAGGCCCAGTATGGTTCCAGTAGAGTTTCAGAAACAGGCTGCAGTGTCTGAACAGGCATGGTGTGGAAGTGAGAACCGCAATCTGAAACACAGGGAACAATCTCTCCAGACCACCAGTCCACCACAGCGTTATGTTTTCTGAGCCATGGTAGGCCAAGAACTATTGGTGCTAATGGACATTGAATTAAGAAAAACTTATATTTTCTGAATGAAGAATTCCAATGGTTAACTGAAGCGGTTAGGTCTGAGAAGACCCAACAGCCCCCCTAACAATCCCCTCAAAAAACAGTATTTGTGGCATTGCTGGAGGATGCCATTGTGCACCTTAACCAGAGGCAGATCCAGGGGGTGGGCACAATCAATGCAATCGCTCTCCTCCTATCAGGTGCAGGCAGAGGAGACTGTTGCTGTGGTCAGCAGCAGCCTCCCTGTACTCACTGCAGCCCACACTGCTATAGCTAATAGGACTAAGAGGGGACCAGACCCATTGCCAGGCCACACCAGCAAGCCCGGGCAGGTAATAATTTCAAGAACTACAGTAATACAGTCAGTAAATTTCTATGTTTCATAATTCCACAGATATAACCGATAATTATCTTGAAATAATAATCATTACACACTGTGCAGCTCATGAATTTTTCTGCTCTATCATATCAATATGCAATATCTAACCCTAAAACTTGCGCTTTAGTAAATATACCCCTAGGTGTAAGCTCATGATGGTGAATTTGAAGAGGAAGAAACTACTACAAAACTGAGAAAAAAATACATGTCTGTACTAGGGATGTGCAGGCTCGGATAGGCTCGAGTTTGCACGTGGAGTTCGGATTTTTCCCTCCAAAAAAACGGAACTCAGAACGAGGCAAAACGTCATCTTACATGGACGAACATCATCATTCCTGGTCTTTTGTCCAGGAATGATGATGTTCGTCCATGTAAGATGACGTTTTGCCTCGTTCTGAGTTCCGTTTTTTTGGAGGGAAAAATCCGAACTCCACGTGCAAACTCGAACCTATCCGAGCCTGCACATCCCTAGTCTGTACATATAATATGAGCACAGTTTTTAAACCATAATTTTAGGAAAAAAATATTGTATTATATTTGGGCCAATAAGATAAATTATATATACACGTTTATATTGTGCAAGAAATAAATATTATGTTATCATAACTAATCAAGTACTGGCAGATACCTTAAGGTAATAATTAAAAATGCATTGGACTGCATCAGCCCTGTGAGAAGGAATACTTAGAAGTCACATTGCTTGTAAATATACAGCACAATGTGTAAATGTAAGTTATCATATTTTGTAGTCTAAATAATTCTGAACAGCCTTCTCTGGATTATCATTACAAACTTAGTTAAGTTACAAAGTTGCTTTCATATAACCTATGAATGGTTTTTGTTAGGGGGCCTGGGGGTGGCTAATGGAAAAAGCAATGTACATTGCATCAACATCTAGAAGCTCAACATTCTGCACCAGCATGTACCTGGAGTGGGTTGGGGGAAAGTGTAAAGATAGGATATAATTAAGAGAAGTGTGAGAAACTGAATAACTAACATTACCTCAGGAAGTGTGGACAGACTGGAGTGCCACAGCTGTTGTTGTCTGTCAGTATCTGGTCAGAGATTAAATCTAGCCGCATCTATCCTTCCTCCTGCCAGCTGATGACTCAGAGCCCTCCACTGATCTGCCCAGCTTTTTGTACTTTATATTGTGTATCCTGAGTGCCACAGCATATCTCCTTTGTTTGTACCCCATTTGGCATCCCTCACTTGGCTGGCTGTAGTAGGGGGTGGGAAGGGGGGTGGGGAGAGAGAGATATGAAACCGGTACTTTGGAAGTAAATTGTTATTTTATAAGAAAGTGTGTGTGACAGTAATCTGAGGTCGTACTGGGATATAGAAGTTGCATAGAAATATATAAGTAGGGAAATAAAAGATTGCCTGGGGGAGTGAAAGGAAACTACTTTTTTAATGATGGTGCTAACAATGACATAAAGAGGGTGATCATTAGTTGAAAGAGCATAGGAGTGAGGATAAAAATAGACAGAGAGAGAATACAGAAGTTTGTTCTTTCATAGGAGGTTTATGATTTTTTGCATGGACCTACTGTAATAGCACCTAATTCACAGTGTGTGTAACTATAGATAACTATTAATATACTGTATGCTGATGTCATTACAGGTGTGGTGATATCTTGTGCCAACTATATTTTTGTGATAAATAAAGTATTATTGCTATTTGGGTCCATAACTTGTCTAAGTGTCTAATTACTGGGAGAAGGGGAGATTAATTACTAATGCTAATTTCTAGGCAGTGCAGGGGTTAAGTCAACCCCAGGTGGAAAGCTACACAAATGTTGGAGGCTTGGGTGGAGGCACTAGACGCTAGACAAGATAAGACCATGTCCCAAAATATAGTAACCAGCCTAAACTACAGGTGATCCAGGGTCTCATAATGACTTAATGTATTATTATAGCAGTCATTCAATATACAATAAAACATGTGTTTGCACTTGAGATTAAGGATTCAGTCAAGGTGATGATTAGAACTGCCATACTATACCCAATATGCTCCGATCAACACTGGGTCATCCTAGGGTCTTCTCAAGGCTTTCCATTAATAAAAATAAAATGGTTCTCACTTTTATTTTTATTTCATGTTCTTTGCTTCTATTAAAAGATAACCAAAAATTTTGAGCTGGACCAAACTTTATTCTGCTGAGTAAAGTATGCATTTCACTTCTTCGCATGTGTACAATGCAATACTTATGTTTGAGGCCATTTGAATTATCATTTTTATTTTGCACATATTTTATTTTTGGACAATTCATCCTGGTTCCAAATTGCATATTCAGATACAGTTTATACTTATTAAGTGTAAATTGTGTCCAACTCAACATGACCCCAAAGATGTCTGAAGAAGCACGACTACAGATTGTAAGTTTAGAATGTGTATATATCATTAGAACCTATTATCAGAAAGTCACCAGGAGTAGGGAGCTATCCTATTGGGACTGCTAATTTAAGCAATGAACTATAAATTTTAATATTGTTTTTTAACTACTATGCAGGGATCAGAACTTTTAAGGTAATGCTGGAGATGAGTACAGCCCCAAGTTAGAATTGGAGTATAGATTAGTCATACAATGGTTAGTCAGTGGTTATGGACACATTTCAAATAGTAAAATTTAATTTTTAGGCAACATTTAGGAATGAAAAGTAAGAATGTTAATACCATATCTTGAATGTAAAATATACACTGGTGGATAAATTTACTAAAGCTCGATTTTTGGTTGATTTTAAATTAATCTAAAACTGACCAACATCGATGTCATGTTTATGCGTCCAAATCACTCATTTATTATACACTGATTTTATATGTAATGCGTAAACTGATGTCGATGTTGGACGCTTTTGGTGTACAGTACTACAGTTATTTGAATTTGACCTAAAATCAACCATAAATCAACCTCAAGTCGACCTCAAGTCAACATAAAATCGACATGAAATTGACCGCCAACCAGATCTTGCATTCCTATTAGCCAAAACCTTCCACATGTTATTTTTACAACCCAGAACTTTTTTTTTTTTCAAATACAATTTATTAAGTTTTTCAGAGTATACAATAGACAGAAATCTTGTATTAAATATTAGACACAATTTAAACTAAAATCTGTTCTCTATAAGAACAAAGAATTAGTGACAACTGTTAGATAAGAACAAAAAATATCTATCAACTGCTTGTAAGGTATACCAGAGGATAATAATGGTCCGATATCTTAATAAATGAAAAAAAAAAATTAACATAGTATAGAGGACCAAAATATAGAATATTCTGTCATAATACCTTAACCTAACCCATCAGATCCAGAAAATCAATAAATGACTGAGGTGAAAAATGAATCCTGTTTGAATAGAAAAAAAAGAAAAGCAGAAATAATAAAGGAGGAGTAACGAAAGACACATAAAACACAGACAAAACAAGATGGACTAAGACTTAACAAGACAAGGGAAGGTGCGATACTTTAGGCGAGCACAGGAGGAGAGCTGGAGAGGATTGAAAATATATATTGGTTGTAAGGACTAGGACTTATTATACGTGACTGAGGGTCAAAGCAATTAAAATAATAACCGATTATCTAGCCTGGAACACTGGAGTATCTCAACACCTCAAACAAATTTGAGTCTAAATTAATATTGTGGTTATCACCCTAACAAGGGAGAATACTGGAAGGGAGTGGAAATATACTGGGAGACTAGTCAACTAATCAACTCACTGCAAGTTCCTCAATAAATACCAATTTGTTGATTCATAGAGTTTGTATATTTTGACCTGAGATGATTCCTCCAAACTATCAATATAGATACCCCATTTCCGGTGGAATCGTTTTATTCCAGAATGAATGTCAGGGATCGTAGATCTTCTATCGAAATACAGTAGCTGGAGCATTTTCTGATGTACTTCTGTTAGGGAGGGTGATGAGTTTGAAACCCAATGAATCAAAATAATCTTTTTGGCGACAGCGACAAAAAGCGTAAGTAAGGGAATTAGCTGCTTCCTCCGCCCCCCCAGGTCCCAACCAGAGAAGTTAGCTAAAAGACTAGCCAACTTGTCTGGAACTAGAGAAAGAGAGAATGTTTTATTTAAATATGATAATAGCTTACACCAAAATGTTTTAATTTTGCCACATTCCCAAAAGCAGTGTAGAAATTTGGCTGTGGAGACATGACATTTGGGGCAACAACCTGATTCTGAGGAGATCATATGCCGACGTTGTGCCGGAGCAATATACATTCGATAAGTAGTGCGTATATGTACCTCTTGTAAATAAGAAGATTGTAATATTTTAAGAGAAGAGCTATATCTCAAGAAAATTGATTCAGCTGAATCAAGAGTATGTATATCTTGTTTCCATGAATTAAATAACTGCTGTTTATATGATTCAGAAGGGCTGTTGACTAAATCAGAATATATATGTTTTAAATGGAAAGAATTATGCAAAAGAAAGTTGAAAAGAGGGATAAATGGGTCAGATTGAGATGTCGAGGGCATTGCCGAGGGTAATGAAGTTATATAGTGACGTAGTTGTAGAAACATGTAAAACTGATGGTTAGGCAGTTGGTAAATATTTTTTAAGGTCGAGAACTGCATAAAAGAGCCTCCAGGGTCAAAGACTGTCACCGTGATCCGTATTCCCTTTTCTTTCCACAGTGAAAATTGAGTGTTGGATAGGGATGAGGGAACGCCGGATTCCCCAATATAGGTATGAAAGGTGTTACACGATGGTTTCGTCCCATTTTTTTATTTATCTTAAGCCAAGAAAGATAGGTATCTTGAAAATATATATTTGAAAGGAGATGAGACGGAATATCAGATGCTTTAGTGTGTAACAAAGCTACCTGGGAGTTAGGGGCAAACAAAGCAGAATCTAACTGGTATTCCTAGTAATGAGAGGTTTCCATTAGCCAATCCAGAATGTACCAAAAGAAAATTGCTAAGGAGTAAGAGGTAAGGTCCAGGAAACCCATGCCTCCACTATCGTGTTGGATCATTCATTTTTTGGTAGGGCCTTTTATTTTGCCACAAAAAGTGGGACATAAGAGAGTGAAGGTGTTTAATATCAGATGTAGAGAGTGCAACTGGCACCATTTGTATAATATAGAATATTTTAGGAAACACCACACTTTTGAGAACTGCTACACGACCCAGTAAGGACAGAGGCAGGAGTCCCCAAGAAACTAAAAGTGTGTTTATCTTATTTATTAATGGCTGGAAATTGAGTTTAGAAAGTTGTGAAATATCAGAAGGGATACGAATTCCTAGATATTTAATTTCATTGGCGGGAGGTTTAAATGCAGACAAAATAGAATCTCTTATATTGAGGGAAGAAGAATTTGGTAAGTACATGACTTCTGATTTGTCTAGATTGATTCTGTATCCCGAAAACGAGCCAAAAGACGACATGATATTTAAAACAGCCGGAATTGATATATCCGGTTTTGATATGAAAAGGATCATGTTGTCAGCAAAAAGGGACAGCTTTAAGGTCACAGAGCCAACCTCGATACCATGAAACAAGGGTGATTGCTAGTGGCTCAATGGCGATGGCAAATAGTAAGGGTGACAGGGGGCAACCCTGTTTAGTTCCTCTATGAATATCAAAAGGGGGGGATAAGAATCCATTGCATGAGATTCGAGACTGTGAATTGGTATATAAAAGATTAAGACAACAAATAAAGCAATCAGGGAAACCACATTTAGCAAGGGAGTGAAATAAATGAGGCCATGAGATAAGGTCAAAAGCCTTTTCAGCGTCTAAAGAAATAATAGCACCTGGAGTTCGCGTTTTTGATTGAAATAATGTGTGAAGGGCTGAGATTACTCTTCTAACATTAACAACTGAATGACGACCTTGGATGAAACCAGTCTGATCTGGGTGTATTATATGTGGAAGAATTAATTTGACACGATCAGCTAAAATTTTTGTTAGGATTTTGTAATCCTGATTCAGCAAGGATATCGGTCTATAAGAGCCCGGGGATGCTAAATCTCTTCCTGATTTTGGCAAGACCTTAGTTGTAGCGAATTGAAATGGGCAGGAATAGAGTTTTGTGATACTATATGGTTAAAGAAGGAAGTCAGGGCTTCAGATATTTTTGGACCTAATAGCTTATAAAATTCCCCACTAAGTCCATCTGGTCCCGGTGCCTTTGCCGGTTTAAGATGTTGAATTGCATTAGTAACCTCTGTCGTAGAAATAGGGTTCGTTAATGAAGAGATTAAGTCGGGAGGAATTTGTGGGTAAGGGAGTGAACTCTAGTTAACCATATCTGAAGGAAGGGATGAGTCTGAGGGGGCTTGTTCAGGTAATGGGGAGGAGTATAAAGATTCATAAAATGAATGCATTATATCCGCTATCTGGGAATTAGACATTGTTAGTATACCATTCGATTTTCTGAGAGGATGTACTACCATAGGGGATCTATTACTGTTTAAATTATTGGATAAAAGACGACCAGTTTTGTTACCAAATTTATGGAAACAGTAATTAACCGAAAATAACAGCCTGTCACCCATAATACTTAGGTGTTCTTCAAAATGAGTCTTTGCAGTAGGGTATTCCTGTTTATTAGAAAGAGAAGGGGATTGTTTATACTTTTGGAAGGAGTCCGAAAGTTCTATTTGTAATTTTATGTAATTTTCTGCTTGTTGTTTACGAAGGAAGGATACATATGAAATAATAAATCCTCTCAATACCACTTTTGCAGCCTGCCAAAAAAGGGAAGGATCAGATGTAGCATGTGAGGCATTGTTAATTTTGTAATCCTCCCATGCCGCTTCCAATTGATTACAAAATGTGAGAGAGTTGGAAAGGTGAGTAGGGTATCTCCATTGGTGGGTCGAGCTACTATCAGTAGGTATATGCAGAGCAATCCATACTAGAGCATGATCTGACAGGGCTATAGGTTCCATATCAGATACACTAACCCTAGGGAGCAAAGGGGATGAGATTAATATGTAATCAATCTTTGAAAAAGTATGATGGGCTGCAGATAAACAGGAAAATTCCCTTTCTGTAGGGTGAAGCGCTCTCCATGCGTCTACCAACAACAGCTGTTTGGAGAGAAAGGGTATTCCTAATTTAGGGAGAGACGTGCAGTGGGCATTTGAGGTGGATTTATCAAGGAATGAAGAGGAGACTAAATTAAAATCTCCGCACACGATTAAGGATGTATGGGAATATGGAGTCAATGCGGCTAGTAATTTTTCCATAAAGGCCCTAGAATATTGATTTGGAGCGTAAACATTACATAATGTAAATTTATTATTATAGAGGGAAATGGAACCAATTACATAGCGACCTTCTTGGTCTGAGTAGGTAGAGGAAACAGCCAACTGCCAAGTTTTTTTGTAAAGAATCACAACCCCTCTAGCTTTTGAATTAAAAGGGGCAGCTGCAAGGATTGCCCACCCTAGCATTTGTAACTTGGTCATTTCTTGTGGCGTGAGATGGGTTTCTTGTAGGAAGGCGATGTCAATGTGTAATTTAGAAAGATATAGAAGTATCTTACAACGTTTTGCAGGAGAATTGATACCTCCAATGTTCCAGGAGCCTACTCTAAGCTCTGTCATCTTCCTCAGCGTAGCGAATAAGATGACTGTCCCATGCCTTTTCGGGCAAAGATCCATTTAGCTGCAAGAAAAAGAAAAGGGGGAGGGCCAAAACACAAGGGCTGGAAGGGGAGACATCAAACACAGAAATGCACAGAAATATAAATAGCAATCTATTAAGTAACAATGAGATAGGAGAGTATCCCAATACCCCATTCTTAGATGAGGCCTGGGAGACTCTCCCGTCCCTGGAACTTCCAAATATTTTAAGGAAAATCAAAATTGAAATATTAAATATTGCTAAACGAAGCAACATTATCTGCCATGAATGCCGGGTAGGAGGGCTCCACAACATCCCGGCCAAAATATGTAACAGTGTTATAGAGCGACAATAATAAAAACTATAATAATGACACCTAAATATCTATCATGTACAGTATATATGCTGTAGATATTTAGAGAAATAGATAGAGAAATCACTGAATATATGTGAAACCAAAGTAAGTATATAGAGACCTTGCTAAAGTAATATAAAACTTAGGTATAATACTTAACAAGAAATACTAGAGTCCAGACTTGTGATAAATGAGACAGCACAAGCATAAAAAAGAAACAATCACCATGATGTGTCTTATCAGACTATAGCAAAGATATAAAGGTGGAATGAAGTCAGAAATATCTTCAGCTGAAGCTCGGGTTTCTTCATTAAGGTAGCCAGCTGCATCATCTGGATTCATGAAATCTTTGTAAGAATCTCCTTCGAAGAGCCTCAATCTAGCGGGGTAGATGAGTGCAAATTTGCGCTTATTCTTGACTAGTTGTGAACACAGCGGTGAAAATGCCTTACGTGCTCTGGATAAGTCTTGGAAAATATATAGCCATTTCCCTTCCCAAATGATGGATTTATTTGCTCGTGAGGCTGTCCAGAAGGCGACCTTGTGCAAATAATTGAGACATCTGAACATTACCACTCTGGGACGTGAGTCAGCCGGTTTAGGATTGGGTCCTACTCTGTGAACTCGTTCAATAACTAAGTCTGTACAGACCTCGGAAATTTCTAGGAGAGAAGGGAGAGTGTTTCTAAACAAAATGAGCAAGTGCTGGGCCTTTTATCGATTCGGGTAAACCAACCAATCTTATGTTGTTGCGTCGAGAGCGATTCTCAATTTCATCTAACTTATTTCATAGGTAATAATTATCTTTCTGTAGAACTTGCATTTGTCCTTTTATATCAAATACATCCGGGAATGTGGCCCCTAATTTTTTCTCTGTGTCAGTGACCCTTATTGATAATTGCTGAAATTGATCTTTGATGTCAGACACAGCTTGAGAGAGACGAGGCGTCATTGTGCTTTTGATTGCTTCTACTACATCCCTATAGGTAATAGAGTCTGCAGGACTACGAGCCTGATCCTCCACATGAGCCGCAACCTTTTTGTGAGCTGGTGGAGTGGCCTCTGGTTCTTCACCTGGTGCCATGCCATTGTTTACACAGCGTTTTTCTTGTTGTGGAGGTTTGGGGATAGCTGAGGCCTGGGTCTGCAGGTATTTCTTCATAGAAGCACAATTGAGATATGTTGGTAAATATACTGAGGTTGATCAGTTCTGCACGCTGCTTATGCCGGTAGTTATGAATAGAATAGAGTATTAACTCTCAACCAGGTATCTAGGATCAAGCTGGTAAGCTGTGGCGAAGTATAAGACGCTTATGGAAAGTTATATAGGAGTGAAACCCCACCTAATTTCTGTGGGAAGCTCAATCAAAGAGCTAGAGCAAGGGGGAGATCAGAATGTCGTCATCTCCGTGGATATTAAGGCAGAATGCGTCAACTGTATTGATGCAGCAGTCAGGAGTCGATCAACTGCAGTAGCTATAAGCTTGACTATTGACTGCACACCTGCACATAAGTATAGTACCATGGGCCTCAAACCCTTTCTGGGTAAGAGTACCAGATAAGTCAGGGGTAGTACACTGAGTAAGCCTCTCATTTTGTTCAGCCGGCTCACTGTCTAGGTGAAGGGCCTGTCCCTGTTTTTGCTGTGCGGGCAGCTCCCGTGAGGCCTGCTGTAGTGCGGCTACTAGTAAGGCAGCCCGTCTCTCCTAGCAAGTCAGTCTGCCAAACTGACCTATTAATAGATCCCAGAGTCCGGGGGAGCCAGTAAATGTCAAAGGGATGCCTGCAATAGTGACTCTTACACTGCTGCCGCTTCTGTCTGGCCTCACACACTTGGTTGCAGCCACGCTGCTAATAGCAATGGCTGTCAAGACTCTTCCAGGTAAGGGGGGAGCCTGTAATAGTGTCTCTTATCTTGCTGCCTCTCCCGTCTAGTGTCACCCACGTGGCCGCATCCCCGCAGCTAGTAACGGCGGCTGTTGAGCTACTCCTAGGCAAAGGGGGAGCCTGTAACAGCGGCTCTTGCCTCGCTGCCACTCCCATCTGGCGTCTCCCACGTGGCCGCAGTCCCGCAGCTATTAATGGCAGCTGTTTATATTTTTCCAGCGGGCCGTTCAGCTCTGCGATTTCACAGAGCTGTTCCCTCCATGAACCCGGAACTGGAAGTCCCCCTACAACCCAGAACTTTATAAAAATGGCCCAAACACACAAAAAGCACCTCAGTGGGAGTATTTTGGCGAAATATAAGTGAATATATGGATGCTTGAATTATGGTTCAGCGATGTATGCCGTTGTTGCTGCATCTTTGTGTGCAGCTGCTGTGTGAAAATATGCAAATGTTGCAGCCCCCAGAATATGTATTGAGACATATATATTGCCCACTTGTGGCTTCGCAAATCCAAGTAACTTCATACAAAGATGCAGCATTGTTTGCAAATCCTTCAATAATCAACTTTTAGACTAGCCCCTATGGTCACACAGAATGGCCAAGGGTACTGAGATGCCAGAGTCTTGTTATGGTTATCTGCCTACTGGATTGCAAATGTAGGCTGGGACATACCACAAAAATGGTTACGACATGACTGTGTTTTTTCCAACACTCTCCATTACCTCCCTTAGATGCATATGCACTTTACCAATAATCAGTGAACTGCATAAAAATCAGAATAACATACATCCAGCATCATAACTGGGTGTTACATTCCTATGTCATGCCAGCACCCAGAAGAACAGCAGTCCCTGAAGCATCCTCAAGATGCTCTGGGGGCTATAATGGCTGCAATGTCTATGTCTGCTGCAGGGGCTTCTTAAGAGAGGAGGGTGCCTATGCGCACTCTCCATGCGGGGCTCCCTCCTTTCTCCCCGGAGGCCGGCAGCCAACTGACGCAGCTGGCCACTGGAGCATTAGTAGACTCCGGGCACTAGAGTGTGCCCGGAGTCTACTGCACATGCGCAGAACGCCATAAGAATGGCGGCGGTGGCAAATTTCAGGTATTCTGTGCATGCACAGTAGACTCTGGGCACTAGAGTGTGCCTGGAGTCTACTGCACATGCGCAGAATACTGGAAAAATGGCCACAGTGGCCATTTCCCAGTGTGCTGAGCAGCGCTGACACCCAACGCGGTGCCACGGACAGGTGAGTTTAAAATAATATAGGTGCACTGTGTGCGTTGCGGGGCCCCCCTGGACCCGGGCACCCATGTGCTCCGCACTCACTGCACCCATTATAAATACGCCACTGGTCTGCTGTGATTCTAGTTGCAGGGTGTCATTCCAGGCAACCTGCTAGTCAGATGCAGGGACCATTGAGTCAGAAGCCAGGCAGAACAGCCGTAGCCTGAATTCCATGTGTAGACATAAAACACATACAAAAATAACATTAACATATATATTTTCAATATATACTGTAAGTATATACAAGATTATATACTTTACTTACCCAGAAGCCATCTCTCAGGGCATTTGGTCTGCTTCAAACTTTGCATAGAAGGATGAAGTTTTGAAGATGACAAGAACCAGGATAACCAGATAGCACACTCATAATGTTTGGTCTGCATCACATACCATTTGCACATTCATAGCATAGGCGATGTAAATACACTTACTATTCCTAGGTGGTCTCAACCCTATGTGACTGCATTTTGCAGCTCCCAGGACATCAGGCATGCCTGGGAGACTTTAGAAGGCTACCTTTATTTCATGCCACTTCTTGCTACAAAAGCAGATGTAAGTCTTATAGAGTGGGATGAGGACTTCCATAACCTGTATGAGGCGCCTGCTAAAAGTAGCCTGCAATATTCCTAGCTCTTTCCCAGAAACTAACTGAATGGAGACAATAACAAAAAATGCAGAGCACACAACAACTTGTGCCAGCCTGATGCGGAACGTGAATGTGCAGTGTCTTGCTCAATTTGAGTCCTGACGAGGTCATACAGCATCTCTATGTTAGAGCGATTGAGGTGGAACATCTGTATGACCTCGCAATCAGGTCCACTGTGATTAAAGAATAACTATTATAAAAAAGGGAGAATTAAATTGGCCCAAGTAGGAATATGTCAGGACAGTGAATAATTTGCTGCCAACAGGAATAGTTACAGTACAGCAAAAATGACAAGAAGTACAATATTCTTAACTAAATATGGAATTAGGTGTTTTAAAGTTTGAAGTGCCTAAAGGTTCTTGTAGTCATGGGCACAAACGCTAATTACATGTGTCAAGTGTTGACAACCCCCGGCAAATGTAAATTATGTATAAATACAGTATGCTAAAAGTATATAATGTACCGCATTTGAAAATTTCGATTTTTGTATTTTACAATATCAATGGATGAAAAAAACCAGTAGAACTGATAAAGTAATGTCAAGCATATTTCTTATGGAGCATACACACGGTCAGATGTGTCAGATGAACGTTTGAACGATTTGAACAACTGAACGATTTGACCCACGAATTGAATGATTTTGCAAACGATTTGAACGATTTGAACTACGAACGATTTTTGACTGCATTAAGGTGCATACACACGATCAGATTTTTTCTTCAGATATGGACGATAACGATTTAAAAATCGTTCAGTCGTTCATATCTGAAGGAAAATCGTTCATATCTGACATGCCTGAACGATGGACGATCAACGATGCGCGTTCCCGTTTGTCAGATAACGATATCTGACATCTGATGGGTTTGCAGTCAGACTTGGACGATTCCATTCATTTTAATGCAGTCAAAAATCGTTCAATCGTTCAAATCGTTCAAATCGTTCAAAACTTTGGTCAAATCGTCCAAATCGTTCAAATCGTTTAATCGTTCAGTCGTTCATCTGACAAATTTGACAAGTCTGACAAATCTGACCGTGTGTACGCTCCATTAAAATAAATGAAATCGTCCAAAACTGACTGCAAACACATTAGATGTCAGATATCGTTATCTGACCATCGGGAACGCGCATCGTTCATCGTTCAGACATGTCAGATATGTCATATTTTCCTTCAGATATGAACGATTTTTTAAATCGTTATCGTTCAGATCTGAAGAAAAATCTGACCGTGTGTATGCACCATTAGTAAATCATGTAAAGAGTTTGCTGGACTTTCTCACTTGTTCCAATGACCACTTAACATTTTCACTTTCCAGTTGTGATAGTTTTAACAAAAAGACAGAATATTAAGAAGTCTTAAATAATGAAACAGTTTGATAAATTATTTATTAAACCTATTTCACCAGCACACAAAAGGACTTAGAAACAAAGTCAATGCCTAGTTTGCTTATAAATTACTAATATTTCTGAGATAGCATAATTTACTTGCTTATAAGAAACATGGAATTCAGGATATAGATAAAAAGTAGCATTTTGAAGATAAACATATTCATTTATACTGCAATTCAGCCTTAATTTTCTAATTCATTTTATTAATTTAAATCCATTTTGTTTCTGAAAAGTAATAGGACAATGGGTCACTTTATAAATCAGAAATACAAAAGCCTATTTGCTGAATGTGTGCTTATTTCTTTTGGAGAGTGCATGCAATGAACACATTTTGCATATGGTTGTTTATATTACTCCTTAAGTGTATGCTCCTTTGCTGCAGGACAGATACCTAAACATGATCTAGATTTCTATATCTGTTTTAGAGCATGCTACAGTTACACAAGCTTACAGAAGTGGGGATTGTGCTTATTAGAATGAGTTGCTGATTATGTTAGGTACCATTGTATTTTAACAAAAAATTGCAGTATGTTCTACTCTAAGTGCACCTTTTTCTATTTCACTCATTCTGGAACAGTTATGGCTATTAGCAGTTCCAATACAAAGGAAAAAGTTATGTTACCTTTATATTATCAATCACCATCGACAGCACGCCCACTTTGATGCGAGACCCTTAACGACGGCTTGGCCGTCGTTATTCGGGTCTTGCGCATGCGCACGACGGAGGCTCCTCCGTCGTGCGCATGTGCCCTTGGGCACCATCGACCCGCTTGCGAGCGCTCGGCGCTCGCGAGCGGGTCAGAATCAGGCCCACTGTTTCTATGGTGATGTGTGAATACACTGTAGACAGATTGTGCTGTCACTTTTTTCTTTAAATGTTCTTGTGGAAAGTTTTAAGACGACCCCAGCAGCAGTGTGCTTATCTTATTTCAGATCAGGATTTATTAGTGGAGTGCTTTTGTTTTTTTATATACATATCTGTTAAATGTTTGCCAAACTCAAGTGATTGTGTAATTGTTAACTGCTCTCAGAAATTGCTGCTCCAGAGAATTGCCAGGCACTGTGACTGGATCAAGATTTGATGGGCCAAATAGTTATTAAGAAGAATTTAAACAGACTAATAAAGAATACAGATTGGAATAAATTGTACTGAATTTATTGTGGAACTTTCTGTGGTGGTCTACTGTTGATTGGGGGATCTCGAGTGATATTTTACTTCTGTTCAGGTTCCTGTTTTGCTGTGGTATGGGGGGAAGGGGGGGGGTGAAGTGCCCATCTTTGATGATCCATTTAACCCTTTAACTGGCTTATATGGTTTCCAAAAATTGTCTTTTTACATGATTGAATTAGTTCAAGAACATCTATTCTAAACTTATCCAACACGATTTTATTGGAATTTTTTTAAACACATATAAATAATATTTATCTTGTAAATATTGATCATCGATTTATAGGAACATTGATCAGAGGAACAACACAACTTTTTTAATTGTACATTTCCCTGGTGACTGGAGAGAGGAGGGTGGCTGAGGGCTGCTTGACTTATATTTCCCCAGTGGCTGCTCCTCTCTACAGCTGCCAGGTGGGGGGATGTGCTGCTGGGCTGCCTGATCAGCAGTGATTGGCTGCAAGGTAGACACTGAGAGAGTTTGCAAGGATGCAGAAGGGCCCAGGAGATCCTTCTGAGATTGACAGCAGCCACTCATAGGGTGTTTCTGACTGGCCGCATCAGATGTGACCATGTCAGGGAAAGCCCAGCCTGTCGTGGTCACATCTGATGTGACCACACCAGGCAAGTGGTTAGGGTACCGCAGCAGCCATCCCTAAGACTCCACTTCTCTGCCCCAGCTTGTAACATACTTTACAGTCCCAGGAGGCAAAGTGCTCGAAAAACTCCAGCTGCCTTGGGATCTTAGGTTTGTCTTGGAAGGCCAAGTGTCAGAATGCAGCCTGGGATCGGCCACTACTCACCTCTGCGCTGGCATTTTTGGGCTTAGGTGTTCAGTCACTGGGAGTGGAGGTGAGAGGTGGCTGAGTATTCTCCCCGGGGTCTGCTAGGGCTTCTGTGTGTGCATTCTGGTTCCCATGGTAGCGGGCATGGGTGTAGCCATGTTGGTCCATATCATCTGACTAGTCTGCCCCAATGGTAGCCCAGCAATCACTCAAATGATACTCTGATCCAATGACCAGCTACCTAGGGGTATATAGTCTCACTCCAAGAACAGGAAGAGCCTGTTCAACTTCACTGTTCCAGTGATTGTTATGCTCTCTGGTGTTCTCCACGAAGTATCTCCAGTGTGTTGTTTCAGCCCTCACGCTGACCTCCAGTGTTACTTGTATTAGCTCCCATGCTAATTCTCAGTGTGTTACTTTAACTATCTCACAGAGCTCCAGTATTTCCTGTAACAGGAATCAAGCTGATTACCAATTTAGCTGTTTAGCTGCATCCCTGTGTTTACTTCTCCTTACATTTCTCAGTGCAACTCTGTAATTGGATTCCTAGCCATTCTCCTGTATCTACACTTCTCAGTGCAACTCTGCGATTAGGATCCCTATTGATTCTCAGTGTTTCATGCCAAGTGCTGACTACCATATATTCTCAGTGTCTTATACCAAGTGCTGGTTACCATCACCACTCAGCATCTTATACTAACTATCGATTACCATCACCACTCAGCATCTCATACCAACTATCGATTGCCATCAATTCTCAGTGTCTCATTCCAAGTGCTGACTACCATCGTCAATCAGCATCTCATACCAAGTCCTGATTACCATCACTATTCAGCATCAAATAACAGGTGCTGATTACCAGTGCACACTCACATATCAGTCTTTGGAGCATCATCCTTGCTAATCAGTGCTTATATAGTCCTCCCATATCTATATCTGTGTTTTCTCCAGGTACCTGCCTCAGAGCCACGATCTGTTCACTTGATGCAGCAAAACCCACAACACGCTTGGAGGTGTCAATGGTGAATACCATTGAGTGGACTAGACTCTGTGCCCTGGGGTAGGTCTCGCCAACACCTGGGAGAGACATATGAAAAGGATGTATATATTGCCTTCCCGTTTCCACTCACCAGCTACCCTTAGCCCACCGGCCCAAGTTCCAGCAGTTGTCAGGGGCGCCAAGAGGGGGGGGGAGAGGGTACTATTTACCTGGGCCTGGGCTTCCTGAGGGGTCCGAGCTTCCTGATAGGCCCGGCGAGGGCCCAGGTCTGGTGCTGCCTCCCACCCTCCTCCTCCCACCCACATAACAGCCACAGCAGCATCAATTGCCTGTGGGGGGGGAGCGATTACACTGATCGTGCCTTCCTCTGGCTTTGCACCAGACTGAGGGGCATACAGGACCCCCCTCTCCAGCCCGACGCTGCACAACTGTTGTTTATTTTCTTTAAGCTCAAGGGGGCATCGCCATGCCTCCTGCAGTTAGGACATGCCCCCTCTTCACCTGGGCGCGGCTGGGCTCTCTACGCCCCTGGCAGTTGTAACCTATGTACATGCGGGCGTGACACCGAGCAAGATCTGGGAACAGGTCTCATTGACAGCGTTTTTTTATGCCAGGTTGTAGAGGTGGCTGGAAACCCTCACACTTTAACAGCATGTGGATAGGTTGTACGAACATATCACCTGTCATGATGTGTGCATTATTATTTTCATATATTGCACCATGTCTACCTAACAGCTCTTTTAAGTGCTACATTTTAACAATAAACACCACTCTTTATAACGCTCTGCACAACATCTATTATGTACTGAATAACTGTAATCTACAGATAAGCGATACACTCTAAACTGACCCTCGGCTGTCCTGTGTTCAACCCAGCTCCTTAAGTCAATGCTGCACTCTTGATCCTAAGCAAGCAGTCATAAGGAACTTGCCACATTCACAAGGGAAGAGACACTGCACAGCTCTAAACCAAGAGCTAAGTAGTTCCAGGTGACGTTAGCCTACCAGGGACAAACACAGGATTTGTAGCAGGGGGTTTCATACATGTATATACAGTATATTTGAGAGGTGCTTCCCTCTTTTAAGAGTGATGCCCTATTTCAGAATAGATAAGCTTATTTTATATGGAGAACTATTTAAAAAAAATCAGCTAATGGATTCAATGTCTAAAGGATTCCCATGCTACCAGATTGAGCCTAACCAGATATATTAAGAACATGGGAAAATAGTTGTGCAGGCTCGGTTCTACTCGGTTCCGTTCGGTTTTTTTACCGAATCTTATTGGGTTTCAGCTGTCACGAGTTTTGGATAGCCAATAAGATTCGGTAAAAAAAAACGAACGGAACCGAGTAGAACCGAGCCTGCACATCCCTAGAAAATACCATACTTATATTTTTTTTTACAAATTTAATGTGGAATGGCTCACTCTTGACACTGAATGCATCAAAACAATGGTTACTGTAGCTGATAAATATTTCTGGCATAATTTTTTATATTTATAATTAAGTTCAAGGGGGAGATGTATGGTACTAAGCTCTGGAAAGAGATACATTGGAAAGTGATAACTACCAGTCACTCAGCTCTGTCATGTTACATGCTGTGTTTGAAAAATTACAGTTAGGAGCTGAGTGGCTGGTAGTTTTTTTACACATTTAAGCGCTATTGGTGCTGTTAATCAAGTTTATTTTTTTACTATTTCTATGCAAATTAGCAGACCACCACTGCTATCATTCTCTTGATTTAGCTGACACCAGTTATCTCTTGGGAAGTGCATTATAAGGGGTATACAGTATTTACTAAAGTGAAAGTTTTTAGAAGTGGAGATGTTGCCAATAGCAACCAATCAGATTCTACTTAACATGTATCTAACAGCTGCTAGAAGATAGTAGCTAGAATCTGGTTGCTATGGGCAACAATTCAACTTCTAAAAACCAGCACTTTAGTAAATATACCCCTAAGATTTTAATAGCTACAACATAAATATTGGAAAATTCTGGTATAACTAGATCCAGGCGGCTTTAGATCCTCTATTTTATATATTTAAATATTATATAATTCCTTCCCGCTGTTGGGTGGTCGTGTGCTGTTCCTCACAGACCACATAAGAACGAGCGTTCGGGGTGAACATATGATTCCAGTTGGCACTGGGTACAACAAACTTACGTCTCTCTGCATTGGGCTTCTAATTATCTGCCGCTCGTAAATCTAACACCAGTACAGTGGAGGATAGACTCACATATATCCTTTGTGAGATATAACTACATAGGACTATTCTATCCATTCTATCACAGATACCTGGATAGTGAGTATTGCAATTCTCCTTTACCATATACTGTGTGAACAAGCCAGCTGTGTTAGATTATAACATAGGATTCTTACCTATGAGGTCTTCGACCTTTTCCTTTACAGACATTTATATATTTCACTATTTAAGTAAAAAAGTGAGATTAAAATCCTGAATTGATCTACAGAGCTCAGTAGCAACCTATAAGCACTGAAACGAACATACATTTTATATTGTATCATTTATTATATACATTGCATAATTGTGTTATTAAAATACATTTTATTATTATCTGTGTTTTTTTCAAACAAGCGCTTCATCAAACTTTGTATAGATTCTTATTTTTAGCAGCTAGCAGATCCTGCTCTTTAGAGCTGCCAGCTTGAAATAGATGTATATTGATTGGTTGAGAGGCGCACCTACCCCCCTTTATATATATATATATATATATATATATATACACACACATATTGTATATATATTCTTATTGATGTCAAGGTTCAATACCCTTACGGTTTAGGTTGTTTAGGTGAATGTTTAATTTGAAAGCGGTGCTGATGCATTTATTATACTAAGCTTAGAATTTAAATCAACTGTCCATTGAAATATGCATGGGAATATTCAATTGGAGGTGAAATAATAGGAAAACCACTCTGCGCTGGGTTTTTCCCGAAGCCATGGGGGTTTTCCTAATGAATTGAAGGATGACAAAAAATGAGATGCATGATTTTCTTGTAGCCCCAGAGCACATCTGATTTTTTCTTAAATTGATATTTTATGGAAAATTTGTAAGGACTTCCTACAAAACCCATAATTCCTCCCCCCAATGACTAATTAAGTAAATGAAAGTCTACTTTTGGCTTAATTAGTCCATAATCACTTACCTACTGACAGCACTCCACCGCTCTGACGTGCTGCAGTCTCCATCCATCTTCTCCCTGAGCATCCAGGACTCTGGTAAGTGTGCTGCTGGTGTGTATATGTTTTGTGTGCTCTTGGTGTCTGTATGTGGTGGGTGCTGCTGTTATGTGAGGGGTACCACCAGTGGAATTGGTTTCCCATCAGCGGCAGCCCGACAGGAGCAGAGTGCGACGCAGCGGAAGCCCGACAGCGCTGGAAATCCCGATCGTGGATAGGTAAGTATCGACTAACCTAACCTAACCCCCCTAACCCTAACCCTCCTTAGGGGTGCCTAACCCTAACTTCCCCCCTCTAAGTGCCTAACCCTAACCACCCCCTTCCCCGCTGCCTAAACCTAAGTCCCCCAGGGGGGTGCCTAACCCTAACCCTCCCTCCCCCTAGCCTAACCCTAACCCTCCCAGGGGGGTGCCTAACCCTATGTCCCCCCCGGGAGCCCTAAACCTAACCCTCCCCCCCGCGGCAGTCCGCTCGCGGCGCCCGGCATCACTACAATCGTTATGCCGGGCGCCGGTCTCCCGGCGTTGGGGAAATGCGGGCGTCTACATCTAGACGCCCGGCATTTCACCCTTGCCGGTATAAGACAGTCGGGAAGCTGGCTGCCGGTATTTAGGCAGTCGGCTTCCCGATTGCCTCCCCCACCAGTGGCGGTGCAGCCAGTGGTTTGCACCAGAGCCCGCTGTGGTGCAGGGGCCCATAGCCGCTGCACCAACTGCCAGTGTCCCCCGGGCCCCACAGTATTTAAATGTAGTGCAGACCGCAGTGAGAGCGGTCCGCACTACACAGTAACAAACACAACGAGCTCCGTCTTTCGGCTCCCCCCACATCGGGTGATGGGAGAGACGTCATGACGTCTCTCCCATAGTGCAGAGCAGGTAAATTGAATACCTGCATATCCACAGTAATTCAAATTGGGCATGAGGTACGCAGGATTTTTTGCAGGTAAAATCCCGAACCCAAATGACTATGCCCAATACAATTGTTTACTGAAATGATCCTGTAGAAAAACGCAGATCTATATATTTAATAAAAATTAAATTTTGTATTCAACAAAGAAGGCTGTATACTTCCATATATCACATTTTTATAATACTGTTAAAAATGTGAAAATACATATCCACATGAATATAATAGTCTCTCTGGCCAGTTTCATAACTGTAAATGCTGTATGGACTACAGCAGCTGTTTATAGGGGTTGGGTAAGGGATGCTGGCGCTCAGGATTTCTGCAGGCAAAATCGTGATGCCAGCATCCTGACAGGGTTAGGTATCTTAATCCTTCCCCTAACCCTCCCTCCCTGCACCCTGAACCTAACCTCCCTCCCTAGTTTCTAACCCTAACCCACCATGCCTAGTGCCTATCCCTACCCCTAATGCCTAACCCTAACTCTCCCCCTAATGCCTAACCCTAACCCCCCCTAGTGCCTAACCCTAACCCTCCACCTAGTGCCTACCCCTAACCTCTCCCTCTCCCTGTCACCCCATTACCTACCTTTGGGATGACAGCTGTCGAGTTTCCAGTCCTGGGATTCTGACAGGTGTCGGGATTCTGGCACCGTATTCTAAGCACAAGCATCCCATGTGACGGGATTGTGACTACATCCCGTTTATAGAAATAGTATCAATATGCTTAATGTAGCTATTAAAAGAGTCAATATGAAGAACAGTACAGGACAGTCTATTTTGTATGCTGAGCTCCCTGCTTGCAGTTGAGCCATTTTAAAACATTTGGACAAATTAAACTATGAGTAAAAATAAACCCACCCTAAGCTGCTTCCTCCCTGGTTATGTGACACTTACTGTACTTCTAAATGTTCTGATGTGACTCAGTCACACTCTGTCTCTCTCTCAGCCAGCACTGAAAAAATGGAATACACCTCAGGCAGATGAAAACAGCCCAACACGAATTGTAAAATATGTAAGAGAAGTAGCTTATTTTCGCATTCAGAATTTTATTCCCGTAATAATAAATTATTATTGACCTTCTGTATATGTTTGCTGTCTTTGCCAAATCACTCTCAGCAGGAAACATAACACAAATTGGTATGGATGTGGTTGTTCTCTTCAAATGCTGAATCATCCTGGAGAATATAATTAATCCAACATATTAATGTGTGTCAGCAACTTTTAATGTATTCTTTTCTAAAATGTAAATCATGTAAGTCTCTTATAAAGCTTTAGGCTGTTATGTTCAAAGAAAACATCATAACCTAGTACGTAGAAATGTATGTAGTGGCCAAACAGTAAACAGAAGTCTTAATAAGTGGTATAGATCATAGGAACAGGGGCATAGAGAGGCTGTCAGGGCCCGGGTAAATGGGCTTGGCCTAATCGTGGGAGGCGTGGCCACACACCCTTAGGATTTTTAAAAAAAACAAGATTTTTGCAGTGCCACATAGCGGTTCTGTACGCTGGAGAGGGGGGCGCTGTTAGCCCCTCAGCCCGGTGTAAAGCCACAAGAGGGCATGATCAGCATGCTCACTTCCTCCCAGAGGCATAGGAGACTGCTGCGGCTGCTGCTCCGCAGACGCGAGCAGTCTCCCACTACAGCCCAGCACACAGCAGCGTGTGCTGGGGGCTGTGATTTAAGAGGGAGGAGGAGGTGGGCCCGGACCCCTCCAGTAGCCCAGGCCCGGGTAATTAGTACCCACTCCCCCCTCTTGGTGCCCCTGCGTGGGTCTACTAATTAGGTTTATGATTCTGACTCCTGTTACTATGTTTTGCCTTATTACAGTCATATAAATGAATGGTAGGATATACAGCTAACTTTAGGTATATATATATATATATATATATATATAAATATATATATATATATATATATATATATGTATATACAGTCAGGTTAATACATATTGGGACATTGACAGAATTTTCATATTTTGGCCTCTATTCATTGAAATGAAACATACAAGATGTGCTTTAACTACAGACTTTCAGATTTAATTTGAGGGTAATTACATCCAAATCAGGTGAACGGTGTAGGAATTACAATGGTTTCTATATCTGCCTCCCACTTTTTAAGGGGCTAAAAGTAATGGGACAAACGAAACAATCCTAAATCTAACTTTCACTTTTTAATACTTTGTTGCAAATCATTTGCAGGCAATTACAGCCTGAAGTCTGGAACGCACAGACATCACCAGACGCTGGGTTTCATCCCTGGTGATGCTCTGCCAGGCCTCTACTGCAAATGTCTTCAGTTCCTGCTTGTTCTTGGGGCATTTTCCCTTCAGTTTTGTCATCATCAAGTGAAATGCATGCTCAATCGGATTCAGGTCAGGGGATTGACTTGGCCATTGCATAACATTCCACTTTTTAGCCTTAAAAAAACTCTTTGGTTGCTTTTGCAGTATGCTTTGGGTCATTGTCCATCTGCACTGTGAAGCGCCGTCCAATCAGTTCTGAAGCATTTGACTGAATATGAGCATATAATATTGCCTGAAACACTTCAGAATTCACTCTGCTGTTTTTGTCAGCAGTCACATCATCAATAAATACAAGGGAACCAGTTCCATACATGCCCACGCCATGACATTACCACACCATGCTTCACTGATGAGGTGGTATGTTTTGGATCATGAGCAGTTCCTTTCCTTCTCCATACTCTTCTCTTCCCATCACTTTGGTACAAGTTGATCTTTGTCTCATCTGTCCATAGGATGTTGTTCCACGACTGTAATGGCTTTTTTAGATGTTGTTTGGCAAACTCTAATCTGGTCTTATTGTTTTTGAGGCTCACCATCTTGTGGTGAACCCTCTATATTCAGTCTTGTGAAGTCTTCTCTTGTTTGTTGACTTTGACACATATACACCTACCTCCTGGAGAGTGTTCTTGATTTGGCCAACTGTTGTGAAGGGGTTTTTCTTCACCAGGGAAATAATTCTTCTGTCATCCACCACAGTTATTTTCCGTGGTCTTCTGGGTCTTTGGTGTTGCTGAGCTCTCCGATGCGTTCTTTCTTTTCAAGAATGTTCCAAACAGTTGATTTGGCCACACCTAATGTTTTTGCTATCTCTCTGATGGGTTTGTTTTGATTTTTCAGCCTAATGATGGCTTGCTTCACTGATAGTGACAGCTCTTTGGATCTCATATTGAGAGTCGACAGCAACTGATTCCAAATGCAAATGTCACACCTAGAATCAACTCCAGACCTTTTATCTGCTTAATTGATAATGAAATAACGAGGGAATAGCCCACACCTGTCCATGAAATAGCTTTTGAGTTGATAGTCCCATTGCTTTTGGCCCCTTAAAAAGTGGGAGGCACATATAGAAACCGTTGTAATTCCTACACCGTTCACCTGATTTGGATGTAATTACCCTCAAATGAAATCTGAAAGTCTGCAGTTAAAGCACATCTTGTTTGTTTAATTTCAAAGCCATGGTGGTGGTGGATAGAGGCCAAAATATGAAAATTCTGTCAATGTCCCAATATTTATGCACCTGACTGTATATATATATATATATATATGTGTGTGTAGTATTATATATACAGTATATGTTGTCAAAAGGAAACACCTTTGTAAAAACGACATTAAAGATGCATCATTGCACAATAAAACTATGAAAAAGAAAGACATGAATTTAACTCTGGCACCTTGGCAATTTCTGCAAGGGAATTTCTGGACTGTAAACAATGTGTTTTATTTATAAGAAACATTAACAATGAATGATACCCTTCAAAAAGTAAGAAATCTTGCACATGGCAAAAAGTCAATGTCTGTAATCCCAAAAGAACTCTCACATTACAATTGTAAATACAGATGCTTCAATGGTACTCTATTATCTGTGTCATTTAATTTATACTTAGGGGTAAATTTACTAAGAATCAAGTTTGGTGTTTTTAGGCATGTTTTTCATCTCGCAAATTTACTAAGTGCAAACTCGGGTGGTTTTTTTAAGTGAGTTTGGTTTTCTCACTTTTTTTTCTCTCCTGAGATGTAAATCTCACCTTTACTCGCCATCGGCAAAAATCGGTCAGTTTTTACTGTCAGATATACATCTCTCAAATTTACCAAGAATTGAGATTACAATCTCAGGAGAGATGCCTGCAAACTCACTGCTAAATTGACGTTTTAAACACTCACCTCCTGATCAGCGAATTATGCAGAAACATGTGTGTAATAAAACTTTATTTTCATGGTGTGTGTAGTGGTTTTTTAATCATTTCTTTACAGGTGAACTACAGGTGCCAGCAGGCCCTTAATGCCCCCCATGCTGGTACTTGTGGTTCTCCAAGTACCAGCATGCAGGGGAGGCTTGCTGGCACCTGTAGTTCCACTGGAAAGACAAAGTTTACTTTTCTAATTTTACACAACACCGACACAATCAACCTGCCCCGGGCTATCAGCCTAGGCCAGGGGTGCCCTGGAGAGCGGTACCCCTTGATTGAAGGGGTACTCAACTCCCCAGGGATCCCTGGCCTGGGCTGACTAGCGGTCAGGACTGAAAGGGCTCCCCTGGATGTGGCATCAGCCCCCGCTAGTAAGGGTCCAGGGCGGGTTTTAAATATAGGGGTACCCCTACGCAAATTTTTGCCCAATATATTTAAAATCAACCCTGTCCCTGCTGCCTGGTGCTGGTACCTAATTTACGGGGTAACCCTATTCATTTTGTTCTCCATAATTTTAGGTACCAGGACAGGCTGGCAAGTCCGGGGCTGGTTATTGTTTTGGAGGGGGACTTCACGTCATTTAAAAGAAAATTAAAAAAATATTATTACAGGTACAACACAAGCAGCCTGCAGATATCTCACTGATATGTGCAGGCTGCTAGCTCAGGAGGGATTTGCAGTGAAAAAACACTGCAATCTTGGGTCAGTTATCACATCTTCACTTAACTTGGGAGAGAAATCTTGATTTGCTTCACCATCGGAAAACTGACTTTCAGCTAAACTCGCTTCTTAGTAAATTTGCAAAACCAAAAAAACAAAACAAGCCCGAGTTTAGGCGATGCAAATCGAGTTTAAAATAAAAAAATCTCGACCTATCTCGAATCTTAGTAAATTTGCATTCTATGCATTGCACACTGACACACATGCATATCATTACAAATTGCTAATCATCACTGTGCAGGGCAAAAGGAACTTTGCATCTCCAGTGCACCCTAATTTCTGCTGAGGCATATATAAATAAGATGACTGGCTTGTAGGCAGGGGGCAAGTAGACAGGGCCAGACTGGGACTAAAAATAGGTCCTGGTATTTAAGTGCACAGGCCCACCTCGGCATCAGCTTCTGACTTCTGCAATAAGCTCCTCTACTTAATATTCATGACTCCTCCTACTTCTTATTCTATGCTCTTACAAATATAATTAATATTAGAACAATGTACAACAAACATGTACATATTTCTCTGTATTAAAATACACACATCACAACTTATCTGCAGGGGACTTAGGGCCTGATTCAGAGCCGCTCGTAAGCGGCCGCTCGTTCATTCCGAGCGATGTTTGCCGAACTGCGCATGCGTATGGATCGTAATACACATGCGCGAACCAGTCAGTGTGGCAGAAAATCGTTTGTTCGCTAAATAGCGAATGCCTGCTAATTTGAGTGACAGGAGGAGGCGTATGTGGGTGGTAACAGGGGAAGGTGCTTGAAAACGGGGAGTGGAGATCCGAACGCAGGCGTGCTTAAAGGTCAAAACGGGCGTTTTATGGGTGTGCATAATTAATACAGCAGCGTCATTGACCACGTCACTGGGTTATTTTATAGTCAGAACTGCTCGCAAGATTGCGGTAGGAAAAACCAACCACAAGAATAGCGAGCAGTTAATACGCTGGTTGATGTACTCGATTAATCTAATAAATAGCGGACATGACGTAGGATGCAAGCGGCCAGGGGGCGTAGTTTAAAAAAAAATGACCGCAAGTTTTGTTCGCTCGTTCAGACATAGAGGCGTGAACAAACCGCAAAGAGCGAACGGTTCATTTGAATAGCCACCCTTTTTTCAGAACGAACGACCGCAAATAGCGTCCGGCTCTGAATCAGCCCCTTAAACTCCAAACCATATGTGTTATCGTCAGACATTTGGTTGATTCTGTTAGGTAAAGCTGGCACTTCATTGGTGTTTTTCACACACAAAGAAAAGGGAAGGCATTTTCCCAAATGACAAAACCCTGGTTTAGCAATTGTGGAGGATTAGACAAGTACATATAATAACTACCATATAGCTATATTACTGCACCCTTGTAGTCCTTTTGTGTATTCATTTTGTGAAATAATTGGTTGTACATTGTGGCAGTGGGCAGAGTAGCTGTTGTGCATTTCAGTGTATGTAATGATTTATTTAATATACATTCCAGTATTGCTGGAGGAAGGAATAGTGACCGTCTCCATGGCCCCATCATCCCATTTCTGAACTAGGGGAAGACAGCAAAAGCCTACAGTGTGGTGGCTGGATTGTATTCCTTCCCTCATATAACCTGTGCTATGCTCTCCACAGCATCTGCTGTCCAGGCATTCTTTTATGCCACTATCATTGCAGCTAGCATGTCATGGCAGTACCCTGCTGCAATCATGAGCAGTTAAAGCATTATGGAATACATATACAAGTGCTGCATCTGCTAAACTTCTATTTGTTATTTTCAGTTTCCTCACAGTGCATACAGTATAGTGCATAGATACACACAGCTTTGCGCATAGACACACATAGCACTGGGAATTGTGCACAGACACACAGCATAAGCATAAACACACACAGCTTTGTGCATAGACACACGCAGCACTGGACAAACAGCATTGTGCACAGACACACAGCATAAGCATAGACATGCATAGCTTTGTCAGCACTGGACATACAGCATTGTGCACAGACACACAGCATAAGCATAGACACACACAGCTTTGTGCATAGACACACACAGCACTGGACATACAGCATTGTGCACAGACACATAGCATAAGCATAGACACACACAGCTTTGCGCATAGACACATGCAGCACTGGACATACAGCACTGGGCCCAGACACACAGCATAAGCATAGACACACACAGCTTTGTGCATAGACACACACAGCACTGGACATACAGCATTGTGCACAGACACACAGCATAAGCATAGACATGCATAGCTTTGTGCATAGACCCACACAGCACTGGACATACAGCATTGTGCACAGACACACAGCATAAGCATAGACACACACAGCTTTGTGCATAGACACACACAGCACTGGACATACAGCATTGTGCACAGACACACAGCATAAGCATAAACACACATAGCTTTGTGCATAGACACACACAGCACTGGACATACAGCATTGTGCACAGACACATAGCATAAGCATAGACACACAGCTTTGCGCATAGACACACATAGCACTGGGAATTGTGCACAGACACACAGCATAAGCATAGACACACACAGCTTTGTGCATAGACACATGCAGCACTGGACAAACAGCATTGTGCACAGACACACAGCATAAGCATAGACACACACAGCTTTGTGCATAGACACATGCAGCACTGGACATACACCACTGGGCCCAGACACATAGCATAAGCATAGACACACACAGCTTTGTGCATAGACACACACAGCACTGGACATACAGCATTGTGCACAGACACATAGCATAAGCATAGACACACATAGCTTTGTGCATAGACACACACAGCACTGGACATACAGCATTGTGCACAGACACATAGCATAAGCATAGACACACAGCTTTGCACATAGACACACATAGCACTGGGAATTGTGCACAGACACACAGCATAAGCATAGACACACACAGCTTTGTGCATAGACACATGCAGCACTGGACAAACAGTATTGTGCACAGACATACAGCATAAGCATAGACACACACAGCTTTGTGCATAGACACATGCAGCACTGGACATACAGCACTGGGCCCAGACACATAGCATAAGCATAGACACACACAGCTTTGTGCATAGACACATGCAGCACTGGACAAACAGTATTGTGCACAGACACATAGCATAAGCATAGACACACATAGCTTTGTGCATAGACACACACAGCACTGGACATACAGCATTGTGCACAGACATATAGCATAAGCATAGACACACAGCTTTGCGCATAGACACACATAGCACTGGGAATTGTGCACAGACACACAGCATAAGCATAGACACACACAGCTTTGTGCATAGACACATGCAGCACTGGACAAACAGCATTGTGCACAGACACACAGCATAAGCATAGACACACACAGCTTTGTGCATAGACACATGCAGCACTGGACATACAGCACTGGGCCCAGACACATAGCATAAGCATAGACACACACAGCTTTGTGCATAGACACATGCAGCACTGGACATACAGCTTTGTGCACAGACACATAGCATAGGCATAGACACACACAGCTTTATGTATAAGACACACACAGCACTGGACATACAGCACTGGGCCCAGACACACAGCACAGACACGCACAGCTTTGTGCATAGACACACGCTGCACTGGACATACAGCATTGTGCACAGACACATAGCAATAAGCATAGACACACACAGCTTTGTGCATACACACCATACTTGCCTACTTTTGAAAATGAGTTTCAGGGAGATTATAGTCAGCAGTAGTATGCGCCGTACAAGGGGATGTACCATGCTCCACCCAAAGGGCGTCTAGCTTCCCCCATGAACACTCGTACATTATATACATACACACACACACACCAGACCACCCCACTATTGGTGAACAAAGGTATTCTGAGAAAGGTACTAAAAAATATATAATATACTGATTCATTAAAATAAAAAACACATAAAAATAGTGTATATGTGGGAACATACCATATATGCTAATAAGTTACAAACTAATTTTAAATAACCATATTATAGTTATCTTAGGAGAAACATCAGGTAATTAAAAAAACTGAATTTACAGCATGCTTCATAAGGAGGAAGTCACTCACCTCTCCTTAGACTAGAAATGCTGCAGAGCTTGGTCTCTTCCAGAAACTGAAAGCCATGGGAAGGCAGTGCTCTGGTGGTGGGCAGTCGTTCCCTGGTTTGTCCTTGGCCAGCAACCCATCTACCCCGGGAAAGACTGCCTTCACCCATTGGTAGCCCTTGTGGTCAGGCAGAAAACCCCTGGGGTGGTCTGTCACCGGGGTCCCTGGTCCACTCAGGAAAGCCGGACCAGACTTTGTAGGTGGGCCAAAGAGGGAACTGCAGTATTATAAGCTGCACCCCAGGGGGGCCAGCGGATAATTGATCGCTGGACGGAGCTGGGAGGGGTGAATGCTGAACTTGCCTCCCCATAGTAGAGAAATGAGCTAAATGCCGGATGGACACTGACCTGCCCCACTACGGACCGCAGGGAGATGTACCCCGCCAGAAGACACTGCGTGTCACAGCTGGACTTCCCCTCCTCTGTCATCAGGAGCTGGAACACTGGCACCATTTCCGCGGATTCTCATCTGCCAACCTGCTGGAGACCGGAGGAAGAGCCCTGCTGCTGGAGCTGGTCTGCAGTCGCTGGGACCTGCTGGGAGAGCGGAAGGACCCGGAGGAAGACCCCATTGGTTACAGGCTGTCCAAAGGAGTGCCCGTAGGCGTGAACACTTCCACTAAGAAGCCTGCTACCAGGACTGGAGGGAAGGAGCCACCATTGCAAAGCAAAGGACTACACGCTGCTGCTGACCAGAGGGATGCTCATAAAGAGGATAACCCTGCTGAGGAGACTGGTGGGACAGCCTGACAGCCACAGGCAGAAGAAGGGCCAGCCCCTGAAGAGGAATGTGAGCACCCTAAAAGGACCACTGGGAGGAAGATCTGTCACCATCAAGGCGTGCCTGCCTGGGGACCACAGCTCTGGTGCGGTGCGGTGCCTTGCATCCCGGAGCGTCGTGACGTCTCCCATGCAGGCCCCGCCCCCCAGCACCTCCAGACTGCCGCATGCACAATCCCTATTTTAACGGGGGTCAGTGGAAAACCGGGCGTTAGAAATCAGAAGGCTCCCGCTAAAAGCAGGAGGGTAGGCATGTATGATACGCACACGCAGCACTGGACATACATTGTGCACAGACACATAGCATAAGCATAGACACACACAGCTTTGTGCATAGACACATGCAGCACTGGACATACAGCATTGTGCACAGACACATAGCACAAGCATCGACACACACAGCGTTGTGCATAGACACACGCAGCACTGGGCATACAGCATTGTGCACAGACACATAGCACAAGCATCGACACACACATAGCATTGTGCATAAACACACGCAGCACTGGACATACATCATTGTGCAAGGACACATAGAATAAGCATAGACACACACAGCTTTGTGCATAGACACACGCAGCACTGGACATACAGCATTGTGCACAGACACATAGCACAAGCATCGACACACACAGCGTTGTGCATAGACACACGCAGCACTGGACATACAGCATTGTGCACAGACACATAGCATAACAATAGACACACATAGCTTTGTGCATAGACACACGCAGCACTGGGCATACAGCACTGTGCACAGATACATAGCACAAGCATAGACACACACAGCTTTGTGCATAGACACACACAGCACTGGGCATACAGCATTGTGCACAGACACATAGCATAAGCATAGACACCCACAGCTTTGTGCATAGACACACGCAGCACTGGGCATACAGCATTGTGCACAAACACATAGCACAAGCATAGACACAGACAGCTTTGTGCCTAGACACACGCCGCACTGGGCATACAGCATTGTGCACAGACACATAGCATAAGAATAGACACACATAGCTTTGTGCATAGACACACGCAGCACTGGACATACTGCATTGTGCACAGACACACAGCACAAGCATAGACACACACAGCTTTGTGCCTAGACACACACAGCACTGGATATACAGCATTGTGAACAGACACATAGCATAAGAATAGACACACACAGCTTTGTGCATAGACACACGCAGCACTGGACATACAGCATTGTGTACAGACACATAGCATAACAATAGACACACATAGCTTTGTGCATAGACACACATAGCACTGGGCATACAGCACTGGACCCAGACACACAGCACAGACATAGACACACACATAACTTTATATACAGCATTGTGAACATACACTCAGCATAATGCAAATAGACGCATAGCATTAACATAGTGCATAATTGGCAAGAGGCAGCAGCTCGTGAGGCTGACTGGTGCTGGCTGTATGGCAACCTCATCCATACCATGCTGACTGGGTGCACACTGCAACATTTTGTGTCATATCTGTACTGCTGCTGCAGCTGGCACAAGTGAACTATGTAGCTGGAGGTCAGGTGCAGGGTGTCCAGCTTGGAGAGAGCATGCTGGTCTTCAGTCAGGAAAATGCCTTGCTCAGTACCAGCATGTGGGCTTTCTCTAATGCTGCCCATCCACTAGCAGACCTCAAAACGACTGCACGATTACGACATTGTAATCGTGCAGTCGTTTCAAAGTCTGTGATGTGCCTTCACTGAACGAGCAGTCGTTCAGTATAGGCACATCAGTCATCTGCAAACATGCTGAACCTGACGCTATCATCAGGTTGTACAGCATGTTTGCACGTTGATAGATGTCTAAACAACCAGCGGGAGCGCGCATCGCTGGTCATTTTAGACATTTTTCTTAACGATTTGCAAACTATTTGCAAACGATTTATGAACGATTGAACAATAACAATATCATTATCGTTGAATCGCTCAATTTAATCGTCTAGTGGATGGGTAGCTTTAGGTGTTGGCTGAATTCCTCTGGGACTGCAGCCAACACCTAAAGGTGCGTACACACTGGGCGATTAGGAAAGACCATCTTTCCTGATCCCCTGTAGTCTCTACACTGAACGATCAGTCATTCAGTGTAGCCACACTGCATCTTTCCTGAACATGGCCAATCTGTCGTTATCGGCAGATTGGCCTGCATGTTCAGGCGATGGACAATGTCGGAAATGACAATGTCAGGCGTGCGCATTGCTGGTGGTTTCCTATATTATACTCCATGATTTGTGCACGATTACTGAGCGATTGCACGATTACAATGTTGTAATCGTACAATTGCTCAGTAATATCGCCCAGTGTGTATGCACCTTTAGAGAGAGCCCAAATGCTCTTCTTGGAGGAGCATAGAGGCTGACTCCTATTTGGGTGCTGCTGGCTGAGACTGCCCCACTTCCTTCAGCTGTTGCTGGTCTCCATAGTGACCAGTGGTGGCTCCAGGGGTGGGGCTGCAGTGCAGTCCAAGATTCAAATAGGGGAGCCACACCAACTGCCATTTTCAAACGCTGCCAAACATAGATGGCTGGGACTCACTGGCAGTTGGTGTGGTTCCCCCATTTGAATTTTGGACTGACCTGCAGCCGCCACTGGTAGTGACTATGTCTGCCAATGCCCAGGACAGATACCATCCAAGCCGGGAGAGCTGTAACACCACCTGAGATCCCATAATGGCATCTGCAGTTCCTTGCGTAAGTGCACAATTAGAGAATGTGATGCAAACAAGCACAGGGAAAATTACAAGTATGTTGATTCCTTCCTGTAGGAGCAGGATGGCAAATGTGAGCCTGGATGGCAAGTACACAGCACTGACCCATGAGTAGTAGCCGATCCTTGAAACCCATTGAAACTTCCCCTCTCAGCACTCTTGTGCTAACAGGAAGCCATCAATAGTGTCGACCCATTGGATCTCCGCAACAATTGGTAAAATAATTGATGGTGGTTAATCAGTCTGCTACTGCTAAAAAGGCTGTATTCCTTGGACAGAAATCCCAATGGTCAGGTAATATTGGACATGGCATACACATCTACAGTAATGGGCGTGATTCTAAGTTCGGAGCAAAGCAAAGAAAGCAGGTAACTTTGCATCTATAACAAACCATATTGCAATGTAAGGGGTGCAGATAGATTTATCACTTTTGCTTGCACTGTAAATACTGGCTGCATTTGTATGTAGACCACAAATAGTTGACAGCTTTATTTTTAATTTTTGACACTGCAATTAGATTTCAGTTTGGACACAGCCCTCTTAAATCTTTATCTCTGCACATTTTAAATCTCTCCCAACTGCAGTGCGACATGGTTTTACCAAGATGCACAGTTACTTGCTTTTTTTTTACTCCCAACTCATACTCAACCCCCAAGTGTCCAATACTACCTGGATAGTCAGATCAAAGCATATTAAAATGGGAATCAGTACAGTCTACTCCTGTCTGCAATCAGGACAGCCTTTATTTATTTATTTAAATATTTACAGTTATTTTTATAGTGTCAGCATACTCAACAGTGCTTTACTATCTATACACCCTGACATCCAGTCATGTTGCATTTTCAATGAATGTTCCCTAATTTAGTGGTTTAGAAATTAAATTAAAAACGTAATCTAATAAAATCTCACTCTGAATGCGTTCCATTGAGAATCTATTGCCCTGTCAACCCTGTGCAATGGATCTTTCATAATAGGTGCACTTCCTGACACTGCAATTTCCAGACTACGTAGCATACATGGAAGTCATTCTGAGATTATATGATAAATCTTGTGTTCCAGAATGAAATTTCCAGCTTTATCACCCCAATGCCCTTAACTCATTCCTGCTAGAAGTGAAAGGAGAATGTTTAAATTATCTAATTATAACTTATATTTGGATAATACTGTACCTATTTCTTTATAAAGTTGTGTTTTCCAGTATTAGCAAAGGAAAGGTTAACAAAGGTTAGTTACATTTCTGTAATCATTATTTTCCTTTAAGCACTAATTGCCAAGCTTTTGGCTATCTAATTTCCATTTAATTCCGGATGAACATACATTAGGTAGTGTGCCTCTGGCTGATTAAAATTGGATTTTATAAGTAGAAGCAATCCTTGAAAAGGCAAAGACTGCCAAGGCCATATAAGCTTGAGGAAATAATTATATTAAATATCTCATAGCGGATGTAATATCACACAATTAAGAACCATGTTGGGTAAACTATAGTATTCAATAATTCTAATTAGTCTATGTTTGTCTTTGCCATAACCGCAACCAAAACGAAGCAAGTAATGTCTCACAAACAAGCTTACCATAGTGCTACATTTACTAAGGATATATGATGTGTCCAGACTTAAACATACAATTATAACCGCATACTAAGCCACAATTTTTAACATTTAACTAGATCAATAATAGTAACTCTTTGCACAGAAGTATTTATCTCTCGTGCTATGTTCAAATGGCACTTCAGGACAATCTTTCTCTGATATAGAGAATTATGATCTTTTATATATTCCTACAATTTCCTTTGGTGTTTGTAATGCTTTAAGTTTCTTTGAGTTTCTTTAGAACTTTGCACCTATGTGAAATGGAATGTTCCATCCATCATAAAAAATCATTTTTGTGGATTTATGCACCAACTTTAGTTAACTCTATTGAGAATGATGTAAAATATGCAGTGCTTACAAAGGGACACACAAAGAGTTGTAATTGAACACAAAGAGTCTACCAATTGAATGCAATGGGTGCCAACCCACTGAAGGGGCATTCACAACAGCCACAGGGGTTGTGGCCAGTCCCTAGAGAGGGAATGCCAGCCAGGTTAGTGGCCAGCCCGCAGAATTAGTTTTTTTTCTATTTTGTACTTATGATTTATGTGGAACCACTGCAGCTTCTCCACTAGAACAGCTTTTTGTGGTTTTCCCGTTGCCACCCTCAAATCAGTGAATAAGTCATCACATCAGCCAAGAAGTCAAAGATTTAAAAACAGTGACTCAAGTGGAAGTACTGTAGTGCAATACAGTGCTGACAGTTTGCAATAGTGTTTGTATAAGTAATAAGTACCAATAGAAAAAAATAATAAAGTTGTTTATTAGATCAATATAGTTAGGCCTTTACCAAGTCTACAACACACAAAATCACAGCAATAGCCTTTCTGTAAGCTCATAGGGGCCAATTTATTTATCAGATTTTTGACCCAATAAATATAATTTCTTACCGCTGCTATTCGTGGCAATAAGAAACTACAGTACTGCCCAAATGTATTATTGACCACATGCAGACAGAGCGGCTTCTATTGGAGCCCATCCCTGCCATGTGTAAAAGTAAGGTGATCACCTTAGCAATCACTTTACTTTTAGTTTCTGGGAGCTGCCGCACTACTGTGCATGTGCGGTCTGCTAACTGATCCATCTTCAGGTACATTTTGCAAGTGTAGACTATATGCTACAATGGTTAACATAATCTTCAGATATGTCAGCTACCACAGTCAAGCACCTTGGTGGGTTTGGTACAGAATTCCTATGGTCACAATGCCGGTGATGAGAATACCAACAGCGATACCCACAGCAGATTTGAACCCATATCTTAACCCTTACCCTAACCCACCCCTCCCACAGCTTAACCCTAACTGTCCCATCCCTGCAGCCTAACCCTAATACTTACCATCAGAATCTGCCAGGATTGTGACCATCGGGGTGTCTCTGTTGGTAATGTGACCATCAGGATTCTGACTACTTCCCAGCTTGGTAAATTTGTTAAGATAGCAGCACCTATAGATTTCTGTTCTTGCATTCGAAAACAGAGGACCACAGAAGATATCTCAAATATCTGAAGCATTCCCCTTTAGATACATTCAAGGGATACTTATATTTGTGGGTAGCAAATGAAGATCGGTGTTTTGGGGGGATATCCCACAAATAATAATTGATAAATAGGTCCAATAATGTATAAAATACATATGTGTTTTTTCTTTATTTTAAATATTCTGTTTAAAAATAAGATGTCTTATTGAAATTGGCGCAGTTTATAAGATTCTTCATGGATATTTAGTGCTAATCAGGGGCACAGCTAGAGAGAGAGGGGGGCTGATGGGGCACATGCCTTGGGTGAGTTGAGGGGGTGGAGCCACAGCTGCGATTCTGGGAGAGTTGGGATTCAATATTTTAAAGCCGTGAAGAAGGAAAACGATGGGTGTGATTTTATTGGTGGACAAAATAGTGTGCAGTAGCACCCATAGTGGGCAGTGCTTGAAGCATGCTTTACATTGAGGTGACAGGTGATGCTGTGGGCAAAGACATTGGGCATGATTCTGAGACAGAAATAAAGGAGAAATAAGAGGTAACTTTACACCTGGGCAAAGCCATTTTGCGCTGTAGGTGAGATAGATTTAAAATGTGCAAATATATTTGGATTTTAGAGGGATGTGTCCAAACTTAAATCTAAATTGTTGTGTAAAAATAAAGTACTATATATGCAAAAGAAGCCAGAATTTAGCTAGCATGCAAAATAATAACTAAATGTATTTTCACCCCTTGAATTGCAACATGGTTTGTCCATGTACATAGTTATGGGCCCCATACATCAGCGACGGATAATCAAAATTCCACGATCCCCTTACACCGGGGACAGAGCTCTGGAGAATTCCATAATGTTGGATTCCGTGATTTGCTGATCCGACCAAAATATATTTGAAATTGGCAAATCAGGGATTTCTAGTATGAAGAATTTCCCCATTTCCCCAACGGATCGGCGATCTTCGTTGGCCAGAGTTCGGCCTTTCCAAGCAGCAGATCAGAGGTTTTGATCGGATTGGGAAATGGCCGCCTGATATACGGGGCCCATCTTGCTTTTTTTTTGCATTGCTCCCAACTCAGAATGAGTCCCATTGTAACAACTGTATGATTTTAATAGCTCCTTTTCAATTTACCACAGATCAAAAAGTAGTACAGGTAATACTGCTGGGAATGAACCAGAGGGACAGGAAGGTAAGTTAGGGGCAATAGGATTGCACTCATACAAAACAAATAAGTTTGTGGGGGAGATGTACTAAGCCTTGTAGAGAGATAAAGTGAAGAGATATAAAGTACCAATTAATCAGCTCCTCACTGTCATTTTTTAAACAGTCTGTAACATAACAGTTAGAAGCTGATTGGTTGGTACTTTATTTCTCTTCCCTTTATCTCACTACAAGGCTTAGTGCATCTCTCCTGAGTATGATGTGGACTTACAGTATGACAATATTGTTAACGTCAAACTCTGCCATGGGGAACAGATCCACCCAGTCATCCTGATTAGAAGACACATGAATCCTCAAAAACATCTCCAGCGAATGCTTTGCTGACACTTTATGTAGATTTTTTTGTTGCTCGGGCATAGATTATAATATTGTGTCTATGTTAAAAAATATTGTTTTTCTGGGTTGTTTCTCATTTGTTACTGAGGTTTTTTTTAAGTTTAATGTATTGTTTATTATGCACATAATATAATGGTTTAACACATGGGTGCTAGTGAAATTTTAAGATAGGAAAATTGGAGATATTCAGGTCACATTACTAATTGCTTCCTATGTTGGATATAAATCATGGGTTAGTGACATATAATTGTTACCTGGAACTTTTTTACTTTTTGCCCAAGGGGAAATCATTGATTATTACATTTATGATTAATGTAAAAGCTTCATAGGCAGCAATGATAATTCATGTAAGGGTCCCTTCAGTAGTTCTAAAAATTGATTAGCTAAGCAGCACTTCAATTAACTATTAAGCTTTCTTTTTTTCTACAAATCTATCTATTCCCTATGTACATTTCTTGTATTGTTCTAATGTTGACAGATTATGGTTCTTAATTTACATACATCCTGCTGATTTGTACTTTCCATAAAATCACAAAGTAAGCACGGTGGAGCTGGTGGTGTTTAGTATAAGATATATATACACAGTACCTTGCAAAATAATTCATCCCCCTTGACTTTTTACCCTTCTTTGTTACATTACAACCTGTAATTTATTTATTTATTTTAATCTGAATTTTATGTGATGGATCTGCACAAAATAGTCTAACTTGGTGAAGTGAAATGAGAAAAATATATATAAAAAAGAATCTTTATAAATAAAATTATGAAAATTGGCATGTGCATATGTAATCAACCCCTTTGCTATGAAGCCCCTCAAAAATTCTGGTGCAACCAATTACCTTCACAGAAGTCACATAATTAGTGAAATGAAGTCCACCTGTGTGAAATCTAAGTGTCACATGATCTGTCAGTGTAAACACACCTTTTCTGAAAGGCCCCAGAGGCTGGAACACCACTAAGCAAGAGGCATCACACCATGAAGACAAAGGAGCTCTCCAAACAAGTCAAGGACAAAGTTGTTGAGAAGTACAATTCTGGATTGGGTTACAAAAAAATATCCAAATCTTTGATGATTCCCCGGAGCACCATCAAATCCATCATCATCAAATGGAAAGAACATGACACCACAACAAACCTGTCAAGAGAGAGCCGCCCACCAAAACTCACAGACCGGGCAAGGAGGGCATTAATCAGAGAGGCAGCACAGAGACCAAAGGTAATCCTGAAGGAGCTGCAGAGTTCCACAGCAGAGACTGGTGTATCTGTGTTCATGTGACCACAATAAGCCGTACACTCCATAGAGCTGGGCTTTATGGAAGAGTGGCTAGAAAAAAGCCATTACTTAGTGATAAAAATAAGAAGACACGATTTGAGTTTGCCAAAAGGCATGTGGGCGACTCCCCAAATGTATTTAGGAAGGTGCTCTGGTCAGATGAGACTAAACTGTAACTTTTCAGCAACCAAGGAAAACGCTATGTCTGGCGCAAACCCAACACATCCCATCACCCCAAGAACACCATCCCCATAGTGAAACATGGTGGTGGCAGCATCATGCTGTGGGGATGTTTTTCAGCAGCAGGGACTGGGAAACTGATTCGAGTCAAGGGAAAGATGGATGGTGCTAAATCCACAGATATTCTTGAGCAAAAGCTGTTTCAGTCTGCCTGTGATTTGAGACTGGGACGGAGGTTCACCTTCCAGCAGGACAATGACCTGAAGCATACTGCTAAAGCAACACTCAAGTGGTTTAAGGGGAAACATTTAAATGTGTTGGAATGCCCTAGTCAAAGCCCAGATCTCAATCCAATATTTTTTATATCATTCTGCTTTCATTCATACATGAGAAGAAAGATTATACCTGCTGTATTAAGAAAGAGAAATGTTCCACTGTGCTGGTGTAAAAATATATATTATCAAAAAATTCTCCTTTGCAACATGAAATTTCATGGAGACCTTCTGCTCCATGGGACATTTCTATCCTCCCTGAGCTCGGCTTAGGACACCTGCGTTACGGTTTGACAGGTGTACCACCCCATGTAATCACACAATTTATACATAATAGCAAACAATCAAGAAAAATATATAAATTAATAACATTGTAATGCCACAATGCCGTATTTAAATGAGGTAGCTCAAGATTGATCAAGATTTATTCAATATATAACCTCTCCACAATGTTACGTAAGTGAAGTATGATGCTCTATGGTTGCAAGTTATTATCCCCATGTGGGATATAGTATTTATTTAGTCAATCCAACATTAGTCTCACTGGTCTAATAAAAATCTTCCTATCAGATTTGCAGCTTATCTCCATTATCTAGCTGTATACAACTTGGAAAACCAAAAAACACAATAGATAGATAGATAGATAGATAGATAGATAGATAGATAGATAGATAGATAGATAGATAGATAGATAGATAGACACAAACTATGTGACTGCTGTGGGGCTCATTTGCAGTTCATTTTCTGACACACCTCTCAGGCAGAGCAGTACACATTCCCAGTAAAGCTGCACAAATCGGTGCTGCTTTCACAATTTTCTTGAAATGCTTTTCTAAAAGTAGACAGGCATAGCTTATGATTTGGCTGGATTTAACTATATTTAATGTATGCTTGAAACCTGGTGAAAATGTTACTGACACAGATTTGGTGATATCTTGATGTGATTAAAACTCAGAATATGGATGTAAATGCATTATTTGTATATGTGTATTTTTTGAGCTTTAGCCCAGGGGTGTATCTAGGGATCCAAGCCCCTGGCAATGTAAGGGACTGGCACCCCCCCTCCCCTAGTAGTAACCCTCCAGTAGCAACCCCCATATTCTGCATTGCCCCCAGTAGTGGTCACCCCTATACAGTGACCCAGTAGTGGCCACTCCCCTAAATTGTCCCCAGTAGTGGCCACCCATATACAGAGCCCCCAGTAGCAGGCACCCCCCCAAAAAGTGCCCCAGTAGTGGCCACCCCTATAGAGTGCCCCCAGTAGTGGCCACCCCCCTAAATTGGGCCCAGTAGTGGCCTCCCCTATAGAGTGCCCCCAGTAGTGGCCACCCCTATACAGAGCCCCCTGTAGTGGGCACCCCCCATAAATTGCCCCCAGTAGTGGCCCCCCATATTTCAGTGCCCCCCCTACACACACACACACAAAGAAAAAAAAAACTTACCTGATCCTCACTCCTGACGCGACCACCGCTGTCCGCTCAGTCCCGCCCGCTCTTCTCCAGCATGGGAGAGACATCATACGTAATGATGTCCCTCCCATCACATGCTGCAAAGGGAGTCGGAAGACGGAGCTCATTAGTGAGCTCCAGCTGGCTCCCTCCACGGACGATGCAGCAGCAAATGAGAGCCTGTCTGACTCTCATTAGCTGGCTGCTATTACAAACACACAGCCGCCGCTGGTGGCTGCGTGTTTGTAAACTGTGTAGGGCAGACTGCTATCACTGCGGTCTGCCCTACACTTGTGGGCCGAGGGACTTGTCCACCCCTTGGCTACTGGTGGCACTGCCGGGTGGCGCCCCCCCTTTGGTCGGCGCCCCTGGCAAGTGCTATCCTGGCCAATGGGTAGATATGCCCCTGCTTTAGCCCCTTAATATCTGTGATATTCCTGGCTCTGACAGGAGCCAATGGACACTGCAGTATGAGAGGCTGTCATCAGATGTAGTCATTAGGCTCCAAAAAGGAGACAAGTCAGCAATGGGACAGTGAGTTTGTGATCGCACATGCACAGTTGAGGGAAAGGGATGGTTAGGGTTAGGCTGCCGGAGGGGACAGTTAGGATTAAGGTAAGGGATACAATACTCATCAACATGCGTCGGGATGTTGACCATCAGGATTTCAGAGCCGGCATCGTCACTGGCAGGATTTTGACCACCGGAATCATGTACCCAACTCATCATGCTATGTCATTCTACTCTGCGTATGGGGCTAGCCTCTCTGGGGTGGATAAAGCTTTTGGGTCATTGCCAAATGAGAAGGTTTATCTTCTGGAGCTGCCATCCCACCTGTAATGTACCATCCTCACCTAATTTATTTGTGCCCACTACAGTACCTGGGGTACCACATATTTTGAAATTGAAATCTAAATAATATTAATTGTAATTTCAGACTTTATTATAAATCTTGTTAATTGAGTGGCCCCTTACATACTATAGTTACCTTGCAAAGTGCAGATTACTAAATGTATAGACAAATTGTGATGCATATACCTGCATATGAACTCTTTTAATGGTGTGAGATTGGTGTGGTGTGAGATTATAACTGTTTAATTAAAAGTATAATACAGTGACACTCACTGACTCCAAATTTTAAATCTTACACTTTTCAAATATTTTTTTTAAATGCCCAGAAGCACAGCACAGCTAAAAATGATTGCCAAGAATGCAGATGAGACATAGGCAACTCTTGTTTTAACACATGAAGGGATTTGTATTAAGACTAGTGGTGTTTATTTGAGCTCAATAAGTAGTTCACTCAGTAGGGTTGCGGACTATTAACATTATCCTATGTTGATATTGTCATATAGATCATGGATTTATTGACATGAGTTTAACACAGTGGAGAACAACAAATTAACACACATAAGTCCTTTGAGTCCTCCAAAGGGTATAACAATATTTTTTTAAAATTATTATTTGATTACAAAAAGCATATAAAGAGGAGTAACATGAATACATTTTGGTCCTGATGCTGAGAATCAGATGCACTGTACATGTGGAAAAATGCACATATCCACCCATATGCAGTGTTGTACAAATCTATCAGTGCACCCACACCTATTTGTATGTGCATTTGAACCAGTCTTTACAAGATACAGAGATACATCTGAATAAGCCTGCATCCAATTCTGCATAGCCCATAGCTGCACTCACACACCCTAACTGAACTTTGCGAGAGAACAGGATGCGGTCAATATCCCGGCATATGGAATGATGGTTCTTAGAATACCGGCGCCAGAATCCTGACACCTGTCAGAATCCTGGCACCGGCATCCCAAGGTAAGTAGCAGGGTCAAGTGGAGGGTTAGGGCTAGGCACTAGGGGGAGAGTTAGGGTTAGGCACAAAGGGGGAAGGGTTAGGTTTAGGGTGCAGGGAGGGGGAAGGTTAGGTTTAGGCACTAAGGGGAAGTTAGGTTTAGGCACCGGGGAGGAAGGGGTAGGGACAGAGGTAGGGTTAGGATACCGACTGTGAGGTGTCGGTATCCTAACCCTGTCGGGATGCCGGTGTCAGGATTTTGACCGCTGGGATCCTGAGCATCCCGCACCCAATCCATGAGAACAACCTGTTCCAAAACTGAAAATTTTTGGTGGATCTCCCTGTGGTTTTGCAAACCCCAGATTTACCAAAGCCAAACCATTGTAATGACACTAGTTACAAAGATGCCACTAAACACATTGCTATCCCAATTTTTTACTTTTGAAGAATAAAACACTGTAGAATAAAAATCACCAAGTTTCCCAAGTAGCAGTTTTGCAAATCTTGAAAAAAAACGCTCCCAAAATCATCAAAATAAATAAGATAGTTGTGACAAACAAGAGAGCTCAAAATTATATGCTGTAAGAGCTATCTAGTCATTCACAAAGAGAGAGCTCACACTAAGCATATAAAGAGTGTAATCACTATGTATTGAAAAAAGGAGGCAGATACTGTAATGTTGATAATTCTCTTATGGGGATATATTATTTTATTAATATATTAGGGGAAAATTATTGTTTAATTTAATTAAGATAGCAATATTATTGTATTAATTATATCAATGTGGCAATATTTTTGATTTGTTGATACTAAATAATATTAGTAAAATTAAACAACATTTTTTTTCCCTCTAATATATTAGTAAAATAACATATCCTCCACTATTTAGTAAACTTTCCCTTGGGCACAGAAATGAGAATAAGCAATGTAATAGTGAAATTCTTACTTAATACAGAATCTCTAAACAAAATAATTGTATCTGTATTAAGTGGAATTTCACTATTACCATGCTTATTTTCTTTTTAGTTTTTATGATTACATATGTTTTTCTATTTTTTTTCTAAAGTAGACTTCTATGCCAATTGCTCACAAGTTCTCGGCTGTGCTAAACATTTTTTCCAAGTACACACTGGAAGGTGAGTAGTTTAAGTAATCCAAAGCTTGTTTGTATGAGGGGCTCCAAATTCCCTTTGTCTTCTGCCAGTGTTCAAAGGGACACTGTGGCATGCTAATCATTAAAATAATCGCCACCATTTCATTGATACTTACTGTATTATTATTGTTATTATTATTATTATTATTATTATCCTTTATTTATATGGCGCCTCAAGTGTTCTGAAGTGCCTTACATAGTACATAGAACTAATAGGTGAACAAGAAACAAGTAACTTACAGTACATTACAGTGCAGGACAAGGACACGATTTATATACATTGCTGCAATAGCGTTTAAAGCACTCACAATAAGTAGCCGAGAGTTGGCAGTCACATGTTAGGTGCCCTAATGGAAAGTAAAGAGTAGAAGAAAATGTAAAGAGAAGCACATGAGGGAAGAGGTCCCTGCTCGTGAGAGCTTACATTCTAAAGAGGAGGGGCAGACAGACAGGCATGACACAGAAGGGGAAGATAGGGAGGAAAGAGCATGAGGTGGGATAGGATGAGTGCTGGAAGGCACTGTATCTGATTAAGTCACAGTATAGGTGTCAAAAATTGTGAATTTGGATGTCATAATGTTATACTTAGTTGACTCATCATCATTACCAGTGGGTCTCTTGGTAAAGATCATTTTTTTCCTAGCAGCATTTGCAGGAGATACTGAAGCAGGAGACATTGTCATGTCATGTGCCTGACTATTTGCTTGCCTGGAGCTCTTTGAATCTCTTAAGATCTGTGTCATTTTGAAATAAAGACATAACATAAAAATTAAAACTAAGATCAAGCATCATTGCCAAAATGTACTGATCCAGTTGGAAGATGTTGCAAACCCTTTGTTCCTGGTGAAACAAAAAAAGAATTGATTTACAAGTCCAATGTACTTAGCAGAATCACTTAGTTTTATCTCCTTTAGCTTCTCTAGCTTTTTTTTTCCAGTAGTTTAATTAAGAGTATGGGCTGACTCAGGCTGGCAGTGCCTGAACTTACTTCATTGGTTACCATTTCAAATGGATTCAATAGTTTCCATAATACAGAGAGGATTCTCCACTGTGCTGGACTAAGGTAACATGTCCCTATATCATTCTTTGTAATGTACGCTTGGATGGTTTGTTGCTGTTCCACCAGTTGCTAAAGAATATAAAGTGTTGAATTCCATTTGGTTTCTACATCTTGATTCAAATGGTGGCATGGCAAATTATACTATTGCAACTACTGTAATCTTCTACATGTGGTTGCTGATTATGCACAAACATTTTCTGGGCCACAGTCACCATGTCCTGCATACACCTGTCAGCTTTTAGGAAATTCTGAGCTACCAAATTTATTGTGAGTGCAAAACATGGTATGTGTTCAAAATCACCCCAGCTGTAATACTTGTATAATGTTACTGTACTTGCCTTGTCAGAAATGACAAATTCTGAGGAGAATCTTAGCGGGGTAAGCCATTTTGCTATCACACTCCTTAGTTTTTCCAATAGATTGACACTGGTATTCCTCTTAGGAGAGCAGGTGATACAAAGAGTAGCCTGCCTGTGAATGAGCTGGCAATGTGTGTTAGATACTGCTGCTGCTGAAGGCGATATAGCAACCTAGTGGACTATCACTGTCATGTAATCTTTAGTTTGACCAGTACCGTTAGTCCACATATCTACAGTATAGTTAAGTGAATAGTTGGAACAATGGCATTTTCTAGGACAAGAATATATTTTATTAATGTTCCGATACAGTTGAGGAATTGCTGATTTTGCTAAATGGAATCAAGATGCATTTTGGTAGAGGGGACACATAATCTCAACTACTAGTCTAAAACCAGATGCAGTGATGGCAGATATTGGATAAAGATCTAATGCTAACATAGCCGTCATGGCTTCAGTGATCCACTGTGGAACAGGATAGCGGCTGTGATACTTAGTTCCTCTTCCAAATACTTGTTCACAGTCAATTGTTGTTTAAAACAACTAGTCTTCTTGATCACCTTCTGTGAAGAAGATTCACTCCCAGCAGCCATCCTAGCGCACAAGGTTTCTTCTGGAGAATCCTGGATAGGGAAGGAGTCAGTTAACATTTTCAAATTGGATGCAGGAGGACTGACTCCGATTATTAAGGAGGTTGATGCTAAAGGTGTTGGTGATTGAGATTGCATGTGTTGTGATCTATCCATGCTGCTGGATAATGCTGGCTGTTTGTTATTTTATAGGATTTTTGACATTTTTCTAAATAATTAGCATGAACTCGCTGCAAATGATGTAACAGGGAGGAGGTGCCTAGATGGTTTATGTCCCTACCTTTACTTAGTTTAGACTCGCAAATTGTACAGATACCTTGACAAATGGTTTCAGGATTTGGGGAAAAACATATCCCACATGGAAGTAGTTTTTTTTGGTCATATGCCTAGGAAAGACAATGTTATTAGTTTATAAAAGACAAGTAATTTTTTTACATACCAGGATAAGAAAATGAATGAAATAACTATATTGAAGTACTCAGTGCTCCTAATTTGTGGATGTGTATATTATTTTTATGTGGGCAATAAAAGGTGCTGCCTGGGATAGGGGACATTCTTTTTTGCCTACCTCTTTTAAACAAACTATAAAGATATGGGTATCCTTCTTCACTTCCAGGGTCCGTACAGCAGGACTCTACAACTTTGCATCTCCAGATCACCTGGTTTATACTTGAGCAAAGGCCTGGACATGCTGTTAAGATGGTGCTACTATTACATATAGCGTTGCTTGGATAGACTTGCCGTGCAGCTGTTTAGCAACACTGACATCATTTTACAAAGCACGGCAGTCTGAACATCTACCACTCAACTGCAGGGCCAGTGCTAACAATTATTATTATTATTACTATTACTATTATTATTATTACTACTACCATTTATTTATAAGGCGCCACAAGTGTTCTGCAGCGCCTTACAAAGTACATTAATGAATAAGTGACTAGTGACTTATAGAACAATACAATGCAGGACAAGGACATGGATAATAGTGACCATAACACCCAAATAAGCAACATAGCACAAGCAGCCAAGTGTTAGGTCCCCTACTGGGGAGTAAGGAATAGATGAAAATAAAGTAAAGAGAAGTACAAGAGGGTGGAGGGCTCTGCTTATAGGAGCTTACATTCTAATGGGGAGGGGAAATCAAACAGGCATGACACAGATTGCGTAGACAGGGAGGAAGGAGCATGTAGCCAGGGCCGCCATCAGGGGGGGACTGCAGGGACTGGAGTCTCAGGCCCAGACACTCGTTGGGCCCGCCCAGCTCCAGCTACGTACTGCCTGCCCACTACTAACCCCCTGGCTGAAGGTGGCAGTGACAGGCCCGGATGTGTCCAGCGCACACTGCTATTCCCTGGCCCTTCCCTCCGCCACCACTGCTGCACATTAGACTGAGTAGTGAGTAAGTGACTTGTGTGAGTCACTTCTCAGCTACCCTCCCGCTCTGCCTCCTCCCTTACTGCATTGGGCAGCCGCCAGTGTGCCCACCTCAATAAAGTTTGTCTACATTGAAGTTGTGCGCATTACGTCATGACGCCGATGAAGGACAGAGGAGCTGCGGCGGGCGGGTTGTGTTAAGGAGTCTGAGGAGCTGTCTGGAGCATGAAGAGACAGTGACAGAGGAAGGATGGAGCAAGCGAGGTAAGGTAAGTTACTGTCTAGACTATGGGTCTCCTGCTGCCTGTCTTAACTAAAAATTGCACAGAATATATATATATATATATATATATAATGTGTGTGTGTATATATATATATATATATATATATAGTGTGTATGAGTAAAGTAGCAGGGGAAAGGTGGTTGTGTGATGGGGGAGGTTGTATGGAGGGGTTTGTGCAGGATGAGGGGGGGGCCCAGCCTTGCTTATTTCAACAGTCCTGGGCCCGACAATTTCTGATGGCAGCCCTGCATGTAGCATCAAGTTAGGGTGAGAGCTGGAAGGCTTTGATAAAGTAGTGAATCTTGAAAGACTGTTTAAAGGATTGTAGAGAGGTTGAGAGTCTGATGGGGAGAGGGAGAGAGTTCCAAAGGTGGGGAGCAGTATTGGCAAAATCTTGGAGGTGGTAGTGAGAGGAAGTAATCAACTGGCATGAGAGATGGCATGCATTTGTTGAATAAAGAGTGAGGAGAGATAAGGTTAGAGATATAAATGGGAGGGGAATGGGTGAGGGCTTTGTAAGCAAGTGTAAGGGTTCTGAAGGGGAAGGGGAGCCAGTGGAGGGCTTGTAAGAGAGGGGAGTCAGATGTAGAATGTTTGCAGAGGAAGATGAGCCAAGTAGCAGCATTGAGGACAGAGTAGAGAGGAGAGAGATTGGAGTTGAGGAGGTCAGATAGGAGGAGGTTACAGTAGTGCAATGTGGAGATGACCAGTGAGTGTATGAAGGTTTTAGTAGAATCCTGGGTGAGTAAGGGTCTAATCTTGGAAATATTTTTGAGATGGAAATGACAGGAGTGTGAGAGGTGCTGGATATGTGGTTTGAAGGATAGGGAGGAGTCCAGGATAACTCCAAAACAGTGCACTTTAGGGCTAGAGGATTTGTGTCATCAGTTGATAAATAAATAGTGGGAAGTGAGGTTATTTGGGAGGTTGGGAAAATTATCAGATCAATCTTAGACATACTAAGATTAAGAAATTGCTGGGACATCCAGGAAGAGATAACAAAGACAGTTGGAGATACAAGTGAGAAGAGAGGGGAGAGGTAAGGGGAGAAAATTAGAGAGCAGTGTCATATAGACCAAGGGAGTGAAGGATTTGCGGAAGGAGATGGTGTCAAAAGCAGCAGAGAGGTTGATGAGAATGAGCAGAGAGTAGTGGCCCTTGGACTTGGCAGCAAGAAGGTTATTGCTGACTTTCGTGAGGGCTGTTTCAGTGGAGTGGTGAGATTGGAAGCCAGACTGAAAAGGGTCAAGGAGAGAGGGAGAGGAAAGAAAGGCAGTATGGCAGTTGTAAACAATATGCTCAAAGAAATTGGAGGCAAAAGGGAGGAGAAATATGGGCCAGTAGTTGGAGAGAGTGTTAGGATCAAGGGTAGGTTTTTAAGAATGGGGGAGATAAGGGTATGTTTGTAAGCAGAAGGGACAGTGCCAGATTAAAGGGAGAGATTGAGGAGGTGGTCAAGATGGGAACTGGCACAAGGAGAAAGGTAGTGGAGGAGATGGGAAGGGATAGGGTCAAGCAGGGAAATGGAAGGGGGAGAGGACCAGATGAGAGCCATGACTTTCTTTCCAGATACAGGGAAGGAGGATGTCAGAGTTGGTAAAATGGATGGGGAGGTGTGATCCAGGAAAGTAGGGGGTGGAGTGCTGGGTGTCTGGTGGGATATGATGTCCTGATGTATGGAACCAATTTTAGATGTAAAATATGTAGCAAAGTCAAGGGTAGAGAGTGAGGAGGGGAGGCAAGGAGAGGGTAGGCAAAGGAGGGTGTTGAAGGTGGCAAAGAGACGCTGGGGGTTTGAGAACTGGGAGGAGATGAGGGTCTTGATATTTAGAGAGAGAAAGGGCAGCACTGTAGGTTGAGAGCATACATTTGAAGTGGAGAAAGTCTTTATTAAAGCGTGATCTCCACTGTTGCTGGGCAGTTTGTGAACACTTTTGCATGTATATGGTGCATTTTGAATGCCATGGTTGAGGTGTGGATCTGAGAGGGTGAGTAGTGATTGCAGGAGCAATAGTGTCAAAAGCAAAAGTAAGGGAGGCATTGTATAGGGTAATGGCTTGTTCATGGCAGATGAGAGAGAGGATGGGGAGAGAAGTGAGTCAAGCAGGGAGGAAAAATAAATGGTCTTGATTCTCCTCAATAATACACTTGGTGATGGTGGCTTTAGGAGGTAGAGGAGGGGAAAGAGAAAGGGATAAACTAAAATAGAGAAGGTGATGGCCAGAGAAAAGGAATGGGGAATTGGATTAATCAGAAATAGCACAACAGTGAGTGAAGACCAGATCAAGCGAATGTACACTCATTTGGAATGGTGAGAGACCAAATGAAGATGTTAGGGTAAAGAGTTTGGAGGCAGAGGATTCTGTGGGGATATCAATTGGAATATTAAAGTCACCTAGGATGATGGAGGGAAGGTCTGAGGAGAGAAAGTGAGGGAGCCAGGAAGCAAAGTTGTCAAGGAATTTGGAGGGAGGGCCAGGGGGATTGTAAATGACAGCTACTCTCAGGTGTACTGGCTGGAAGAGGCATATAGCATGAACCTCAAATGTAGAGTATGTAAGGGGTCGTTCAGAGGGTATGAGTTGGTAGGAGTAATGGGGGGATAGAAGGACCCCCAACACCACCACCATGGTGAGCTGAGGGGTGTGTAGGTAAGGCCCCCAGAGGAGAGAGCTGCAGAAGATTTGGTGTCAGAGGGTGAAACCCAGGTTTCAGTAATGGCTAGGAGATGCAAGGAGTTGGATGTGAAAAGGTCATGGGTGGGAATCAGTTTATTACAGACTGATCTGGCATTCCAGAGGGCACAGGATAGAGGGATAGTGTTTGTGGGGGAGATGTCAATGAGATTATCAGGATTGCTGTAAAGAGGAGGTGAGATTAATTTGGGGGGCCGAGATAAATAGATTGGGGTGGGCACAAGTGTTAGAAAGGGAACTTGTAGGAGGTGGGAAGGGAGGGGGTTTAACAAGATGTGGATGGTGGTGAGGTGAGGTGACAGGGAGAGGACAGTTGGATGAGGGATTAGCGGTGGGGTAGTAGGGCCATGGTGAGGTAGAATAGAATGAAAATGGAGTAATGGGAGAGGAGGGGGAGGAAGACAGACAGAGGAGGGATGATAAGGGGAGAAGGAGGTGGAGGAGACAAGGGGAAAGGATAAGGGTGGAAGCAGGGGGGCAGAACAGAGGATAAGGTAGACACTGAGTAAAGGGGGAAGTTTAAGAAGACATGGTCATGGTGTGGCTGAGGTAAATAGGGGGTGGAAAACTGGAAGTAGGAATAAAGTATGAATGTGAGAGAAAGTTCAGGAGATTAGCATAGAAGCAAGTGAAAGTACAGTAGTGGAAAAGCGTATGCACAGTAACAAAAGTTTTATTATTGAGCGGAGTAAAAGTGGAGATTTAATGTTGAATATACACAGTGCAGCTGCTAGTTAGCGGTGGAGTGGCTCTCCAGACTCTGGGCCTGATTCAGACCCCCTCACATTTTGCAGCCGCTCGCATCCTGCGTATGCTAATTTAAAAATTTGACGTCATGGGATGCGATCGCTCGCCAAGACAAAAGCACACCCACTTTGGCTGTGCTGGCGATCGTTCTGCATATGCAGCCGCCCATCAGAGTATGCAGAGCCACCCACTAGCTCACGTCATCTCCTGGAAGTGTCTTAAAACATTGGTACATCGAGCACCATCGGAAGCTAACGCAGCACTTGCGGTTGCCTTATCCTACAGCAATCACTGCGAGGACTTCAGTGTAAAAAACAGCCAAGTAACGTGTACAATGACGCTGCCTGTTAATTATGCACGCCTTAAAAACGTTGTTGAAACACTCAGGTATGCCCGCGTTCACACCTCCACTCCCCCGTTTTTAATGGACTGCCCATGTTACCACCCAAAAATGGCCTTTCCTGTCACTCACTCTGCTGGGCTGTCTTTGCTGGGCGAGCAGGCGGTATGCGATCGCAATGTGTAGTTTGCGCACGTGTACTTCAATGCATGCACATGCACGTACGCAGACCATCGGGCCGCTTGCGAGAGCAAGCATATAGCGACCGGGTCTGAATCAGGCACTCTGCCCTTATGCTGACTGTCTGCTCAGAACTTCATATTATTGAAGATATACATTCATAGAGGATTGTCTTTACACCTGCATTGCAAGCATGTTAACAGACTCAAGTTTCCGGTCATTAACCCTCCATCCTGCTGTGTTATTCCTGTTGTGTGATTCTAACACCACAAATTGGAAATTATGTGCGAGTCCGCAGTTGATTACAAATAAGCAATTTTATTGAGCACATTTGTGGTAAGCCATATTACCAGCAGATATTTGGAGGTTTCTTTCTATTTACTATTTTATTACAAGGTGATTGACAGTTTTATCAGCCTGACTGTGCTGCACTGTTTACTATCTGTACATAGGATTTTTTTTTCATCAACTCCTTTTCTTACATTGTATCAATGAATTTAATTTTGCTACAATGTTCATTACCATCACCAGTCTGTCTTATAGAGTAACATTGCTCAGCATACAGTGTCTAATTTATTTATGCCGTACGTTCTCTTGCATGTGATTTTTTATTATGATTACTTGTTTTTAAAAAAAATTCTGTCTTGGTCTATTTTGCCTACGTACTATTATTGTTGTATTTTTACAATTAAATTTGTATCCAATTTGATTGCACTTCCAATCTGCTCTTTTCCTTCTGGTATAGACATGGGTTAGCTACCCATTTATGGTGAGCTGCACTCAAATAACATCATCAGTTAGACTGAAAACTAAAGTGCTCAGTATTTTTCTTTTTTCTTATGTTTTTTCTTTTCTTATTAAATAATGAGACTGATGTTGTAAATTATGCTTAATTGTAATAAGTAAATTTTAACTCTGTTCCCTTTCTGTATACTCCCCTTCCTCATCCACACACCAATGCATTCTTATTTTTCTTTAGTCAAAGCCATGCTGTAGCTCATTATCTTTCAGCTGTTTCAACAGCTCTGTCATTTTCTTCTTTACCTCAGTAAATAATGCAAAATGGGTTCCCTAGAGTACAGAACAAACTTTCTGCATATATCATACTCATCTCATATAAATAACATAAATGATCTGAAAAAGGTTAAACATCTCATAATAAATATACATACATATTAAAACCAATAGGAGAAATAACTGAGCTTTCTAAGCATGCATTCTCCCACCACATGTTAAAAGGTTGGAGTAGAGGGATAAAGGTGTTTCCAGGCAACTGGAAACCCCCCTGTGTTTGTCTATAAAAGATAAGATATTTGAAACCCCCTTGGTTGTCAACTGTATTTCAATGGTAGAAGGTAAGGTCCACCCCATTCCCCTAAACAGAGGTAATCCAGTCAATTTTGTTGCCACTGTAAGGTGTAAGTGAAACCAGAATTCCCCTGGGTATAACATTGTAAAAAAGGAATTAACTGTGCAAGTTGGCTAGAAGAATTCATATTGAATGCTAATGTTCCTGATATCTGTCTCTCTGAGAGTGAATGGTCCACCAAATGTATATATCTTCCAAAAAAAGTATTTATTCCAAAATGGAGGTATTTTTGTCAGTTAACAACTCATAGGGTTATAATTTCAGTTAACAAAGTATAACACATTTCACAGGTCGCTGCTTGCTTCTTCAGATATGTAAATGTGCTGATGAAAAAAGTGACAGAGCTAGTTGTGTGTAAGAAATAGGCAGCCAGCAGTTTTCAATTAAATAGTTTATACAAGTTAAGAGTAAAACTATATATATATATATATATATATATATATATATACACACACACAGGATATATATATATATATATATATATATATATATATATATATATATATTAGAACCTAAATCATTTACATTGTAAATACATTATTTTAGTTGTAAAAATTAAAAGATTAATGTATAACATTCCCATTGTATGACTATACACACTGTACTTTCTATCATTTCCTTTTTCCAAAGTATTGCCATTAATCTTACGTGCTGCACTTCAAGTGGTCTTTCAGTCTAGCACAACAGATTAATTTAAGGATTATTCTAATTTTTCAAATGAAATTAAGCACAAGATCTCTGGAAGTACCCATTACTTTTAAACAGATACATAAAATATTAGTGAAGATTCAGCACAGCACTGGGAACTTTGTGGTTCCCTCAACATTGGTACAAAATACAGTAAAAATTAACATAGTCAAACAAAGACTATACTGTAATTATTTAACCTCACAGGATAAAGTTAATCACAATTTTTGTTTGAATGATTCACACAGAGCAACTTTTATAATAATATAAAGAAAAGCTACTAAGCAAAAAAATAAACTTCTATGTAACTTTAGTGGTTTATGATGTCATGATTAACACATAATAATCTATAAACCTTCTGAGATTTAGCTCTAGAGGCTTATCAAAAACTTTTTGCTTCTCTTTATTGATAAGAGGAAATCTGGACTATTGAGGTCGTCAGAAGATCATTGATTAGGAATAAACTGTTTGCATTACATTTGTGGTAAAGCTCAAAGTTAAGGTGAATTATTTAGGTTGCATCTCAGTACTCCAGGCTACTCAAGTACAATAAAATATTGTCAAGGTCAATGCAGTTAAACTGTTCCTTACAGGTGCTTCAAGGTTAATGGTAAAATAAAGTCTATTGTTCCTCTTACATATAAGAGACAACCATGTAGAATTCTCAGAAAGGGTACCAATCAGTGGTGGTTCCAGAGGTGGGGCTGCAGCACAGTTCAAAATTCAAATAGGGAACCACTCCAATTGCCAGTGAGTCCCAGCAAGCGATGTTTGGCAGCATTTGAAGTGGCATGTGGTGTGGTTCCCCTATTTGAATTTTGGACTGCGCTGGAGCCACCACTGGTACCAATGGTTTATATTAATTATTATTAGCCATATATAATGGCTCTGTGGGGTTCTAACTTCTTAAACTTCCAAATCCTTTAAAAACTAATGGAAATCAGTTTGTTGTGCATGTGCTCATTTTTCTAGGAGTGATGAATCTATACTGTAGGTCATGTCTACAAATTACTTGATCATTTTGTGGCTTTGCTATTTCAATTAATATCTACATTAGGCAATGTTAGTAGCTTAGTGAATAGGTTTGCATACTTTTCTGACAAAGGAAATTGATGTTAGGTCATTTTGATTAATAAATGAATGACACTGTACATTGTTCTGTGTTATTTGATGTATTATTTACTATTTGTTTTCTCAAAAAGCATTTAAGCTTAATGCAGAAATTAAAAAAAGGTTCACAAGCTTTCTAGCACCATTGTACCAGTTGTGTTACTAATTTTTTAGGCGTGTTAAAGATGGGATCTGGTAAAAATCCTGACCGTTGGGTTGCCAATGCTTAGAATGCCAGCGCCGGAATCATGAATCTCAGAATCTCTGTGCCGGCATCCCAAACGCTGGCTACCCAACGGTAAGTTAGGGGGAGGGTTATGGTTAGAGGTTAGAGTCAGGCACTAGGGGGAGGGTTAGGATTAGGAACTAAGAGGGAGGGTTAGGTATAGGGTGTGGGGAGGGAGAGGTTAGGTTTAGGCACTGGGGGGTTAGGATTTGGCACTGGGTACGGAAGGTTAGGGTTAGAGTTAGGGAGAAGGGGAGGGTTAGGAATCCAACCAACAGGTTTCGGTATCCTAACCCTGTCGGGATGCCAGCATTGGGATTCTGACCGCTGGCATCCTGAGTGCCGGCATCCCGTACTCAACCCTTAGGGACATATTGACTGTTATGTCATGACCATGGAGGCATCTCTGCCACATCTGGGTATTTTTATAGAGAAGCAGATTCACTTTTGAGAAAGTCATTAGGATCAAAAAGTGTTAAGCATTAGATTAGGAGACATCTTTCACTTCAAAATGCAGCACCTGTTACCTGAGTCTTCAGCACCATGTGGAGAGTATGCAAGAGTTTCCAGGACTCTGGCTATTGGGATGTCCTTTATATCCAGAGATTTCTGGTAATCATTCTGACTGTTGGATGAATTGTTTACCTGGCATATAGTGATAAATGCTTTTGCCTTGTTTTTTATATGAATTTGTACTATAAGTCCACTGCCGGCTTTCTGGGCTAATTGGATAGCCCTGGGGGGATCCTTTAATGCCTGAGTAATGTTTATCTTCTTACATTCTAAACTAGCTGGGATATCCGGCATTGCCTGGGTTGAAGACTGGATCCTGAAGTACACCTGCAGCCTTTATTTGTTTACATTGTCCTCGCCTATAACACCATTCCATTGATCCTGAAAAGGACCCCACTGTTTGCTAAAATGCATGTAAACAGTGATGTAACTACTGTGGGTGCAACCGGTGCAGCTGCTATGGTGACTGAACTGCCTCTGTGGCCCGCCATTCCCTCTGCACCCAGTCATGCACACAATGTGGGCCGGTGGTGCACTGTTAGGTTGTCATGGAGAGACAGTACTGCCGGTCACGAGGCAATCAGAGCTCACAGACCAGCAGCCAATCAGCAGTGGTGGCTCCTGATTGACTGCTGGTCCACGAGCTCCAATTGGCTCGCAAATCGTGCCAGATTCAAATTGTGTCAGTGCTGGCTGTCCATGTCTGCCGCTGCTGCAGGTGTGCCACCTGTAATTAGCTGGTGGCCCAGACCCAAATCCACACCTGCTGGCTGCTGATGGCACACAGGGGAAGGTGAGAGGCTGCTGGAGGATACAGGAAGATGAGTTGCTGGGGTAGGCATAATGTTCAAGGGACACAACTGTTGCATGGAATAATGTGTTATATGTGGCACTACTACTATGTGGTATAATCTATGAAGGGCATTACTGTGTGTAATTTGTAAGGGGCATTACTATGCAGTGTAAGGGGCATTGCTGTGTGGCATAATGTATAAGGGGCACTAGTACTAAGAATGAAAAAAAGTGGGGAGGAGGGTGAACTCCTACCCAGCTCTCGGCGCTGATGATAATGATATAACCCTGTCAGTTAGGATCAGCTGCAACTGCTTGGAGTTTAGTGTGAACCCCTATGACAAATATTGGAAAAACAGCATGGGCAATGCGCTATGATCACATCTGACTGCAATGAAATGTGTTTATAAACAATGTAACACACATTGATTGAATAAAAAAAGAGAATATTTTACTTCTTAAAAATAGAATAGATACATCACACACAGTACATTACACACAATACATATAACATATAAAAATTGTATCAGAATGATTGCTTGTATCAGAGAGTGAATCTTCTAGAGAACAAAGAATAATTGATACAATTAAATGTAACACATCAGATCATTTGTGTCATTTCCATGGAATGAATTAATGTTGTCTTAGTTCTTTATTCACTGTTTGAAATTATTGTGTTCTCACACCTGAAATGAATATAGATTGTCTATATAAATTGATTTGGGTTTGAGGATATCGTGCTGGCGTCCCAGCATATACTGGTGATAGTGAAGATAATCAATATGTAGTTATATAGCTTCTATTCTGCAATAAATAATCCTGTATATGATATATCCATCAACCCAATGGAGAAATAGCGGCAGATGGATAGGTGTCTTTCTCTCCGTATGTTGGAAGAGAGAAAGTGTATCTTACCGCTAGCCGGGAAAGGAGGCAGCGGTGCTCTATAAGATGAATGTAGTCACTGTGGAGAGCTGATAGTCGGCGTGCCGTGGGATCGGCAGCTTTGCTGTGTGCGGCCGTGAAGTCAGCTCCGGAATCCCGCTGGCACAGTGAGTGCGGCAGTGCTCTCCCAATTGGATGCGATCACTGCGGGGAGCTAGAAGGTAATACTCCGTATGCGGCTGTACAGTCAACTCCGAGATCCCGCTGGCGTGATGCGTGTGGCGGTGCTCTCCCAATTGGATATAGTCACTGTGGGGAGCTGGAGGGTATTGCTCTGTGAGGCTGATGTCTCCGCTGCCTGGAGCTGTGTAGTCAGCTCGGGAATTCTCCAGAGGTACAGGTGCAGGTGTGTAGAACACAGTGGAAGGACTGGACGGCAATGACGTCAACGCGTTTCGTCTCTTTGAGCTAGAGACTTTTTCAAGACTGACATTGCAATGATAAGTGCTGTTTTTATCCTTCTGAAAGGTCCACCTTTACAATTATAGACAGCTGAATTGCATCAGAATGAGTTGGACAGCTGTGTTTCACAATCTATTCAGTTTATAATTTGTACATAAATAAAGCAATATTTTTAACTGACTAAATAACAATAAAAAATCTATAAAATCATATATAATTGAACATAAAAATGTTGAATGCTGAATGGAATATGTGAAATGTCTAATGAGTATATAATGGTGCATTTAGACATTTCACATATTCCATTCAGCATTCAACATTCTGATGCGATTCAGCTGTCTATAATTGTAAAAGTGGACCTTTCAGAAGGATAAAAACGGCACTTATCATTGCAATGTCAGTCTTGAAAAAGTCTCTAGCTCAAAGAGACGAAACGCGTTGATGTCATTGCCGTCCAGTCCTTCCACTGTGTTCTACACACCTGCACCTGTACCTCTGGAGAATTCCCGAGCTGACTACACAGCTCCAGGCAGCGGAGACATCAGCCTCACGGAGCAATACCCTCCAGCTCCCCACAGTGACTATATCCAATTGGGAGAGCACCGCCACACGCATCACGCCAGCAGGATCTCGGAGTTGACTGTACAGCCGCATACGGAGTATTACCTTCTAGCTCCCTGCAGTGATCGCATCCAATTGGGAGAGCACTGCCGCACTCACTGTGCCAGCGGGATTCCGGAGCTGACTTCACGGCCGCACACAGCGAAGCTGCCGATCCCACGGCACGCCGACTATCAGCTCTCCACAGTGACTACATTCATCTGATAGAGCACCGCTGCATCCTTTCCCGGCTAGCGGTAAGATACACTTTCTCTCTTCCAACATACGGAGAGAAAGACACCTATCCATCTGCCGCTATTTCTCCATTGGGTTGATGGATATATCATATACAGGATTATTTATTGCAGAATAGAAGCTATATAACTACATATTGATTATCTTCACTATCACCAGTATATGCTGGGACGCCAGCACGATATCCTCAAACCCAAATCAATTTATATAGACAATCTATATTCATTTCAGGTGTGAGAACACAATAATTTCAAACAGTGAATAAAGAACTAAGACAACATTAATTCATTCCATGGAAATGACACAAATGATCTGATGTGTTACATTTAATTGTATCAATTATTCTTTGTTCTCTAGAAGATTCACTCTCTGATACAAGCAATCATTCTGATACAATTTTTATATGTTATATATATTGTGTGTAATGTACTGTGTGTGATGTATCTATTCTATTTTTAAGAAGTAAAATATTCTCTTTTTTTATTCAATCAATGTGTGTTACATTGTTTATAAACACATTTCATTGCAGTCAGATGTGATCATAGCGCATTGCCCATGCTGTTTTTCCAGCACTAGTACTAAGTTGCATATTGTTTATAAGGGTTACTACTGGGTGGCATACCCTAATGGGCTCCTTGTGGCATAACCAGAATGGGGTCTGACTGGGATAACATGAATGAGCTTTGTGTGAGGGCAAATATATATATTTTTTTCCTCTGGGCTGGGCTTTTAAGATCTTTCTATGTGGCCCACAAAGTTCTAGTTATAGCCTTGCATGCAAACACAGAGGCTCTGGATTTAATATGAACTTGCATGAGTCATCGAGTTTCCTCAGACTGAGGTTAAAAAGATACTTTTGTAGCTTTCTCACAGATTTTTGGCAGACTGACAATTTCCATTGGAGCCAGCACCGGATGTCAGCATATTTAGGGATTGTGTGACAGTGTGTGACCCTGATGAAGTTCAAACCTAGGTAAAAACCTAATCCTGGTCAAACTTCACCACCATGCTAAAGTTGGTGGAGCTAAGTCCAAAACTCTGGCCACGCAAAAAGGACAAACAGGCGGACAGTCAGTCTGGATTTAAAAATGTGAATATTAGTCCCATGAAACCAAAGGAGAAGGTCACTGCACTCTTGGAGGTACAGTATATGTAATAGGTTGTGGATCTCAAGCATCGGCAAGTCCCATGCGAGACTGACCGATGTTTTTAAAGTAGCAGTCATTTAAAAGGCAAAACCAGGTTGATTTTGCTTTTTCAGTTGCTTCTATTTTAAAACATTAGGCAGTCTCACAATGATGCTTGAAGTATGCAACCTATTACATATACCCCCAAGAGTGCAGTGACCTTCTCCTTTGGTTTTATGGGACTGATATTAACATTTTTAAATCCATTGTTACTCATTTTGGTGTTTTCCTGAAGTTATTGCACTATATATTGTTTTATTTATGTTTCATGTACTTACATCTATTGTGGGAGATTTTAACAAGCTATATCAGGATTAAGTGCTTAAGACCATTATATATACACATACAGTATATGGTAATATACTTCTGGGCTTCTTATCACAGTTCCTAAGTCTATGGGTAGCCTGGAAGAGTAATACTGTATGCTTGTTTCAGTGGTGATTTTACTTTTTTAAGAACTCTGTGCTGTTTTCTTTTCTCAATCTCTCTACTTATAGAAATTACCAGAAAACTGACTTGAATAGACAATTGGCTGTTTCGCTGTAAAAATTGTGTCCCTGTATTGCCAGGTAGTCTATTAAAATAAAGCCAATCAACCAGGCTAACTAGCCCTGGGATTGTTTTATACTATTTTTAGAACATAACCAGTACAGTAATGGATTCATAACTACTGTAGTATTGTTAGCTGCAAGATCTAGTGGTGAGCTTAAATGTGACATTATACATGAGCAGAAGTGTGACTCTGCATATGTACAAAAGTGTGACATCACAGCAGGATGTATTGTAGTCCATGTGCCTTCAAAAGGAATCATCAATGCTTTACACTCTCAAGTGGTGAAATGTAGAACCATAGATATCCGTAGTGCCAAAATGTGTTGTGCTCTCTGGCATTGCACTGGATTGTATGTATTATGTAATTCACAAACACACCAAATGCTTAAAAAAACTAATATTGTAGAATAAACTACTGTAGAAGTGAATTGCTTACTTGTAAAGCTAAAAACATGATGGATTTGCTTCCGGAATCGGTATGTAATGCCAGCGGCTGTTTAGCTGCTGGATCAAATGCCAACAGAGGCAGCCCGGCAGGTCGCAATCCCGACAGCTGAAGGTAAGTACCCTAAACCTCCCCTCCCCCCCTAACCCTAACCCTCCCTTAGGGGTACCTAACTCTAACCTGCCCCCTAGTGCCTAACCTTAACCTCTCCCCATTAGTGCGTAAACCTAACCCCCCTCCCCGCACACCAAACCTAACCCTCCTGAGGGGGTGCCTAACCATAACCCCATCTAGTGGTGCCTAAGCCTAACACCCCCTTCCCCTACCCTACCCTAACCCTCCCAGGGGTGCCTGACCCTAAGTCCCCCCGTGGGTCCCTAAACCTAACCCCCCCCAGCCCCCTGCCTGGCTAGATGCTAAAACACCTTGCATACTTTCTTTCGGTATGCCGGGTGTCGGGATTCCGTAGAGGGGCTAATGATAGGCATCAGGATTTTGACACCTATCTTTAGTCCCATTTCAGGATGTAATTTTCGGGATATTGGCGGGCGGGATAGCCCCCGCCGGTATCCTAACTGCAACCCTTTGAGGCCTATTTTGTAAATCAGCATGCCGTTTTTTTAAAAAATTTCAGGAATATATTTTTGTATATTTCAGCTGAGATCCAGTTAACATAAATGTGGTAAGAACATGTAATTACCCATGCTTAGATTACATACTTTACCAAGAATAGTCCTGATACTGAAAGGAAAACTGAAATCTTATATTTCTAACTGCACAAAAATATGGCAATATCAAAATTGCTCTTACATAATGTTAGTAAGTAACCCTAGTTCATTCTGTTTTTGATCTAAAGGAAATATCTTACACATGATTACTCACAAAGCTGTGTCAGAAGGAGCTTTGGGAAATTAAACATTAAGAATTGTTTTGTCAATTAATTCCTTTGGGAAACAAAGACATGAAATATAGCAAAAATATTTGTACTTTAAAATATCTTATACAATCAGTTTAATTTACAGAATCAAATGCATGTAGCATAAATTATATCTAAGACATGATTAATTCATTATTGAGTTATACTTTGTTTATGTTGCTTTCATCTGGCACAAACTTTCATTTACATTTCTAATAAATGTAATCAGAACTCACCTTGCTTTGCAAGCCTCAGTTACTGAAGAGGAGCGGTGATAGGGAAATTTCTTCAAGGACCTTAAGTATGTAGAAATGAAAAATACAAAGTATGTAAACTCTGCACAACCAAGCTGAGGCAGCTGTATACCACTAAGGTGGTCACCAACCCCTTTATATATAAGCTAGACAAAAATAATAATCATGTGGTACAATGCTTTCACAATTAGGATTTGAAAGTTGTTTAAACTTCAATGAAAGTTCTTTCAATTAAACAAATATATCTGAAATAAATCAATCGTATATGATATATATTCAATGTGTAGAATATCATAACATTTTTTTTTTGAGAATATTACTGGAACTACTCACAAAAGGATTTCTTGGAAAGGTACATGAACAGTAGCATTTCCTTTTTAGACATGTCCCTTCCTGGCTTGTTGATACTTCAATATTCTGCAAAATGAAACACAGATAAAACCATTCCTCATGGCGTAATACAATGTATTACAATACAAAATGTTCTTAAATATGTATATAAAATCTATTAATGGCAGGTGAGAAGATGTATCAGATCGTGGAGGTAGAAAAGCTCTAAATGCACTGATATTATAAGACACTCGCCTCTGGAACAAAAGAAGATCTTCACCTCCTGGTACCAGAGTCTCATCCTCAGCTTTCCTGGTAAACTAGATTCCTATTTCTACCTTACAGCTACTTCCTCCCTATTTATGGGTGGGTGGAACTTGAATCTGTTTTCATTCTATTTTACGCTGTTCCTGTATCACTCTCTTTACAAAAGCAGTATTGTACAAATAACACCCGAAAGTTGGGGATTGGTGCATCAAATTATCTCCACTGTAGTTCATCTTCCCATATGCTTAATGTTACCCATATCTCCCCAGTGGCACTCCTTCCTCTATAACATCTGGTCACCTGAAAAGTAATTTCAAACCTTGGAATGCATGTCATTTGTAATTTCCATATCCACGGCACTAGGCACTGTACTGGAAAACATATTGTTCCAGATCCAAAATATCTCAGGATACTATGTGGGTTGATTAGGGACATACTTATAATTGGTGCATTAGCTAATATCTATAGCTAAAAGATAAATAATACAATATATTTGTGCTTATCATTTATAGCAATGGTAGATGGTATACTACATATATATTATATATATATATATATATATATATATATACTGTATATATATATATATATGTATATATATATACTGTATATATATATATATATATATATATATATACACTGTATATTGCAGTCACAAAATACCAATTAAGTGCAAAGTCTCATTACTAAGTGCAGCATGCCTTCACATAAAAGCATATAAACAAGTATGTTGCAAAAATTACAGTATTTCATTTTTATAATAATAATAAAGGAACTACTGTATATAAAATATATGCATTCCACCTTTGGTCTTACTTAAAAAAAATGTGGAGATGATCTAAAATATTAAATATTTAAGGACCCAATATCAAGTTAAAATGATTATGTCATAATAAATAAATAAATTGTGCTCAATAAGTAAATAAATGTTAAAACATTATAAAATCTATTTGATTTGATCTTAAAGTCATTATTGAGACCATTGGAATTTAGAGTTCTTCATATATTAATTTAATATCAGATTTGGGTAATGCACTATTAATATTCTTTTGTCTCCATGGCTTTTGATTTTCTTGACACCTAGAATTTGTTTTAAATGTTTTGAAGAGCAGTTACGGTGTTCCTTAAAATAATTAGAAAAGGAATTTCTCAAAACCTTTATTTATATTTATAAGATGATCCGCCTACATTTTCCTCAAAGGTCTTGATGTGAGGCCAATATATTAAACCACATGTAGTGCACACAATTCCTATTATTGCAAGTAATAAAATCTGAAATTTAAAAATAGTTTTGTGTAGATGTGGACTCAACATCTTCAATTTTACTTTGTTGTTTCACATCATACATAGGGCCTGATTCACTATGGATTACAACTGCACCATCGGACGATGGTGCATACACTGCAGTGCACGTGCATGAGTTAGAATTGCAATTGCACTGCATCACCTGCGCAGATACAAAGCCATTGAAGACCGAGGTACAGGACTTCAGCATTTGGGGGAGGTGACTGGGGAGTGGTCCAAAAAAACACAGGAGTGCCAGTCTGTTTGAACGCCATTTCCTGGGTGTGCAAAAATTAGTCACTGCGACGGCATACACAGCTTGTGTACTTACTGCGTGCGATGAGGTTAGCAATTTCTGAGTAGGGTCAAACCTGTTGTAATTGTGCATGAGGGGCCGATGTTACTCGATGTTCCCCATGTATACGCAGGACTTCAAGGTATTACGGATGTGAGATAGCGGTAGTGGGCGTCTCTATGCTGTCTGTGTGATGGCTTTGCAATTGTAGTCATTAGCATATTTTCACAGCAGACCTGACTGCATAATCGCAACCATGATCGCAATAGCGATCCGTAGTGAATCAGGCCCATATTCCACAACTATGGAAACATTTTGTCTTACTTCTCCCAACTCATCACTCTGGGATTGCACTTGGATTTTATATGGGTTTTCTCCTCCAGCCAGTCACTTAGAATACACATTATTACTTGAAAGATGCTACAGATTTTTTAAACAGATTTGTAGCCTATGGGGTTGCCTGCTTTAAATTCAGATATAGCCAATATCTATACGAATATTTTGCATTCTAATTGATGTCAGACAAAGGATTCTCCACCAGTCCACTCTATATGGGTCTGCCTATTGCTTTTTTTATGTTGCTGGTAGCTATTGTTTTACACAAAGTTCATGTTATTTTTGAAAATCAATTTTAGTTACAACTGCAAGGGATTGAGATGGGGGTCAAACATGGCACCATCATATGCCAGCTTTTTTATGCTTATTATGAGACCCTGAATGTCATAAGCCATGATTTTTGTAGATATAATTCTTTATACAGTATGTGAGATATACTGTATAGACAACCATTTTATGGTGTGGACGGGTTGTAAGAAAGTTCTGACTTTTATTCACTTTATTTTATTACTTGCAAATAGTTTTCTTCCCAGACCACTCAAAAGGGGTTTACCCAACTCACAAATGGACAGAGTGGCATGTATAAAATCCAATCTTGATCGTCTTCCATCAGCCCTGGAGGATATGAGCAACTAGTTTGTAGACAAAGGTTACTATATCCAAGAGGTTATAATGCTATCTCTAAATGCCTGCAACTTAATAGATAAGCATTATTGACACCACAAATCTGTGATACTGCAACTGAATAATTTGTCCAGCAATTAATTGAACTTAATTAAAAAAACAATATTATGCCATTGATACATAATTCAGTTGTATCTTCATTTGGGACTAATGTCTCAGCATGTCCCATTGTTTGGCTACAAGCAGTGCTTGAATAGCAAGGATGCTATCTGACATCAAACAATTAATTCTAAGGGCTTACTTACACTAAAGTCTGGAGCATTCAAATGTTTTGGATGCTTAAACTGCCAACATCTACTTACTGATGACTGACTCACAATCTGTGAAAGTACATAAACTCAAATTCTGGATGATACATCCAAATATATAGTTTATGTGATCCAGTGCCCTTGTAATCTAATTTATCAGAGATACAGAAATTATGCTGGAAGAGGGAATTGTGTTACACTAGGCACCACAGATGGTGTAATGGTTAGCATTACTGCCTCACAGCACCAAGGTCATGGGTTCAATTCCCACCACGGCTCTAGCAGTGTGGAGTTTGTATATTGCACTTGAGCTAATGCAATATAATAAAATATATCACTGGTAAATGGATAGGTAGCAGTTGATGTTAAGCTGCAGGTGGATAACAGTTATGTTCTCCAGAAAAATATCCTCAGTTCTGGCAGTTTTATTAGGTAACCCATTGATAGTGGGATTTGGCTGCATAAAAAAGACTAACACTTACATACAATAATGTCTGAGTGCAGATAGAGTATTAATATAGACTTCCAAGTCCAAAATAATAATCATTAAACAAATTCAATTGTACACTACAAGGTCAGGGGCTGGAGACAAACCAAATAACGTTAAATGTTCCAGGGTTAGGGCTGACATTAAAAAAAATTGTGGTCATAAGAATAGCCAAGGTCAGGACACAGAAAATAACCAAACTATATAGAAAACAAGGTCAGCAACAAAATGTAGATTTTAGGGCACTGGTCACCACGCCAAAGCAGGAACTATAACCGGCATAGGTGCACTGCCAAGCAAACTATTTAAACTTGCCTGAACCAATGTTATTATTATTTATATGATGCCACAAAGTGTCCATAGTACCCATAAAGAGAACATTGGAGTTTAACACACAAATAGCACAATTTATTCAAATAGGGAGAGATTAAACAGAGATCCAAAAGGGAAAAAAGACAGGATAAGACCCTATGACGGAATGGGGTCTGCATTGTATACAAGGATAGTGCATTGTGGGAACAAAGATTGTCCTTCCCATAAGAGTTTACAAACTAGAGCTTAAAGTCTAGGTTGCTATTCAAGCCAGCACCACTGTAATTAGGAAGAGAGTGGCAGCACGAAAAATATAAGTATAGTAGTGGACAAGCAGCACAATGGCCATAACAGAAATGAAATACTGGATGTGTGCTCTTCCCTGGCATCTGAAGCCAGGTGTCAGCCATTACTTCTAACACCAGATCACCTCCAAAAGCATTTTTTATCTTTGCTATTCTCAATAGTTGAATTAAGAAGTTTGGCTGTACTATCATTAAGCAATTTCTCTGAATTTTACATACTGAACCAGGCAACTGATATTTCATTGTCTTTTGCACCTTGATATTTCAACCAATACATAATTCTGAAAATGGATAATTGTTTTGCTTATGTTTCTGTACATACTGTAAACTAAATTGCCAAAAGTCTGTGAACTTGATCCATCCCTTATGTGCTTGCTGAAGATCTCATTTCAAAAACCTTGGCTATTAATACAAAGTTGGGCTACACTTTGCTGCTATCAGAGCCTCCATTCTTCTGGGAAGACTGTCCACTAGATTTTGAAACATGGCTGTTGACATTTATCCATAGATCATAAGTGAGGTAGGTCACTGATGTTGGATGAAAAAGCCTGGCCATGTAGTTGGCATTCAGACAGACTCAGTGGGTTCAGATATTTACTGAGTTGGGATCAGGGCTCTGTGCAGGCCAGTCAAGTTTTTCCACACTGATGGGCCTTACTTTATGCAAGGGGGCACTGTCTGCAAGCTGTTTACAGAAAGTTGGAAGTACTTAATTGTCTTGAATGTTATTTGTATGCTGTAGCATAAATATTTACTTTTACAGGAACTAACGTGCCCAGACCAAACTATGAAAATTAGACTGACACCATTATTCCTCATCAAACAAATGCTACAGTGAGCATTTGGTCGGGTGCTGTTAGCCTGCATGGACAGGAAGTCTGCGTCCATGGACGCAGATCCTGGCCTTGCTACTCCCGGTATCCGGGGGTGACATACCCCCATATCCTGGAATGCAGACTGTCCCCACCCCACATGCCTGTCAACAATCAGTCACAGGCATACAGGGGCTTGCGTGCAATTTTGCAAGACCCAATCTGCCAAAGTGCAGAATGGGTCCTGCCAGGAGTGTCTTTAGAGAGCAGGGGGCCCCTGTCCATTCCCCATTTGGAGTGCCATCCTCTCTTCCCGGTGGCTGGCAGCCAACTGACATGGCTGGCCAGCCACCAGAGCATTAGTAGACTCTGGGCACTAGAGTGTGCCCAGAGTCTACTGCGCATGTTCAAAACGCTGGAAAAATGGCCACTGCGCACAATTTTCCGGCTGTTTCTACAGCACTGACACCTGGCACGGGACCTCGGAGAGGTAAGTTTTAAACAATATGGGTGGACCAGGGGGTCTGTGTGCACCACACACCCTGCACCCATTATAGATGCGCCCCTGGGTCCTATGTAGATTCATGATCAATAGGAATAAGGACCTTAGTAGTGAGTGTTGCAATCAAGGATAAATGATTTTTAAAAGCTACTCACCTCAGCCCTTCGTAGTACTATTTTGTGAGCTTGTGTAGCTTACCACTTCGTTACTGAGCTGTTTTTACTCCTAGACGTCTCAACTTTTGCTGGAAAGGTGGCTGTATGCTTCATTTTCTAAATAATTTAGAGTTGATCCTTTTTTTTACCTACTGTACCTATGAAAAAAAATAACTAAAAAATATAATCACTCGCTAACAATGTTAACCATTTTGGCCATAAACACTTGCCTCATTTTTATTCAGCAAGCATTTTGCTATTTACATTTGGAATTAACTAAGATCATGGTTTAATAAATCAATCAGTTAGGCTTTAAAACATCTTCAATGTTTTCCTTAAAAAAATAAAACAGAAAATCATGAATCTTTATTAATTTTTATTACAGCTATTTAATTTTCAGAAGTACTGAGCATTTTCACATTAACAAACAAATTTAATAGGTAAAAATAACTTACTGGGATTTTTGCCAAAGGCCAATCTTATGGGAAAATAAATGAATAGCCAGCTGTATGCAAAGCCAAATGCTGAGATCAAGAATTAAAGGTCAGGGAACAATATCTGTCAACTTATTGTTTGCTTCACTTTGGTAGAAATGTGATTCATCCAGCAAAGGTAATAAAAGAGAGATGGGAGAGTTTGACAAAAACACTATCAGCTATGCTATCCTTTTTAAGGAGTACTTTCCAACCAACAAAGCCAGCGAAATTACAGTTTTACAGTTGCTTGAAAAAAAAAAACAGATTAAGGAGTGTTGAGGGCTTGATTTCCTCCATTCCCCCATCAATCATTGCCCTCTTGATATGTAACCTGTGAAAGAAACTGAAAAGATGGATTTCTAGTTCAGCTATACTTTTTCCCATTTAATCCTAGATGCATAACATAAGAAACATGTGAAATGCTAAATGGTTCTGAATTTAATTAATTGGAAGTGATCTTAAGTGAGCAAGTGAGTCATGACAACGCAATATTGTATGTTTGCCACTTTGTTTTGAAATGTTGTAAAAAAACATCATTATGTTAATGTGGGTTTGTTATTTACTTAGACAATGACAGTGTCAGCAGTCATCATGTTAACACGTTATCATCTTGACATTGAATATGTTGACATTGAGTGAATGTCGACCTGTTAACCACTGTTATGGTGACTGTATACTCACTGTATACTCTTAAAGTATGTATTTATTGAGAGGAAACTGTGTATAGAAATGTTATGGAACCTTTGCAAGGATTTCTCAAATAGATAAATAGATATTATAATATATTAGAATTAATATAACATGTTGGTGAAATGTAGCTTTTGACACCATTAAGTCAATTCAATCAATTAAGCAATATCAATTTATTGTCACTATAAATCATTAAAAAATGCACTTAGGTGAAAAACATTGTGATTCTCACAAAAATAAAAGAATATGCACTGAGATAGGCTATTTGGGGTGACTGTAGCAACATTGTATGACGCCACATCTGTATGTCCATGGCTGCTGATAATGCAGCTTGTGTGGCCACCTGTATAGTAGAGATGTGCAGTTCGGTTTTCCTGAAAAACAAACATACCCGAAATTTGGGGTTCCAAGTCCAATCGAATCCCAGCTCGGACCACTTTGGGGGTTGAAAGTAGAAACGAGTCATGGCTTGGGTCTGCTAGAGGTTCGGAACTAGGAATTAAAAAACAATATCAGGTTTTGGATTGCATATAAACATGTCCAAATTGCATGATTTTAGCTGTTATTAACAATTTTAAATAAATCCAAAACCAAAACCAAATCTGAACCAAAACTCTTGAGGGTGGTTTTGCCAAAACCAAAAACAAAACAAGGGGGTCAGTGCACATCTCTAATTTATAGTGGGAGGGTCTGACAATTTTGTATGAACACTTAGCACTAAGTGGTACCAATAAAGCACTCTGCCATCTTTGAACATAACGTGGTTACCCTCTGGCACTGTTCCATTACTGTGTTTGTACATTTCAACTTACATTGTCAAAGCCAGCAATGTAACATCTGGCTGTCACATTAACAAATGTAATCAATCAATTTCAATTTAGTGTCACTACAAATCATTTAAAAATGCATTAAAATGAAATCACATGATGGGATCTTTACAAACATTCCAAGCATAAATAGAAAAGAATAAGCTGAAACAGGATGTTATAAATTCAGACTAACCATTACAGAAGGAAAAAAATATTTTGCAACCTACTGGTGCAGCATTAAATACACCTATACCATTTATTGGAGGGCAATAGAGAAAGTAGGGAGTGGCATGGATGACTAGAATCAGCAATGATTTTATTGGCTTTCAATAAGTTTCTTCAAACAAACATGTCCTAAAACTGGGGCAAAGATTGACCAATGATTCTCTCAGTCGCTTTAACCACCCTGGTCAAAGATTCATAATTAAAATGCATACAGTTCCCTTACCACTGTGTAATAGCAAATGTTAAGAGACTTTCAATAACACTGAATCTATAAGAAAATACTTCATTAAGCCCAGTCTGCTTAGAAAGATAATACATTGCTGTGCCTTCCCAAGTACAATTAAAATGTGTGAAGACCATCATGAATCATCAGTAAGATTGACTCCTAAAAACTTCAAACTGCTAACCATCACCTCTGTGTCATTCAAATCTAATGGCTGTGGAGCAGGTTTTTTTAGATCTCCTAAAGTCTGTTACTAACTCATTGGTTTTCTTGCCATTTAAAGACAGGTAATTATTCTCTCCCCATTTAACAAGGAGCTCCACCTATATGCTAAAACTAACTTCGTCCCCACTAGTGATCAGACGCGCTACTGTAGTGCATCTATAAATATTACTATAGTATAAGACTCTGAGCCCGAAGCACAATCAGAAGTATACAAATAATACAAAAAGGGGCTTAAAACACACCACTGAGGGATTGCTGTTCAAAATATTGTATAAACTCAGAGGAAACAGTTGTTCCCAACAAGGAACAAATTTAAATGCTGAAACCCAATATATAAAAAGTAAAAAATAGATAGCAAGAAGAGTGAGCACAAACAGGATGGATATAAAAAATATATTTATTGTATTAAACCATATACTTTAAGTTTATTGTTAAGTATGGAATAAAAATGTGAAATGCACTAACATATGCGCATATGCAACCATACAGTAAAAATAATAATAATATATATAAAATTCTAAGCAAATATATAAAATTCTTAAATATTTGAAAAACTGTCAATTCAGAAACTCTCAAATATCCTTACTTTGGTGCGGCCAGCAAGTCCAAACCTACAGAAGAGCCTACTGTATCACTCACATATATTCTGTGCAGGTATACTCTTCTTAAAGATGGTGAGATGTGTTCACATGAAGATAAGTGGCCTGTGGCTAGGCAATAATCATTGGAGAATTGTGGCTGAATCAAATAGATGCACGCATGTGGTTCGTCTGGTATGCTGTATATTAGGAGCAGTAGCTGGTAGCTGGTAGCGGCACTGGGAGATAGAAACTTGATAGAAATAAGACAGTTCATTCTGAGAAGCCCTAATGCATTTTTTAAAATGAAATGACAATTTCCTCGGAGGGAATAATGTTTAAATACATGCATACTGTATGCTCTTTATGTGGTCTCATTTAAGGTCAATCAGAGTTAGATAGCAACACATGTTCCAATAGTTCCGTACACACATATTGTTCCCTATTTTAGTTATTCAAATGCTGATCATAGCTTGTAAATATTTGCAAATAGACACTGTTTGCCTAATTCAGCTAGTGCACTGCTGATGGCAGATTCCCGATGGTCATTTTCTGAAATGGAGTCATGTCACCGCCGTTGAGGGGGTGAGAAGAGGCCAGGATCTCTGTCATTGTACAGAGTTTTCCTGGCCTCTTTATCTCATCTGCAGTGGCCGGCTTGCATGTCCTTATTGGTCTCATAGCCAGCTGATGTTCCCACAGTTTATCCAATGCTGCGTTGTACAATGCAGCTTGGATAAATAATGCATTCAAGAGGCGTGATGCCTCCTGTTGCATTAGCATATTAGCAAGGATGGTTTTGCAAAGCTGCCTACATGCAGCCTTACAATTCCGTCTTAAGCTGAATCACCCCCATGTATCATCTTTTTTCTTAGATATAACATATACCATTAAGAGGTTTATTTAAAACAATATATTATAGCTGCAATGCTTTAAATAAAATTAAAAAGGCTTGCTTAGAAAATTAGGTCCCATCTTACGTATTCCATTTGAATTCTTTATAATATAAAAGTAAACATTAACCCAAATTGACAGAAATTCTACCAAAATAAATTTAAAAAATATAAGGTAAAAATAAAATTTGCAAAATTTAAAAAAAATTATACCAAAATAAATATAATAATATAAAAATAAAAGGTAACAATAAAATGTGCAAAATGTAAAAATTTTTTATTAGAAATAATAATAATAATAATAATAATAATAATAATAATTAAAACATATTACCATAATAAAATTAGAAAAAGAAGGGGAAATTTTGAACTACTCAATTACTGTTAATCTATATAGATAATCCATCTTTAACACAGTTGTAATACGTCAGATGTAAAATGCAGTCAACAATAGTAACCTCACCTACATAACTATAAATAGGTAGATAATTGATATTTGTAAAATGACTATTGAGACCCATATAACAATGCTTGTCCTGCACTTCTTTAACTATTGCTCATCCAGTGGCAGTCACATGCAGCAATATACACCAAAAAACAAAGGATGGCACTCTGGATAAATATAGAAATAATTCAGCTCACAGCTTATGAATGGTCAATGTTCCCAACATCAAAATATCTTGATAAAAGAAGTAACACCTATGAAACATTGACCGTGCCATCCTTTATTTTTTGGTGTGTAAACCAGGAAAAAGAAGAGGTGGAGGACTAAACAAAAAAGAAGGGGAATGGAAAAAAGGGGAGTAGAAGGATAGAGGTGTGGTGAATTCCCACCCAACCTGCCCTTATGTTGCCAACTGGCCTGCTGCACCACCAACCTATATGGAAAAGGGAGGGGGGATGGTATAAGTAGAAAAGGGATTAAAAAGGATAATATATATGATAAGAAAAAATCACTCTTTATTTTTCAGTATAACGATAAATCAAGAAGAATTAGGTCCATTATCAGTAATAATTACAAAATTTTACATCATGACCCTATTCTTTCTAAAATGATACAACCAAAACCTAGGGTTGTTTTCAAGAAAAATCAGAATATAAAGAGTCTTTTAGCCCCAAATACTTTCAAAGGTATAAAGAAAGATCTTTCTGGGCCAGTTATGTGGCTACCAGAAGAACCAATGGGTTGTTTTAGAGGCAACCATTTGATGTCTCTCACGTGCAAACATGTTGAGAACAAGGCTAAATCCATATCCTCTATTATGTCAGGCATATTATGCAATATTAAACAATTTAGAAATTGTCAATCCAATTACATGTTCTACTTTTTAAGTTGTAGCTGTCCTAAACAGTATGTGGGCCTTACAACAAGGCCACTAAAGGAAAGATTTAAGGAACACCGGTTGAATATTCTCAAGGGCATCCATACGTATAGTGTATCTCATCATTTTTCTGAAATGCATCAATGCAATCCGGAGTGTTTAAGAATAGTTGGGGTTGAGATTATTAATAAGACAATTAGGGGTGGTGACAGATTCAGGAATGTATGCAAAGCTGAATCTACGTGGGCCCTTCCTTCCCCAATTTTGTATGTGGTAAATATATGGACATTTATATATACATTCATATACGGGGCTTATGTGAGTTGACCAAGTAATGGGTTTCATCTCTTGCACTTTTCTCCTCTATTCCCCTTCTCCTGGAAATAGTGTATCTACTGTATCTGGGTCTTCGACTATTTGGATACTATAATTTGTATGTCCACCAATTGTTAAGGGCTCAGAGTCAATAGTGGGGAAAAGTCCTGCACAGCCTTGAGGGCTGGAATATCTTGGCAAGATGCGGCCGTATAATTGTGATGTGGCCTCTGGAGCATGTTGCAGCCTCTGGGCGGGTTTAGGCCTGAGGGCCTATGAGTTGAGATGCAGCCTTTGGGCCGGTAACAGCCTCTGGGCTGGCTGAGGCCTGAGGGCCTGAAACTAGTGATGTGGCCTTTGGGCCGGTAGCAGCCTCTGGGCTGGTTGAGGCCTGTGGGCCTATGAGTTGTGATGCGGCCTTTGGGACGGTAGCAGCCTCTGGGCTGGTTGTTGCCTTGAGGGCAGAATCACTTGGCAGGAGGATGCTGAGTAGCTACTAGTGCTGCCGGGATGACACTGGTGACGGTGTGCTGGATTGCACACTGAGGATGCTGAGTCGCTACCAGTATTGCCGGGATGACGCTGGCGACGGTGCGCTGGAGTGCGCACTTGGACCGCTGAGTAGCGGCCAATGTCACCGGGTTGACACTGGCGATGGTGTTCTGGAGTGCGCACTTGGACCTCTGAGTAGCGCAAATGTCGCCGGGATGACACTGTCAATGGTGCGCTGGAGTGCGCACTTGGACTGCTGAGTAGCGGCCAATGTCACCGGGTTGACCATGGCACTGAACACAGACTGGCGCTTCAGGTGGAGAAAGTGCACCATGCCGCCTAGATGACACAAGCAGCACGAGCAGGTGGAATGCAGACTGCGCCGCGTGGATGGGACAAATGGCAGTAGATAAACACAGTAGACTGACTCTGAAACTTGACTGGAAGACAGGAGAATGGAACAACCGGAAGTACGAGAAACTCTATCACTGGTAAGGAGTAGAAGGGCTGGTTGGAATATAACAGGAACAGGGCCCAACCAGAGCAAGTTTCCCTAATGGCAAATTATTGAGCACCTGGGCTGTATTCAGACAGGAAAATCAATCAGTGTGCACCAGATAGTGCACACAGACAGGCAGTAATTAGTGCAGAGGCTCAGCAGCAACCAAGACTGGAACTGCAACAATATGCTGCTAACCACTGATCCTAACAGGAGGAAGGAGGAGATTTCAGCGAATGCTTGTCCAGCGTTCACTCCGCACAGCATTGGCAGCGCGGTGGCTTGTGACACCAATATTGTTCTGCCTTTAGTGATTCCCCAGTATGCAATAAATAGATGGGTTAATATTTATGATGAACTATGCCTTCTACTTTTATGCTCACATTTGTATGTGTGTGTAATATGCATGCGCATTTGTGGGCATTATATATATGTATATTTGTATCTTTTATGTATATATGTATATATGGAAATGTATATTTACCCTTTAAGGAGATCGAATAGAGTGTCTACGGCACTCCAGCTAACCTCCTTTGAAGATTGCTGGAAGCTGTCCCGGCTCTCTCTGACGAATACATCAGGCTGCCTGGCTCTACAGCGAACCACTAACAGAGCTGACCACTGCTGGGAACCCCCCTCCCACCTGTCAGAAGTGGCCCTGACTTGTAGAAAGCTACTCCTTGCTGCGTGACTCTGAAGTGGGCTACCTACACAGCTGCCCGCTATCCGAACCATCTGGCCAGCTCTGCTATGATACACAGAGCCCAGTGACATATTCGGCAAGCAGCACCCGGTCACACACCAGAAGCCTTTAATTTGAACACAGATTATACCAAAACGGATTCTGACTCCATGATTCCCTAGATAATATATACAATTGACTGCTAAAGTACCTCTAAGCACTTCCTTTAAACCCTCTTTTCTTATTTCTACACATCTACAGACAATAACCTTGCATGGGAATCCCTGTTCTCAACATGACAGATAACTTTATGGAGAACTGCAAGAACAGCATCCTTGGTGGATCTACTTGGTCTATATGCAAACAGAGAGTAATCAAACCCCACCAGAATTACATTCTTAAGGTGCCACAATATTCGGTATACGTTTAGCATGCCAGCGGCCGCAATACCGACCGCCGGCTTCCCGACTTCTCAATCCCAGCTAAAATCTAGACGCCTGTCCTTAATGTCGGGAGACTGACACCCGGCATCCCGATCGAAGGGATGGCGGGCGTCGCGAGCGGCAGCCGTGGAGGGAGGGTTAGGTTTACTGCTCCCAGGGGGGGCTTAGGGTCAGGCACCCTCCTGGGAGGGTTAGGGTTAGGCTAGGGGAAGGGGGGTTGAGGTTAGGCACACCCAGGGGGAGGTTAGGGTTAGGCACCCCCCCAGGGGACTTAGGTTTAGGCAGCAGGGAATGGGGGGTTAGGTTTAGGCACTTAGAGGGGGGATTAGTGTTAGGCACTTTCTGGGGGAGGTTAGGGTAAGGCACCCTTAAGGGAGGGTTAGGGGGATAGGTTAGGTTAGTTAGTACTTACCTGGGGCGATCTGGATTTCCAGTGCTGTCGAGCTGCCATTGCCGGGATTTCTTCCTCTGTCGGCCTGACGCTGCCGGGATTCAAACTGCGGCTGGTGGTATTACATACCGATTCCCAATATGCTACTCTCAAAATACTTCATAACTTACAAAGGGGATGGTAATTGTTTTAAAACATCTAGTAATAATACACCAAGCTAGTGAAAGATTGATAATCTTAGTAAAAATATCAGCTAACTGGTAGGCCTACTCATGCAAAACCCTTCCTGGAATCCAATCAAGACCCTGGACATTCCTGACATTCATTTTCTGCAGACACTGCCTCATATCAGACTCTCCCAAAGTTAAAAAATCAGAAGGGAGCATACATTTTTTGCCATTGCAATCATATTTGCTTTATCAAACCTTGCATAAAATGTATATAAATTCATCTGCAGATTGGACACCCACCTTATAAGAACAAGAATTATTAACCTTATAGTCAATGAGGAGATATGAATGGGGGTAGCAAATTTACAATCTTGCCTGGGTCCTCCTTGCACTCGAGAGGATTTCATCCCACTGAGGACATTAGTCAAGGATGTTAATTAGATATACTACTCAGCTAGTAATGATTAGCAAATAAATTGTATAATGGGAAATAGCTGCATGGATAAATGAGAGGTAAAATACATGCCCAAGCAAGCAGTAGATGGAAAGATTATGTCACCTTTGGAATTAGTCAATTTACTATGAGGCAGAGAATAATATGCATAGTCAACTATATATATATATATATATATATATATATATATATATATATATATATATAATATATATATATATTTATCATCAAAGTTGATAGAGTGGGTCATTGCCATAGCTCCACCTGATTATAATGCATCAAAACCCACTAATTTTTCACAGGGGTTCCACCCACACCTGCTTGTTAATCTCTGCAGTGATGGTCACCAAATCCAGAAAGCAACATTAAGCATTTCTAATTATTTTCACAGCTGTATGCAAATATCTGTGTATCCCTGGTCAAAATGCATGTTTCACTGAAAATTGCATAATTTTGCATATTACAATGCACAATTATTATTTTCTGAATAATCACTGAATTTAATATACTGTCAGTCAGTACTTACATCTACTTTGGCAAAGGTCACAGATTCCATACATTCCCTATAGCTTACAAGTCGTAGAGAGAAAAGAAGTAGACTCGTTTGCTGGGGAATGCTTTTAAGTCATAAAGATTAAAACATAACATTTATTGAGACGTATAAGCTAATATTCATATCTTGAGGGGATGTAGTTCCAATCCCAGAGGTTGGGATGCCGACACTCAGAATCCCTGCACCAGAATCCCAACAGCAGGTCGGAATCCCTGCACCAGAATCCTGACCATCAGCATCCCAAAGGTTAGTAGTAGGGTTAGGGGGAGAGTTAGGTTTAGGGTTAGGAGTTAGGGTTAGGCACTAGGGGGAGGGTTAGGGATAGGAGAGATAGGCTGCGGGGGAGGGTTAGGGTTAGGCTGCAGTGGGGAGGGTCAGAATTGGTCTGGGGTTAGGGTTATGGAGAGGTTTAGGGGTTAGGATTAGGACACTTACCTTACAGGATTGGGACACTTACAGTATACCGACAGCAGGAGGCTGCTGTTGGTATTCTGACTGCCGGCATCCTGACCACCAGGATCCCATCCCATACTGAGAGCTGGTGTCAGATGGCATCATACAGTATATGTTAAACAATAATATTTATATCAAGTATTAAATATGGTCACTGAAGTTTGCTGCCCTCAAGGTAGCAGGGAAGGGAAATATGCAATGACAGGAAATTATTTCCTTTACAGATATCTAGGCAATGTTTAGCATTTATTAGGCGAAAATTCTGTATTCTTGAATAAATATGTAATCATAATACAGGTTGAGTCTCCCATATACAAAATGCTTGGGACCAGGGTTATTTTGGATATCGTAATATTCCCTATTTTGGAATAATTGCTTACCATAATGAAATATCTTGGGGATGGGACCCAAATGTAAGCACAGAATACATTTATGTTGTATACACAGCCTGCAGGTATTTTTATACAATATTTTCAGTAAATTTGTTGCTCAAACAAAGTTTGTGTACATACATGAAAATAATTTAAGTTTCATTTACACCTTATACACACAGCCTGAAGGTAATTGTATACAATATTTTTTAATAATTTTGTGCCTAAAAACAAAGTTTGTGTACATAGAACCATCAAAAAGCAAAGGTTTCACTATTTAAGTCATGACAAAAAAAATCCGTATTTCGGAATATTCAGTATTTTGGAATATTTGGATATGGGAGACTCAACATGTAATACAAAATAGTATATTTAATCTGGTATAATTTCCAAAATTAAGTAAAACTGCATATAAGAAAATCCTGAGTACAGTAAATTCTTACATACTTCTTGGCCTCCTGTGCATTTCACCCATTCCTTTACCCCATTACACTGTCAATTGAGATATTACAGTATTTTGAGAAAGGTTAGAGTGTGGAGACACAGGCAGGATCACACGTGTGCACACAGCTCTAAGGTGCATGTTAACAACAAGCCAGCAGCAACACAAAGGTGTTACATAGTTCTCTCAATCACAGTAACTCACTCTCTGGCCTGGATGAGCAGTGACCTCACTTTCCGAAGCTCCCCGCAGGTGGATGACACATGCCTGCTCTTTCAAGTGCCCTACTGCTGGATCCAGTTCCTGTTCCAGACATGATTCCAATGCTTCATGACTTTACTTCCAGACAGTACTCCGTGTCCCTTCCTTCTGCCTTCATGGTAAGCCCCACTATGGCACAGAATCATCAGCGCCAGGCTCCCTTGAAAGCCCAGGCCCCATACAAGTGTAAATTCTTTTACATTTAATAAATAGTCCTACTTCTTGCTCAAGTTTGTCACACATTTATTTATAAGCCACTAAACCACCCAGATTTATTCTCAACACCCCACCTTTAATTAGTAGGCAATACAATAACTGCCTTCATAAATTAAATTGTCCCATCATCACCCAGCCAAAATATTATATTCCTCACCAATAAATGAATAACTCACATACCATCCATTCATTCCCCACACAAACACACTCTATGGACTACCACCCATCTGCTGTAAGTACCAAAACTATTTTCAATTAAACAAATAGAGATGGGCTTCCAATAAAGTCTCAGTGGGAGAAATAGGTAAAAATGTAGGGTGCCAGAAATACAGGTATTATTTAGTTAAAAGAGCAGCCAGACACACACACAACTCTACTCCCTACCCCTTTTCCTGTCTCCCAGAATGGGACTATTACACTTCTTTATACACTGATATAACATACATAATTTGAGCCTTTTTGTTCTTGGAGTATTCATAACCTAAATAACATTAATTTCCACTCATGTCCAGTCAATGTTGACCACCTCACAGTTCACAATAATGTTTTCATCCAGTTTAGGCCAAAAAGTTGCACCAAGCTATCTGGCTAACTAAGCTAAATGACAGCAGTGGGTGGCACACTCATGTGGCAGCTCCACTTCCAACATGGCACATCAGGAAACAAATGTTTTCATTAATCAAGCCTGAGGGAGATAGAGTATGTGTGTAGTTGAAGGCAGGGAAAGGAAGGAAGGATTGATTTGTTTGTAAATTTGATTTAATTTTTTTATTCCGACGCAAGTTTATAAGGGAGGACGGGAGAGCATGAGTAAACATGTCCAATGTCTTGCCCACAAAATAAATTGGTGGTTCAGAATTTTTTTCTTTTAATTAAAGGGACATGAAGGAGATGCTGTCTGTGGCCATATAAATTTCTGGTCATTTTTGCCATACATCAACTGCATGTAGAAGATTTCAGTGGCTGTGGCAGTTCAACTTCCAACATGGCACTACAGTGGCAGACAGGATGGCAGTTTAATAAACTATAAAAATGTTTGTCTACACAAAAAGTCTGTCAGCAATACCCCAATCAATGCTTAATGCAAATAAAAGAGGTGCAAGATGAAATTGTCCTTGGGCCCTCTCACTGATCCTTCTGTTGTATATAATAAACAGGACACACACAGTTTAACAAACCAATCACTTCAGCGACAGGGACTGACACTTGTGGCTGATGTGATTGGTGTGTTTGGGCCCCCACAAAACAAGCTACTGTACCAATGGGTTTAAGGCAGCTAACAGTATTGTTAATCCTATCTACAGTTAGTAGATGTCATTTTCCTCATCTGATTCCTCACCCTCATCGGTGTGTACATCATCCTCACACAATATTAATTCATCCCCACTGGAATCCACCATTACAGGTGCCTCTATATTTTTTTTACGTAATTATAGGTAAAAGTGTTCCTCGTGGAATTTCCAGTTCATTTTGATGAACATTATCTTTTCCACAATATGAGGAAGTAGCCTACTTTGCCAATCGCTGATAAGGTTCCCGACTGTGCTGAAAACTCTCATCTCAATCCCACCCACTATTAATGTTTAACATTTCTCTGCCACCACTAATTGTTATTTCTGGAGTGTCTCACTTCAATTAGGAAGCCTTAAGTTTTCCTATTACCCAAACCATAACCTGTAACATATATTTAGCCTGTACTGCCAGATCCACAGTCTTATGGATCCCATAAAAAGTCCAATTAATTACATTGAATTTTATTCTGAGAAAATTTTACTCACAATGCTCAACAGTTACACAAAATGATTAAATACAATGACATACAAAGATATTATGCAAATACAATTCTATAAATAAAATCTAGGAATAAAAGAAGAGTTTCACTTACATAATCTATAATATGAATCTGGTGTGGAGTATCACAATCTCGCATATGACATGGACTCCTTCGATTGAACATTGATTTCAGATTGTCACTGCATTATATGCTTACATTGGGCAACGTTTTGATATTTTGGGATCTGAGCTCTCACAGATCTTCAAAAGGTTTTTTTTTAACAAATACCAGGTCAGGATGTAGACTTCAAACACAAGTTTAACAATTGCTCATGAACTGGTATCTTGTCCTAGATCTATGTTTCTGTACATACTTTCTGGCCCCAAATAGGTCACATGACAAAGACCTTTTTAGACAAATAATTACTTTTCATCTGGACAACACAGGTTAGGTCACCCTAGGACACCAGACTTAATAAGTATAGGACATGTAATTAATTTAAACCAAAATGTAATAGGGAATCAAATAACTCATAAGTATATTTTATAGTGTTTTTTTTTCCATAAGCATAATTCTAGTTACATATACTGTAAATTTTTACTTAAGGTGTTGAAAGTACTTTTGTGATGTAATGTTTGTATATGACATGTAAGCTGTGAATAAATATTATCTTTTTTGCTTATTATTTTTAGCATATTACTTTTATTTACTGTATGTCCAGGTTGTTGGATTTGATTAACTATGTTTCCACTAACATCAGGCAGGCTCTAGTAAGTGCTGACATTAAAAAAAAGTCATGGATAGCAGTAACAGATTGAAGTGTGTTGGGAATCAACTTCAATAAAGATAGCATTTAAAGTAATCCCAAATTATTATATAAACTAATATATTGTTACTATAGGTAAGTAGAATTTGTGGATTTGCATATCTGTGGAGGTGTTTTAACTCCTTTCCATTGCTAAAACAGTGATCTCCATTCAAATGTGCTGGACATTGCATCGTGAGGTGTAACTACCTTCCATGTAAACCAAGGACAGGTGTTATGCTGCTTTATGATAATCTCAAGTCAATCACCCACTCCTTTTACTTCATTATATAATAGCTATCTTTGTTTTGAAAAATCTTCACAGTAAAATACATAGGTATCAGGGTTAAAAATAATTCTAGCATGCAAGAGGTTAACTTACTAAGGCATATCAGTCTTTTCAAACATTGTTTTTTTTTTACAGCTACAGTATTTAGCATTCATGAGTGTCTTTTTGCTATATGTGTGGTTGCTATTTGCATAGGTTTAATTTGCATATAATGTAGTGACAATCTGAAATCAATGTTCAATCAAATGGTTCCACACACGCATCCTGGCTATCCAAATGGTGTAAAATAAAATGTGATTCATCAGACCTGACCACCTTCTTCCATTGCTCCATGGTCCTTTTCTGATGCCCACTTGCCCATTGTAGGTGCTTTTGGCAGTGGCACACTAAATGGTATGCAGCTATGCAGCCCCATATGCAGCAAGCTGCAAAGCACTCTGTGTTCTGACACCTTTATACAGTATTATATTTAGGATAAACATTTTCTGCAATTTGTGCTGCAGTAGCTCTTTTGTGCGATTGAACCAAACATGCTAGCCTTCACTCCTCATGAGCATCAATGAGTCTTGGGTGTCCATGACCCTGTGGCCGGTCCATCGGTTGTCCCTCCTTGGACCACTTTTGATAGGTACTACCCACTACATTCCAGCATCACCCCATAAGATTTATCATTTTGGCGATGCTCTGACCCAGTTGCCATCACAAATTGGTCCTTGTTAAAGTTGCTGAGATCCTTACACTTGCCCATTTTGCCTGCTTCCAACATATCAACTTAAAGAACTGACTGATAACTTGCTGCTTAATATATCCCACCCCTTGAAAGGTGCCATTGTAATTAGATAATCAATGTTATTCACCTGTCATTCATTTTAATGTTATGGTTGATGGGTGGATATATTTTCAGTCAGGATGAACAAGGTGCAGTTTAACTTGTCACTACGTACTGCTATCTTTGTGCTGACCTACATCTCAATTTCACACAAAGGAAAGTGGTTTTAGCTTTGCACATATAAATGTATTCACTATAAAAGATGGTCCAAAATAATGTTCTAAAGTGATTTATCAGGGAAAAGTAGATGACATCTTCTATGATATTTACTTTTCATATCATGTCTTCCCATTCAGAAATTTCCTAGTTGCTGTTATATAAGTAGGCAGGATTGTTGATTTTCTCCATGTAATTTATACACCATTTGCTCATATTTTTAAGACTTTTTATTCCCATTTTGTAAAAGCAATTTGATATTTTATCACATTAAACATTTACAGTACTTAAACTGCTACTGTATGTTCCTGTTTGTTCCCATATTCCCATATTAACTTTAACTAGGAAACAGGATAGTCACTTGTGAGTAAGTAAGTTGGTTACTCAAATTAATAAAGTGAAAAAACACATCTTAGGATCCTTAAAGTTTTTATAGAGGTCCTGATTGAAACACTGAAATGTTGATGTCACAAATAAATTCAGTGCATCTTTATTTCTGTGTTGTGCCGAATGTGATTTCTATTTAAGCATTCTTTATATGTACACTGTCATGTCAGCAGGATATTTTTAAAGTGTTTTCTGCATGTGTCATGTGTTTCCTAATATAAATATAACAAGTCACAAATGTCCAGGTGAAAAATATAGTGTAGGGGCTTAGGTGAATCTGAACAGGGCCTCCATCAGGGAGGGACAGCCAAGACTGGAGTTTTGGATCTGGACAGAGAGGGGGTCCCACCCCTAGCTCCTGCCACTGATACAGTACCTGGAAACCTGCACAATGGTGGAACTGTTGGAGGTCATGGAAGCATTGGCTTCTGGATGCCAGTTGCCAGGAGTCACAGAGAGGTCCATCTATAACCTGCTGCTGTGACCTTCTGATCACTGCAGCAGTGCAGGCAGTGGTTATAGATGGATTGATAGATATATTCTATCCATTTCTGTGGGGTCCCTCCAGGTAGCTGCTTGCTGGTGCTGCCTGGAAAGGGATACATTCAGAATCACGACAGTAGGGCTTCTGGCATTCAGAATGCCAACCCTGGAATCCCGACACTTATCAGAATACCGACGCCGGCATCCTGACTGCTGGGATCCCAAAGGTAAGTACATAGCAGGGTTAGGGGAAGGGTTAGCGGTTATGGTTAGGCACTAGGGGGAGGGTTATGGTTAGGCACTAAAGGGGGAGGAGAGGCAGTGGTTAGGATTAGGCACTAGGGGGAGGTTATGTTTAGGTACCAGGGAGGGAGGGTTAAGGGTAGAGGTTAGGTTAGGGTTACTTACCTAGAGCAGTCGAGATTGTAACCTGGTTGGGATGCTGACATCGGGATTCTGTCCACCAGGATCCTGAGTTCCTGCATCCCATACACACTCCCCTGGAACAATAAAGGTTATTTTTTTATTAAGACTAGACTTGTGTGACATCAAGACATCACGCGTGCTGCACCACTAATAGAGGAGCTGGCCACAGCATGAAGAGGAACAGCCAGAAGACACAGGAGAAGGTATGTGTTTGAGGGTTGCATGGGGCTGGATGTCGGGGCTGGCTGGAGAGACAGAGTGAAGGGGTGCTAGCTGGGCAGAGAGAAGGGGTGCTAGCTGGTAAGAAAGAAGGGTTGCTGGCTGGAGGACGGAAGGGTGCTGGCTGGAATGACATAAGGGATGTTGACCGGGGGATACAGATGGTGTGCTGGATGAAGAAATAGAAGGTGTGCTGGCTGGAGAGACAGAAGGAGTGCTGGCTGAGGAGACAGAAGGGGTGCTGGCTGGAGACATAAAAGGGGTGCTGGCTGGGGAGACCACAGGGGTGCTGGATGGAATGACAGAAAGGGGTGCTTGCTGGAGAGACAGAAGAGGTACTGGCTGGAGAGACAAAAAGGGTGCTGGCTGGTGAGACAGAAGGGGGCCGGCTGGAGCTGGAGAGACAATGTGGGGCTGGAGTCACAGAAACATTGGGGGTTGCCTATTTTGTCAGTCCCAGGCCCTACAATTTCTGATGTCAGCCTTGAGTCTAAATGGCATGCACCAATGGTAAAAAAAAATAGGGTTTAAATTAGCCTTTAAAGAAAATGTGCATATATATTTTTGTAATTCTTATATCTAACTCATGATAATTTATATATATGAAACATACAATACTGTATAATCTTCACATTTTAGAAATAATGCAAGCTTTATAAAAGTTTTGCCAAAACAAGACAATAGGGAACACATTCAGTACCTAGAAGATACTAAATAAAACTTTCCTGTTAAGTGTACAAAAAAATGTAAGTAGGAAATTGCTGAATACTGTTGCCATGTGTTGTATATAAGACCCTTCTATTCTCAACATTTGACTATGGTAGATCTGTGTATGCTCCTAGTTGATTGGTAATTTGTTGAACCAATGCATTGGCTTAGACATTTAATCAAGTCTGTTGCTGATGCTGTTCACAGTATTTCCTCGGCTATCCAGTCGCATTGAAAATTTCCAAAATGAAGACTGTGTTTATTTGAGGAAGAAATAAGCACAAGTTCTGTTTTTTTCGCTGAATGCCAACCTGCATTAGTTTGATCTATACATGTGCGAGTACCTAACATTCAAATGCTGAAAATAACAACAGGAATAAAATTGAATCTGTGTGAAGAACACAGTGATCCATAACAATTCTGCATTAAGCTAGTCATCGTTATTTATTTGTTACCTCACCGAAAAATAATGTCTCAAAATGACACTTGAGATATTATATACATTAGGTTATATGTAATGTGTTCATTTGTAATTTATTGTGATTTTTTTTCAATCTTATTAACACATGGTAATAGTACATTTAGGGCTAAATTTACTAAGACTGGAGTTCGATTTAAGAAGTGATGTTGCCTATAGCAACCAATCAGATTCCAGGTATTATCTTCTATACGGTGCTAGATAAATGATAAGTAGAATCTGATTGGTTGCTATGGGCAACATCACTTCTTAAATAGGACTCTCAGCTTAGTAAATGTACCCCTTAGTGTGTGTCTTACCAATGAAAACCTTGCATGGAAATTACTGGGAAGTTTTTGGAACTATGAAAACTGACAAATGTTTGTGCTGAACAGCTTTCATACAACTATCCAAATGCAAATCATTACCACCTGCTGTGTTTTGTTTGCAATTAATGCAGAAATGGATATCAGTGAAATAACCTAACATGCTTTGTATGTTAGATACAGCTGAGTGTGGGCATCTATAGTATGCAATTTGGCTTATATGTCAACCTTTTGTTAAGGTGCTTGACAATCAGGTTGTCGTGGGGGTAGGCAGTCTTTCATTTTGCATATTTAAATGGGTTTGGTATGTTTTGTCATTCATAATGTTGATATTCATTATCTAGACAAAAGAGAAAAAAAGAACCATTCGCTGATTGGGCAAGGGGATCAAACATTAGTGCAGCACTGTAAAAGACTCATTATCTAGACACCATAATGTGGACAGGTACAAAATGTCAACAAAAAATTTTGACATGTTCAGAATTGTACATAATGTTGAGACTCAATTTTCAGCATAATCCTAACTGTTAACCCTAACCTGTAAGCCCTAACCTAAAATTTCTATTGTCAACATTTTAACCATGTCAACGGGATATGTTTAAAATGTGGGCGGACGGGATCCCGGACGTCAATATATACCGATGCCAGAATCCCGATGCCCGGCAATGCTGATGCTGCTATCCTGAAGAAATCAGGATACCAACATCGATATCCTGACCGCCACCATCCCGAAGGCAAGTTTAAGGGTAAGTATTACACTCAGCCTGGGGATGCGGGTTAGGCTTAGGGACCCCAAGAAGAGATTAGGATTAGGCACCCCCAGGGTGATACAGGGAGGGTTAGGCTGCACCCCTCACCAGTGATACAGGGAGGGTTAGGCTGCAGGGAGAGGGGGTTAGGCACCACTGGAAGGAGGTTAGGGTTAGGCACCCCCCAGGAGGGTTAGGGTTTGGCTGCAGGGAGTGGGGTTTAGGGTTAGGCATCACCAAGGGCAGATTAGGGTTAGGGGGGGGACAGGGGGAGGGTTGGGTGGATAGTGGGAGAGTTAGGGTACTTACTGCTCCTGTTGGGATTCTGGACCTTCCGGCATCCAGCACCAGCAATTCAGCTGCCAGCTTTTCATACCCAACCCAACATATGATTTGGCAATATGGTGATGCCTACATATTAGGGGTGTGCACCGGCCACTTTTCGTGTTTTTTGTTTTGGTTTTGGATCTGGATCCTTCTTCGTGTTTTGGATCTGGATGGGTTTTGCCAAAACCACCCTTCCATGTTTTGGGTTCTGGGTTTTGTGTTTTGGATCAGTAGTTTTTTGAAAAAAAGCATAAAAACAGCTAAAATCACAGAATTTGTAGGTTTTTCTGCTCCTATGCTATTATTAACCTCAATAACATTAATTTCCACTCATTTCCAGTCTATTTTGAACACCTCACACCTCACAATATTGTTTTTAGTCCAAAATGGTGCACCGAGGTAGCTGGGTGATATGCCAAGTGACATGAGTAGGCGGCACAAACACGTGGCCCATCTAGGACTGACACTGCAGTGGCAGAAAGGATGGCAGTTTGAAAAACTAGGCCCCAAACAGTACATAATGCAAGAAAAAAGAGGTGCAAGATGGAATTGTCCTTGGGCCCTCCCAACCACCCTTATGTTGTATAAACAGGACATGCAAACTTTAACAACCCAATAATTTCAGCGCCAGGGTCTGCCACACGACTGTTGCTGATATGATTGGTTTATTTGGGCCCCCACAAACCAAACTGGCAATGAATGTGTCCCTGCACAAACTGGCTGTACAGAGGCAAGAATGTCATCCTCATCCTCCTCATCCACCGATTCCTCACCCTCTTCAGTGTTGTGTACATCCTCATCCTCACAGAGTAATAATTTGTCCCCGCTGGAAACCACCACCACACAGGTCCCTCTGTACGTTCTGGAGGCTGGTCTCCCTGGAAGAGTTTATAATTCATTTTTATGAACATCATCTTCAACACATTTTGTGGAAGAAACCTCCTACGCCTTTCGCTGACAAGGTTCCCGGCAGCACAAAACACTCTTTTGGAGTACACACTGGAGGGGGGGCAACTCAGGTAAAATAGAGCCAGTTTATACAGGAGCCTCCACATTGCCTCTTTTTCCTGCCAGTACAGGTACGGACTGTCTGACATGCCTACTTGGATGCTGTTACTGATGTAATCCTCCACCATTCTGTCAATGGTGACATTATCATATGCAGTGATAGTAGACATGTCAGAAATTGTTGCCAGGTGCTTCAGTCCAGACCAGATGTCCAAACTTGGTCCTGCCTGCCCTGCATCACCCCCAGCGGGTTGCTTAGGATACCCAAGTTGTTTCCTGGCAGCCCCAGTTGCGGGAGAAAATTAAGAAGGAGCTGTTGACGTGTCACGTTCCGCTTCAGCTGACAGTGTTTTCACCAGCAGGTCTTTGCACCTCTGCAGGCTTGTGTCAGCTGGTAAGAGAGACACCACATAGGCTTTAAACCTAGGATCGAGAACGGTGGCCAAAATGTAGTGGTCTGATTTTAACAGATTGACCACCCTGGAATCCTGGCAAAGCGAATGAAGGGCTTCATCCACAAGTCCCACATGCCGAGCGGAATCACTCCATCTTATTTCCTCCTTCACTTTCTCCAGCTGCTTCTGCAAAAGCCGGATGAGGGGAATGACATGACTCATGCTGGCAGTGTCTGAACTGACTTCATGTGTGGCAAGTTCGAAGGGCTGGAGAACCTTGCACAACACAGAAATCATTCTCCACTGCGCTTGAGTCAGGTGCATACCCCCTCCTTTGCCTATGTCATAGGTGGATGTATAGGCTTGAATGGCCTTTTGCTGTTCCTCCATCCTCTGAAGCATATAGAGGGTTGAGTTCCACTGCATCACAACCTCTTGCTTCGGGTGATGGCGGGGCAGGTTAAAGAGTGTTTGCTGGCGCGCCAGTCTTTGGCACGCAGTCGCTGAATGGTGAAAGTGGGCAGAAATTTTTTGGCCCACCCAAAGCGTCTCCTGCACGCCCCTGTAGTTTTTCAGAAAATTCTGCACCACCAAATTTATTGTGTGAGCAAAACATGGGACGTGCTGGAATTTGCCCAGATGTAATGCCCGCACAATATTGGTGGCATTGTCAGATATCACAAATCCCCAGGAGAGTCTAAGTGGGGTAAGCCACTGGGCGATGATTTCCCTCAATTTCTCTAAGAGGTTGTTGGCGGTGTGCCTCTTACTGAAACTGGTGATACACAGCGTAGCCTGCCTTGGAACGAGCTGGCGTTTCTGAGATGCTGCTACTGGTGACGCTGCTGTTGATGCTGTGTAAGGTGATACATCTACCCAGTGGGCTGTCACAGTCATATAGTCCTTAGTCTGCCCTGTTCCACTTGTCCACATGTCCATGGTTAAGTGGACATTGGGTACAACTGCATTTTTTTTTACGACACTGAGGACACTTTTTCTGACGTTTCTGTACAGTCTTGGTATTGCCTGCCTCCATCAATTGTCTAAATCCCACTGCACTAATGGCGGATACCGGACACACATCTAACACCAACATAGCAGTCAAGGCCTCAGTTATACGTTTTGCTTCAGGATGACTGCTGTCGTACTTCATCTTCCTCGCTAAGGACTGTTGGAGGGTCAATTGTTTAGTAAAAGTAGTGGTGTTCCTACTTCCTCTCTGGGATGATGAACGATTCCCAGCAGCAACAGCAGCAGCAGCAGAAGTAGGCGTAGCAAAGCAGGATCCTCCGGAGGAATCCCGGATAGGAGAGTCAGTCATGCCAGTGACATGGCCTGCAGGACTACTGGCCTGACTAAGGAGGAAATTGATGAGGAGGGAGCTGACGGTGTGGTTGCAGGCGCTTGGATACCACAGGACAAAGGGATTTAGGTGTCCCTGGATTGCTTACGGTCTTAGCCAAAGTTTCTGAACTTGACAGTAACTTTTTATGAACGCGCTGCAGATTACGTATAAGGGAGGATGTTCCTGGGTGGTTAACATCCCTACCCCTACTTATTTCACCTTTACATATGGTACATATGGCAAGACAGTTGTTGTCCGGATTTGGATAGAAATATTGCCAGACCAAAGAGGTGGAATGTTTGGTCTTCTGCCCAGGCATGACCGTGATGGGCTTTTTCATCCCACGGACAACAACTGTCTCCCCTGGAGCCCAATTTAAACAAACCACATCACCATCAGAATCCTCCTTGCCAACTTCCTCCTCAGCGCCGGCTACACCAATATCCTCATCCTGTTATACTTCAACAGTGACATCTTCATTTTGCATATCAGCAAGTGGACTGTGGGTGCTCCTTTCAGCACTTGCAGAGGGCATGCAAATGGTGGAAAGAGCCACCTCTTCCCATCCAGTGCTGGGAAAGTCAGGCATTGCAACCGCCACCACACTTGGACTCTCCTTGGGGATTTGTGATATCATCTTAGAATGCACAGTTCTTCGCTGTGTTTTTGCCAGCTTAACTCATGTGATTTTTGTAGCGGGAGGAGGGCTTCCATTGTCATGTGAAGCTGAACCACTAGTCATGAACATAGTGAAAGACCTTAGCCGTTCCTTGCCACTCCGTGTCATAAATGGAATATTGTCAAGTTTACGTTTCTCCTCAGATGATTTTAAGGTAATTTTCCTGAACTTTGTCATTTGGGATTTTATATGCCCTCTACTATGACATTGGGCATCGACCTTGGCAGACAACATTGATGGCATTTTATCGTCTATGTCATGACTAGTGGCAGTAGCTTCAGCACTAGGAGGAAGTGGTTCTTGATCTTTCCCTATTTTATTTTTATCGGGCAAAGTTTTGTCCTCCATTTATGTTATGTTGACAGATACGTGCGGCTAAGGCGCACACAAACACAGAAAAGAAGAATTTAAAAAAATTTTTGGAGTGCACTTTGGGGATTACACCACCTTTCAAGAGATGAGCCAGCCGGCCCTTTACTTAAGGGACACAGGCACACGCTTGGTGCTGCTCCTTTGTTGATGCCACAGTGCACACAATTCACAAACACAGAAAATATTTTTTTATTTTTGTTGGAGTGCACTTTGGGGGTTACAACATCCTTTAAGAGATGAGCCAGATGGCCCTTTACTTATGGGACACAGAGGCACGCTTGGTGCTGCTCCTTTGTTGATGCACGTGTAACCACAGTGCACACAATTCAAAAACACAGAAAATATTTTTTTATTTTTGTTGGCGTGCACTTTGGGGGTTACAACATCCTTTAAGAGATGAGCCAGCCAGCCCTTTACTTATGGGACACAGGCGCATGCTTGGTGTTGCTCCTTTGTTGATGCACGTGCAACCACAGTGCAAAACAATTCAAAAACACAGAAAATAATTTTTTAGTTTTGTTGGTGTGCACTTTGGGGGTTACACCACCCTTTAAGAGATGAGCCAGCCAGCCAGCCCTTTACTTATGGGACACAGGCGCACGCTTGGCACTGCTCCTTTGTTGATGCACGTGCAACCACAGTTCACACTATTTTCTTTGGAGTTCACTTTGTGTGTTACAGCACCCTTTAATGGTCAAGCCAGCCAGCCCTTGATTTATGACACAGGCGCATGCTTGGCGCTACTTTGTTGATGCATGTGCAGCTACAGCGCACACAATTAACAAACACAGAAAAAAAAAAATTTTTATTTTGCTTGGAGTGCACTTTGGGGGTTACACCACCCTTTAACAGATGAGCCAGCCATCCCTTTACTTATGACACAGGTGCACGCTTGGCGCTACAGTACTTTGCTGATGCACATGTGGCTACTGCGCATGCAATTCACAAACAGAAAAAAAATATATTTTTTTTGGAGTGCACTTTGGGGGTTACAGCACCCTTTAACAGACAAGCCAGCCGGCCCTTGATTTATGACACAGGCGCACGCTTGGCGCTACTTTGTTGATGCACTTGTGGCTACAGTGCACCCAATTCGCAAACACAGAAAAAAAAAATTTTTTATTTGTTTGGAGTGCACTTTGGGGGTTACACCACCCTTTAACAGATGAGCTGGCTGGCCTTTTACTTATGACACAGGTGCACGCTTGGCGCTGCTTTGTTGATGCACGTGCGGCTACTGCGCACACAATTCACAAACAGAAAAAAAAACAAATTTTGGAGTGCGCTTTGGGGGAGCACCCCTGATGGACATATCAACCCCTGGACAACACTACAGCACCCCTTTAGGACTACAGCCTTTATGGGACACTGCAAACACAGTCCAGCCAGCCCCTATAGACTTTGGAGTGGACACAGACCCTATGGACAACTGACTGCACAACACAGCCCAGCCAGCCCCTATCACAGCAGCACAACACAGCCCAGCCAGTCCCTATGGACAACAGCAGCACAACACAGCCCAGCCAGTCCCTATGGACAACAGCAGCACAACACAGCCCAGTCAGCCCCTATGGACTGAGTGGACACAGCCCCTATGGACAACAGCAGCACAACACAGCTCAGCCAGCCCTAGCTCCCACTCTCCCTTTTCACTGACCACACCCGGAGTGAAAAATGGCGCTGACGAGGGGACCTTTTAAAGAATCCAAAACCCACAAGACCCGGAGGCGGGATGATGACGTTTTGCCTCGATTTGAGATCTGAGTCAGGCAGGAAAACCTGAGCCAGACTCGGTTCCCGACTCGGATTGGGGGGGTTCGGATTTCAGAAATCCGAACCCGCTCATCCTTACTACATACCATTCAGATACCATTAGATACACTCTGCTAGAGTGTTATCTGATCTATTCTGCAAGTGGGCACTTCAGTTGGTGAATTATACCCAAACAGTCCATTACTATAATGCAAAAGATAATTATTGAAAATATCCACAACAATAAATATGTACTTTAAATTCACAGTATTCAATATTTTGTGTTCAGGAAATGTGAAAAGATATCTGCCCCAGTTGGTCCCACAACTTGCACATGTAATAAGGTGTGAGTTTGAGGGTACAAGTTATATCCTGCATGTGAGTGCATGCATGTTAAACTGCGGGTAAACTCGCACCTTGCAATGCGACTTTCATTACAAGGTGTGAGTTAGAAAGTTTCCGATGCTGGTTGTTGTTAATCCAGGGAACCTCATATTGTCCCCCATATTTCCACAACCAGGACCGGCTCACTGAGCCTGGCGCTGGCTGTTGAAAATATGGAGAACTACTATGTCTTTTTCCCCATATTTTCACAACCAGGACTGGCTCACACAGTCCGGTGCTGGTTGTGCTTTTAGAGGAGTACCCAAAGTCATTTTTTTTTCTTTATTTTAACACTAGCTTTTTACACATAGAAGCCTTCACGGATCTCACTGATCTGCTCAGGCTTCTGTCTAACTCACACCTGCTCAGGCTATACTTGCTAACTCGAGTTTTATATAAGTAATTTTCTATTACATTGGCCAAGTTGTATGTTTTCCATGGGAAAACATCTGGAAGCAAGTTTGGCCATTGCAAGTAGCGGGAATGCGAGAAACATGCGAGTTTGCATGTTTTTGCACCCTATTACATGTGCAAATTGTAAACAAATGTGGGTTTAGCTCACACCCTATTACGTTTAGCCCAACTTTGTAGTGATCCTTATGTACAGCATTCCAATTACTGATATACAGTACACAGAACATTTAGTTACAATTATGCAATAAACAGTGTATAATGTACTAATGGGATTGGGAAATACCGATGGCTTAAATGCCTAACAGATCAAAATCCAGACGCTGGCTGGTAAGTATATTTTACCCTCCCCTCTCCCCTCCCTAACTATAACCCTCCCTTGGGGGTGCCTAACCCTAAGACTCAGGGGGTGGTGCCTAACCCTCTCCCCCCCCCCTCCGCAGCTAACAGCTCGCAACACCCTGCTTACCTACGTTTGGTATGCCGGGCATCGGAATTTCGGCGTGAAGCTAATGATAGGCGTCAGTATTTAGAAGCCTATGTTTAGTCACATGCCGGGCTTTCAGTGTCGGGATTCTGGCGGTCGGCATTTCGACCGCCAGCATCCTGACTACATCCCATACTAATTACCACTATACTTTGCATATACTATTTTATACATCAGTATAAACTGCTGTCACCATATCTCTGGTTGCCATAGCATGCAAATCTTAAATCTTCAATCACTAAATTGCATATATGAAGAGGTATATTTACTAAAGTTGATTTTGTTAGATTTTGGATTTGTGGTATATATGAATTCGATTCTCATTCGATTTTGCACATCAGAGATTTACTAAGGCAAAATAAACTATAAAACCGAATCCTGTTTGAAAACGAATATTGTCAAAACACAGAACTTTTATATAGACGAACATAGGATCCCCTGATTTACTAACATTCGAATAAAAAAAATCTAACACAAATTGAACACAAAATTGATTACAAAATACCCAAAATAATAGACTAATAGCAGAGGACATTTCAGATTCAAAACAACATTCTATTCCCTAAACCTTCATTATAATGCCTAAAAAAATGGAGAGATGACGGGCGTGATGCCAATGTTTTGCAACTGAGCAATTATTGCATATTATTCACACTAAGGGGTAAATTTACTAATGTGAGAGTTTTTAGAAATGGAGATGTTGCCCATAGCAGGCTTGCCTACCCTCCCGATTTGGCCGGGAGCCTCCCAATTTTCGGGTGCCACTCCCGGCCCCCCGGAAAGGCAGGCAAGCCTCCCGGAAGTCTCCGACCCTCCCCACCTCCCCCCTGAAAAAAACAGAAATGCCCGCAGCGGGGGGCCCGTGATGCGATTCCCGCAGAATCGCGTCATCATGGCCCCGCCCCCTGCTTCACAATGCCGAAAATCATGGCATTGTGAAGAGGGGGCGGAGTCACGATGACGACACAGTGTGACACAAAATGGCCGCTCCACCCCCAATGGCCGGCCCCGCACCCCGCTATTAGCCGACAATCAGCTCCCTCCGGAAGGCTGGAGCTGATTGTCGGCAAGTATGGCCCATAGCAACCAATCAGGTTCTAGCTATTATCTTATAAAAGCTGCTAGTTAAATGTTAAGTAGAATCTGTTGCTATGGGCAACATCTCCACTTCTGAAAACTCTCACTTTAGTCAATTTACCCATAATAGTCTCTAGTCTAATAGTGATGCCGCTACCAACACTTACCTTTATGCAGAGTGATCGACAGTCAGGCACCACTTCTGCCTGTTGATGGGTGAGTGGTGGCATAAATGCAGACATGTCATGCCTGGTTTTGGGGCATGTTGCTGGGTGCGCCAGCGCATCCGTACTCAAGCAGTGTGCCTCCAGCATCTCTGTTCAGGCTGCCATGTTGCGCAACCATCGATTTAATTGAGCTGACGATTGTTGAAGGATGTGCGTGTGTGCTGGGAATGTGTACGCAGTTACTGTACCTTTGCAATTGCTCCGATGGGCGTCTCTGTACTTTTCAGGGCTGCTGAGTTTTTTAAATAATTTTGAACATACTCAAGTTGCACAATCACAGATGCATTGCCATAGCATCCATCAATGAATCAGGCCAGATATTAATCATAGTATTAATAATACTGTAAAGGCTCTATGTGACGAAAGAAAGAAAGAAAGAAAGAAAGAGAGAGAGAGAAAGAGAGAGAAAGAAAGAAAGAAAGAAAGAAAGAAAGAAAGAAAGAAAGAAAGAAAGAAAGAAAGAAAGACACTTGATGATTTGTGCACATCTATAATAAGAAGGGACCCAAACATATGGTTCATTGTGGCTGTAGGAATTATGGGCCTCATTCATAGATGGACACCGTGCACATCACTCCTGAGTCTTTGGGTTCCCTGCACCCAAACGGTGACACTCTGTGGCTTAGGGGGCACTGTGTGCAATGACATAGGATCCTTCCTGTACATGCACAGAACGGGTCCTGTGCATGCAGCCCACCTTGGGAGATCTACACAAACCAGAATTAGAGGAACCACAGCAATTTCTTGCATGTGATATGTTTTGTCCAATTGGAATACATAAGGAAGTGTTTTTACATTTTTCATTTGATTTTATTTGATTTTATATTCTATTACATAGGTGAATTCATATGCGATTTTGAAATAGCCACCTAAATCCGAACAAGAAACCACAATTTAAAATCGACACATCAAATTCGATTTTGAAATCAAATTCAAAATTTAATCTTTGTAAATGTGGGATCTTGAAAACGAAAACGAATGTCGATTTGATTCAATTTCTGGTGAGTTAAATCAAACATAAAGTCAAATGCAAAATTGAACTATCATAAATAAACCCTGAAATGTCTGGTGACAATACAATGCAGACCCCAAATCTCTGTTGGCAATACCATACCCACTCCTTACCCTTACTGATTACTAGAGATGAGCGGGTCCAGTTCTCCGAGAACCGAACCCACCCGAACTTCGTGATCCGAGGCGAGATCTGAGGCCGGGTCGGGTTTTCTTGCATGACTCAAATCTGAAAATGCTGCAAAACATCATCCTCCCACTGTCGTATTCTCACAGTTTTGGATCTATAAAGGTCCCGGTAGTCAGCGCCATTTTCACTCCGGCTGTGGAGAGTGTACAGAGCAGACATGCTCTGCTCTTGTAGGGTGCAGTCAGTGTTGTGTGTTGTTGTCGTGACTTGTCACTATTTGTTCAAGGGTGCAGTGTTGTCAAGCTCGAGCTGCAGTACATGAAGTGGGGGGTGCTGCTGTGTCACTCACTGTTATCCTGTCAATCAAGGGGCTGGGGCTGCAGTACATAAAGGGCTGCTGTTGTGTTGTCCATAAAGGGGCTTGGTTTGCAGTACATAAAGGGGTGCTGCTGTGTTGTTCTGTCCATCAAGGGGCTAGGGCTGGTCATAAAGAGGTGCTGTGTCGTCCAGGGGTGCTCTGTCAATCCAGGGGTGCTCTGTCAATCCAAGGGTGCTTTTCCCAGTGTAAAAAAGACAAAAGTTAAAATTAAAATCTTTTTCTTTTTCTTCTTTATTTGTTTGTGTGCTAGGAAGTTACTAGTTAGTAACTAGTTATGCTATTATTGTTCGGTGACACTGCTGGCCTGATCGCAGTTTATCCATGTATTTGTGACTCTGCAGGTGGTCCGTCAGCACTCAGTTGCTCCGCAGGGGTGCTTTGTTGTCCATAAAGGGGTGCTGTTTTGTTCATCAAGGGGTTGCTGCCTCATCCTTGGGTGCTCTTCCCCAGTGTAAAAAAAACTAAAAGTTAAATAAATTAGCATTCCACAAAAAAAAAATAATTTTGTGTTTGTGCTGCTTAGTAGTTATGCTATTATTATTTGGTGACATTGCCAGTCAGACCATAGTGTAAGTTTGTTGATATGGAGGATGATCAAATGAGAAGAGAGCAGGAACCACATACTAGTGCTGCCAGCAATCATGATGACGATACAAGGCCAGCAACGTCATCTACGAAGGCCGATGCCCAAGGGCTTAAGTCAGGGCATGTAAAATGAAACAAGTAATGTTTTACAGTGTTAAAGAAAAAACAAATCAAAAGCTTAGTTAGCTGCAGAGAAACAAAAATTGGCAATATGCCAATTATTACACCAAGTGGCAAGGAAAGGATAAGGCCTTGGCCTTTATTTATGACTGATGGTTCTGCATCTTATGATGATGTAAGCCCTTCTCCCTTTGTCAAAAAAATTTAAATCACTAAGGCACATGTACCAACTGTGTGCTCAGAAAAGTCACAGATCCCCGAGGACAGTCCAAGTGTGCCCTCGGTTGCCATGTGTGAACCTGACCTCTCCAATACTGTACTTGAAGAGGATCCTCCTTCCACCATTTGTGTGCCCTCTGCAAATGTGGGGATGAGCAGCACAAGTCAATATACTGACATAGAAATTGAGGATGCTTCTGTGGAATTGCACCAAGAGGATGAGAAGGATATTTCTGTTGTTGGTGCTAATAAGGATGATGAGGATGTTGATGCATAAGATGTTGTTTGTGTAAATCAGGCAACAGTTGTTGCCCATGGTATGAAAAATGCCGGGGCAAAAGACAAAAAATCCACCTCTCATGTGTGGAATTATTCCACTCAAATCTGGACAACAATTATCAAGCCATCTGTAACATTTGCAAAGCAAGAGTGAGTAGAGGTAAGGACCTTAACCATCTAGGAACCTCCTCCCTGTTATGTCACTTGCAGCACATTCATCAATTTGGCTAAAAATGTAACAATCAGTCCAGAGTCACTTAGCTGTACCCTTCTCTCTGTTAGATCCATGTGCCTGCAATCGCAACCACCAACACCTGCATCATCATTAACATCCTCAATCATGATCAGAAGTGGTCCTGCATCCAATCTCATAAGAATGACTGACTCCTCTTCTATCTGTGATTCCTCAGAAGGGGACCAGGAGCAAGACTACTTTTAGTAGTTTAACAAAACAATTGACTGTCAAACAATCTTTTGCAAGGAGGAATAAGTATGACAGCAGTCACCCAGTTGCACAGCGGATTACTGATGCCATAACAGCTATGCTGGTATTAGATGTGTGCCCAGTATCTGCCATTAATGCAGTGGGTTTTAGACAGTTAATTGAGGACCTGTGTCCTCGCTACCATGTCCCTTCTAGATTCAACTTTACTAGAAAAGCAATTCCCAGCCTGTACAAAGACATTAAAAAAAAGCCTTATTAGTGTCCTCCGAAATGCCATTGTACCCTCTGTCCACTTAACCACAGATATGTGGACAAGCAGGACAGGGCAAACTAATGATTACATTACTGTGACAGCCCACTGGTTAGGTGTATTGCCTCCAACAGTGCAAACAGCAGCAGCTGCTTTGTGTATCTCTGGTTTCACTAAGAGGCATACCACTGAGAACCTCTTAGAAAATCTCAGGGAAATCATTGCAAAATGGCTTACCATGCTAGGTTTCTTCTTGGGATTTGTGATTTCTGACAATGTCACCAATGTTGTGAGAGCATTAGATCTGGGTGACTTCGAACACATCCCATGTTTTGCTCATGCAATTAATTTGGTGGTGCAACATTTTTTTTAAAATGACAGGGGTGTGCAGGAAATGCTCTTGGTGTCCCAAAAAATGGCAGGACATTTTCAACATTCAGCAACTGTATGTCAAAGATTGCAGCACCAGTAAGAACTGTTGAATATGCCCTGCCATCAGCTAAAGCAAGAGGTAGTAAAAAGGTGGAATTCTACCCTCTATATGCTTCAGCGGATGAAGGAGCAGCAAAAGGCCATCCATGGCTACACAATGGCCTATGACATAGGGAAAAGGAAAAGTAGCAGAAATGCACCTTAGTCAAGTGCAGTGGAGAATAATTTCCATGTTGTGCAAGGTTCTCAAACCCTTTGAACTTGCCACAGGTGAAGTTAGTTCAGACATTGCCAGCTTGAGTCAGGTCATTCCCCTAATCAGATATTTGAAAAAGCAGCTGGAGAAACTGAAGGAGGAGCTGAAATGGAGCGATTCTGCTAAGTATGTCAGACTTGTAGATCAAGCCCTTTATTCATTTCGCCAGGATCCAAGGGTTGTAAATCTCTTAAAATCAGATCACTATATTCTGACGACCATACTTGATCCTAGGCTTAAGTCATATGTTGTGTCTTTCTTTCCAATGGACAGAAATCTGAAGAGATGCAAATAGCTGCCCCTTTAATTTTAAAACATATTCTGAACCACCAAGTTGATTTTGTGGGCAAAAGATGAGTCATATTGCTCACTCATGCTCTCATGCTCTCCCCTCCTCCCTCCTAAATTTGCTTCAGAATCCAAAACAAAATTAAATTTACTACGAATCAACCCAACCTTTTCCTGCCTTCAACTACATACATACTCCAACTGCCTCAGGCCTCAGTTTTTATTAATAAAAAAACATTTGTTTCCTGATGTGCCATGTTGGAAGCTGAACTGCCATATATTAGTGCGCCCACCTCTATCGCTTAGCTTAGTCAGCCAGCTAGCAAGTTTGGTGCAACCTTTTGGCCTAAACTGGATGAAATCAATGTTGTGAGCTGTGAGGTGGTCAAAATTGACTGGAAATTGCTGGAAATATATGTTATTGAGGTTAATAATACTGTAGGAACAAAAACAGGCCAAAATTATGTGATTTCAGCTGCTTTCATGATTTTTTAGAAAAAATACAGATCCAAAACCAAAACACGCAAGGGAGGTTGTGACTAAACCAATCCAGATCAAAAACATGTAGGAGATACAGATCCAAAAACCCCCAAAAAACATGGGGGTCAGCACACATCCCTACTGATTATGTATGTATCTAATAGATACAATAAGCATTTTAATTTGTTTATAGTAGCCAGGTGACCACTGCAGCTGTTCAACCCAAATAAGAGTAGCTGTGCCTAACAAATAACAGCACCAGAATGGTGCATATTTGCAGATGCCTGATAGCCAACCTTTCCATCATACAGGTGTGGTACAAAATGTAGTTATCCAGAATGTCAACATTCACAATGTTGATACCAGAATGTCAACATGATCTGAATTTCGACAGTCAGCATGTTTGCCACAGAAGTCTGTCTATTTTACATAAAACATTTTATTCTACTGTGCACTGTTTGGAGTATCTATATTGCAAGTTGCCTAACCCTGGGAGAGATCTTTTTGTTCCTTTAAAAGAATCACTAATTGGAAGTTACTTACAGTACCATACACAATTACTGTACAGTAAATAACTTGCAGTGTAGTGAACACAATCTCCAATCAGCGCTTTTCAAAGCCCATGATCCATTTATGCTTCAAGTTCATTATTGACCATGTTCTTTGCTAATCCAACCCAGCTTTTTGCATTTATGTGAACTTTTGCCTTAACCTGTGGATTACAATTTAAACCCTTGGATTCTGACTATTGAAAATTGACCTTCATTTACAGTCCTCTTTTTATTATTATTATTATTATTATTATTATTATTATTATTATTATCCTTTATTTATATGGCGCCACAAGTGTTCCGCAGTGCCTTACATAGTACATAGAACTAATAGGTGAACAAAAAACAAGTAACTTACAGTACATTACAGTGCAGGACAAGGACACGACTTATATACATTGCTGAAATAGTGATTAAAGCACTCACAATAAGCTGCCGGGAGTTGGCGGTCCTGTGTAAGGTGCCCTAATGGGTAGTAGAGAGGTCCCTGCTCATGAGAGCTTACATTTTATAAAGCATCCTGCAATATGTATAATTGCACTAGAAATCTTATCTGATTGGTTTGTCTGCATAAACGAACATTTCTTGAAAGGTTATAAGTCTAGGAATCTGTTATAGCTAACATTTTAGATATTTATGGTCTGAGGTTATGTAGTAGTACAATTTCTGCTGAAGCAGTATTTAGTGTGTAAACCTTTATTCTCAGTGAAACCCATTTCACTGGAGCACTAGTGCCTTACTGTACATTGAGAGTTATTTATTTATTACTGAGTGGATAATGTGATGTTCTGAATATTAAATAAATTATCTATTATTGGGATTGTTGACATATACATACTGAACTATTATTTATCATCTATAATTTTTATATTGGAAATATTGTTTTATAGCTCTTTTTTAAAACTGCTATTTATCTACTGTGGGGTTAACCTCATAATATTGTCAAAGAAAATAATTCAACACATTTATGCAGTTTTAGCCCTTTGTCACTTGTTTAATTCCAACACTACTGGGGAATCTTTACCTTTCTACCACCGGGTCTGTGGAATCCTACATTATAATACTTCAGCCCCATTCCAAAGGTTTATTTAATTATGACACTTCCTCCAGAGAAAGCACTGTGATATAGGACTCAAGAGTGCAATGCCCCTCCTATGGTTAAATCCCCAGGCTTCATATGGTCCTCACCACATAGTCACCTGATGACAGCCTTGGTAGGCTCCATAAAGTGAAATCAATCAGATTCATAAGGTAAAATCTCATCCAATTATCTAGTCTAATCATGCTGCCATTATGATAGAGCTTTTGGGGAAATTCTCTCATTCAGCTACCAACTATTGGCTTCTGAATAAGTCTTTCCTTCAAAACACTGTCTGATCCTTCTATTGAAAGACTATTTTAATTTACAAAAAGCTCCAGACACTAATCCAGTTCTCTGGGAGACTTATAAACCTTTTGTACAAGTTCATATTATTCAAAATGCATCCCATGCTAAAAGGGAGATAGCTCATAAAATGTGAGAAGTAACTTATTAACTTCAGAAATGAGATTATATACATAATGCTTCCATGACCCCTAGTAACTTGTCCGAACATTGGGTGAGTTAAATATTTTGACCTGTAAACAAACAGAAATTAACCTTAGGTGACTGTGACAAAATATTATGAAAATTTAGATAAGCCAGACAAAATCTTGGCTCAAAAACATTGCCTTAAATGGTCTTCTATAAATATGCTGATTATTAAGTATAAGAGGGGTACTGGTCTTCATGATCCCAGAAGAATAACTGAGAAATTTGAATATTATTATTAGAACTTGTATAATGCTCATAATAATTCTAAACCTACTCCTACATTAATTAAAGATATTAGACATTTTCTTGATAAATATAATTTACTGAGAATGAGTCATATACTGTTGATGCCAATCAAATGAGCTCTGAAATTACTCCTGAAGAACTAGAAATATCAATTAAAAGTCAGGCAATGCCCCAGGCACATATGATTTTTCAGCTGTCTATTACAAAATATTTATGTTATCCCTCACTTATCTACAGTAGGATGTTTAATGATACTTTGAAGGGCATTCCCCTAGCAGCAAAAATTATTGTAATATTCTGTAAAGACCCCTCCTCCTGTAGTAGTTAAAATCCATCTTTCTTTTGAATAATTATATAAAATTGTCTTCTAAATCAATGGCCCTTACTCTTAATAGGATTTTAACCTGAATAATCCATCATGATCAAGTCAGATTTACACTGTGTAGACAGGCTGGAGATAATATCTGCAGAACAATTAGCTCGATTTACAGTATATCATAGATACGACCATGATTTCCTCTATTCTTCTCCCACTGAATGTGGAGAACGCATTCAACAAAATTATTTTACATCTACTATCTTGAGAAGTTTTGGCTCTGTGGGAACTAACTTTATATTTTAGCCTTCAAATAGATTTCAAGTAAATGAAATGCTTTCTTCTACAATGTCAATTTATAATGGCACTCAGCTAGGCTGCTCATTGTCCCCACTTATTTTTTTAAAAGCTATAGAACCTTTGTTTTAGTTAATCCAACAGAATACAAGAATTAAGGGTGTTGTATTGGGACAGATGGAATGTAAGATTTCTTTGATCTCTACTGTACATGTTTTTCTTAACTTATTTGCAACGTATGCTTATGCAATATTGTCGGGCTATAAGATCAAATTAGATAAAACTGAAGCTTTGTATATTAATATATTCATGTAGGAGAAGCAGCTATTAATTAGAAAATAATAAAATTATAATTTTAAACATAAATGTAAAATTAGGAAAATTAAATTATTAAGAATTTATATAACTAATCATTATGCTTTGGTGGTAAAGAGAATTTTCCTGCACTATTTACTGCTTTAAATCTGATCTAAATGCATAGAGAAAATAGTCTATATCTTGGTTCGTACAGATGTATGCAATTAAGAAGAATGCTATACCTCACCTACTCTGTTTTGTTAAAACATTCCTAGTTTGGATCTCAGAGGATATATTACATCAGAATCAGTATGATATGCTGGTGGCTGAATAGTCACCAGCTGAAATTCCGACACTGAAAGCTCACATGGTGCAGAATCCCAACAGCAGTAGGTAAATACCCTAACCTCCCCCTTCCCCCCTAACTCTCCCTTGGTGGTGCCTAACCCTAACCTCCCCAGGGGGTGCCTAACCCTAACCATCCCCCCGGTGGTGCCTAACCCTAACCCCCCCTCCCACACCCTAAACCTAACCCTCCCAGGGGGGATGTCTAACCCTAACCTCTCCCCAGTGGTGCCTAACCCTAACCCCCCCTTTCCCTAGCCTAACCCTAACCCCCCTCCCCACACCCTAAACCTAACCCTCCAGGGGGATGCCTAACCCTAATCTCCCCCCAGGGGTGGCTAAACCTAACCCCCTTTTCCCCAGGGACAGAGCAGTTACTTACCCATCTGGACGATCGGGATTCCATGGTTCAAAATGCCGACATCAGTATCCTGTTCTCCTTCGGGATATCGGAGTTGGCATATTGCCGGGCAGCGGGATTCGGGCATCAGTATATTGCCGTCCAGCAACCCGTCCACCAGCAATATGACTGCATCCTATTACATCAAATCTAAAAACTAAGTATAGAAATTAATATTTACATTTGTTTAGTCAGTCAAGCATCTGAGAAAAAAAATTTCCCTATTGGCTAGAAATTTGCATGATGGAGGTATGGATCTCTCAGATGTGCAGAAAAACTAGTTTAGCAGTCACCTTAGTCAAATTATGACTTGGTTTGCCAAGACTGGGTACTTTGCTTGGATACAGATAGAGGCAGGTAGCATGAAGGTGCATTTCTCTGTGTCTATTAAAACCTCTATGGCCTCTCCAGTGCAGAGAAAGCAAGGAAAATCCAGTTGTAATGATCAAATTGTCAATGAGAACCAATTATATTAATAAATATGATCTGACATCTTACCCCTTACCCATGTCCCCTATGTGAAATTTTCAGGACTTCCCATCTGGTTGTTCTTAATCTGTCTCCATCCATGAAAGAAGTTATCCTAGGTTTCTAGAGTGGCTATTCATTTTATTAATGGTGTATCCTGCAGATCATAGTGGAGAAGTGCAATATTCCTAGACCTATTATTTTATTATTTACAAATTAGGTCTTTCTTACAATCATTACCAAGATCTTGTTTGTTTAGAGACCTTTAACTAATTTTGAAAGGATATGTTACTATTCTCCACTGATAAAAGGTTCTACAGGTTGAGTCTCCCATATCCAAATATTCCGAAATACGGAATATTCCGAAATACGGAATATTTTTAGCATGACTGAGATAGTGAAACCTTTGATTTTTGATGGTTTAATGTACACAAACTTTGTTTAAGGCACAAAATTATTAAAAATAAAGGATAAAGTGACCTATAGGCTGTGTGTATAAGGTGTATAAGACAGATAAATTAATTTCATGCATTTACACAAACTTTGTTTGAGCTACAAAATTATTGAAAATATTGTCTAACATTACCTTCAGGCTGTGTGTATAAGGTGTACATGAATCATAAATGCATTCTGTGTTTAGATTTAGGCCCTATTCCTAAGAAATATAAATATCTTATGCAATTATTCCAAAATACGGAATATTCCGATATCCAAAATACCCTTGGTCCCAAGCATTTTGGATATGGGAGACTCAATTTGTATTTCAATCCTTTATAAATTGCTTTGTCTTTCTAAATCAGAAACCTCTGTGAAATGTAAGATAAATAGGGAAAGGGATCTAAGTTCCCTTTGCCTGATGTGAGTAAACCACCAGATCCGTGCTACTCTGCTAGCATCCAATGTCTTTTTTGCCACACACACCAGCAGACTGTGTTGATTAATTTGATATGCGACACTTGTATATCTGTGTGTGACTGAGTCTGTATATGAAGCATAACAGAACTTGGAATGAAGAAAGCTGTGGCCACTACATTGTAGCACTTCTTATACAGATTCAGAGACTCAGTTGCACATAGATATAGAAGTGTTGCATATCAAATTAATCAGCACAGTCTGCTGGTGCATCCTAGTCACATTGCATTGTGACATATGCATTCAAGACATCTGGTGTTAGCAGAGTCTCACGGGACCTGGTGAGCTGAGAGGGGCTTTTTAGAGCGACTGTAGCAAAGATGTGTAAGGCCACATCTGTATTCCTTAATAATTAAGCTATAACATTTATACAGTAAATTAACATATTATGCATTTCTTGCTCCCAGAACTCCTCCTCCCTCTTTCCCCTCCCAAGAGAAAAAGAAGTAGGATTTATTTTCCCTTTTTCCTTGCTGCTTTTGCAATCCTGTTGTCGTAGGCTGGGATCACCATCGTGACCATTGGTAACGATGGTTGCTCCTTTGACCAGGCTGTGGGTGCTGAAGCTTACCGCAGCCTGGCCAGTGCCTGGTCATGCAAGAGGCCAGGAATCTGCATCTGCCAACATAGACCCTGGCCTCATTCCTCCCAGAAAACGGAGGTGACAAGGCACACCCCCACACTGCCCCACCATTCTGCACAAGCGTAAGAGCGGTCTTGCGCAGGCGCAGACCCCTAACCATCAGAGATGTGCGATGGCCATGATGGTGATACCAGCCTGCAACGTTGGTCACAGTGCTGGGATCGCAAATGCAGTAAGGAGGTGTCTGACACCTCCTGCATTTGTATCTGAGATGGACGGATTTTCACAGCTGTTTGTGTGAGTCTCTGCAAATCCGTCCATCTCTGAATCAGGCCGACTATCTGGTTCTAGATTGAAAAGTCAGTGCTAGATATAGTTTAGTTAACCACTTAACTGGCATGGTCGTATGTAAGTATGAAATGTGACCGGAGCCAAAAGTGCTTCTGCGGCAAGGTTGCATTACATGCACACCTCCTATGTGTCAATATATATGGGGAGGGGGGGTGCTAAACTGGGGACCCCTTGGCCCTGGGGGTAAGGGTGGGGGCTCTGCCAATGAAGCTATTACCACTAGGGGGCTGGAAGTCTAAATTACTGGTGATTTTTTTTCATGGTGAGTGGGAAGTGAAATATAAATAAGGCCCTATGTACACGGTGGTTGAAGGAGGGTGCAAAACACCTCCTTGGTATATTATTTTAAGTAAAATATTTAAATATATTTTTAAAAATACTTTTTAAACTTAATTAAATATAAAACAAAATTCTGTGCGATTTTGAAGAAAAAAAATTGGCAGTTCAGTGGTTACTTAGCAGACAGTGCACAGCATGCAGGTTTATTTCATTATGGCACTTCCTGCTGGCAATGAAAGCACTGTGGTATATGACTCGAGAGTGCAATGCCCCTCCCATGACTGAAATGCAATACCAACTTTAATTTGTCCACTAACTGATAGCTAATTATAAGCAGGTGGTGGCATTTAACTTGGCAAATTCTTTTGACATACCATACATTCTAGTTTTACCATATTGATGTGCAACTACTATTGACCTACAATTATTGCTGTCATTTTGGTCAGTGTTACTGCTATAACATAAAAACATATTGCATAGACTTACTAAACTAATACAGTATGTGTTACTGGAATAAAACTACTACTACTGGGCCTGGCATATTGCTGTAATACTGCACCTTCAGGCAACAGAAAAGCTAGCATAGCTTCTGCAGATACCTACCCTATTGCACTGTAAATTTCGAGATATTTTCTTTAGCCACAAAAAAGCAAAGTATCTTTATATAGGTTTTAATAAATAAATGCAAGTACCAAAGAGATGGCATTCAGACATACAGATATGCTTAGATGTTACATCACGGCATCAAAGCTGCAATACCTGAATGAATAACTAATATATTTTATTAACTCTTATACTGAAGATTATGTCTTTCTATGCAAATCTGTAAGCATTGTGATATAATATGATTGGTCAAGCTATTATCTCTAAAAGTTCTAATGAAATGCTTTTGATTAGTTATTTATAACTTAACTGTACAAGATTATATTATTTCTAGTTATGTTGATAGAATTAAATCAATTTATTTAACAATTCCAATTGTCAAGGCATACAAGTCGAGTTTCCTATATCCAAATATTCCGAAATATGGAATATTACAAAATACAGATTTTTATTTTAGCATGATTGAGATTTGATTTTTGATGGTTCCAAGTACACAAACTTTATTTAAGGCACAAAATTATAAAAAATATTGTATAAAATGACCTTCAGGCTTTGTGTATAAGGTGTATATGAAACATAAATTAATTTCATGTATGTACACAAACTTTGTTTGAGCCACAAAATTATTGAAAATATTGTATAAAATTACCTGCAGGCTGTGTGTATAAGGTGTGTACTACTAAACTAAAATGTCTCTCTCTCTCTCTCTTCATCAGTATTCAAGAATCCAGCAATTACTCCTATTCTGATAAAACTTAATTTGGATACAAATTGTTTCTCAAATTACCAACCAATCTCTCAACTCCTTTGTACCTTCAAGCTTCTTGTGAGGCATACCTACACCTAACTTGCACATTTTCTTTCCCCATACGACCTACAGTACTTTATCATCTTCAGCTAGGCTTTTGTTCCCAACAGTTCACTGAGACTGATCACTGCTAAATCAAAAGGCTGTAACTCAATTCCAATTCTCCTGGATCTTTCTGCTGCATTTGACACAGTGGACCACTTTTTTCTCCTACAAACGCTACAATATCTATGTTTTCAGGACACTGTCGTACTCTGGTTCTCATCCTACTTGTCTAACTGCACTTTCAGGGTGCAGTCTGATTTGTTGGCCATTCAAAAATAGAGGATAAACACAGGACATTTGTTGATTTAAAACATCTATAACAACACCAACACAACACCTATAATAAATCATGTGACTCACCTCATTCCACAGCTAGGATATGCCTGTGCGGCCATTAGTATACTCCCAACACTATGCAGCTCCTTGTGAAAGTGTTTGGAATTGTGAGGGGCGCTTTTAAAAGGTGTGTTGGTTGCTTGTGCATTGCGTAGTGCACTGCATGGGAGTGGCGCACAGTAGCAGGCACATACGCTTATTGCTATAAATAGCAATGCCAGATTTGTAAAAAATTGCAGTCATGGATTCTGAGGAGGCCAGTGTGGAGAACTGCGTGATTGATATACATGATTTTCTGGACAAATTTGGTTTGGGAATAGCATCAGAAATTGAAGTTGTGGACACACTTTAAGATGTGGCAGAGAAAAGTGTGCCTGAGCCCACACCAGATGATCCTCCTCCAGCACCTACAAACACATCACCTCCAAATGTGGCTGGCCCATCAGATGGAACGATACAAGGTCATGTTAACCTTGTCGGGTTACAGATACCCTCATCCAGGTGGCACTAACCAAATTCACTGTTGGACATAAGATTCCTTTTTCTGTAAGGAAAGAAATCTGGGTGAAATTTGCCAAGATCATCAATTGGAAGCACTCCACTCATTTTGAGCCATCTTTTTTTAGTAAAAAGTAAGTTTCATCATAACATTTTTTATTTTTTGGATACTGTCAATGAAATGTTTAAGTTTACTCTTGTTTACCAAACCAAAAATTATTCAAAATAAAAAATGTTAGCCAAATGGTCAATATATCTATATCACTCATAACAAAATGTTTTTGCATAAAAATAATTGAAGCTAAATTTATCAAAAGGTGGAGTGACCTTTGCAGACGAAGCTGAATTTGCGGAGAAAACACTTTAATGGGCCAGGGGGTCCCCTCCCTGACACCTTGACTTTGACCCAAAGGCAACATCTACTTTTGGGGGCCTTAGATTGGAGCATAGTGGTGGAGGCAAAACTAGACTATCAGGGGCCTCCACAAGATGACCCACATGCTGAGTCTGGTAATTATTTGCATACACCTGTCTCTGTATCTGTCTATTTTGGTATTACTTTATAATAATTATTATTATTTTTTCAATCATTTTTTAGGAACTGACATGGCTGAAAACCTGCAGATGGATGGGGTGATGGCACAACCTAAAACAATTGTACCTCCCCCATCCTCCACTGCCAACCTTTAGCCAAATCCTGGATGGGCTTAGGGTGGCAATGTTAAGGCAATCAGCAGCCATAGAGGCTGTCCAGGCCAGCATGTTGGAGCAAAACTTATTTCTAAGGTCCATAAGCCAAGATGTCAGGGAGATCAAATAACATCTGACTGGCCCAATAGAAAGTGAGGTGGACCAGTGCCCTGCTGTGGCTGGACCGAGCACCCAGCAGGGTCCACGACAGTCCACCCGGATCCATAAATTCAGCTTACCGGAGTCGGCTGCAAAGAAGAATAAATCCGATTGATGATCTTGAATTTATTTCACCCACAACTTTCCAAATGTATGTCCAAAAATGTAATCTGGTTAGTGCCCCTGGAAGGCCCACAAGGAATATCTTGATATTGTATCGTTCCATGTGATGGGCCTGCCACATTTTGAGGTGATGTGTTTGTAGGAGGTGGAGGAGGCACATCTGGTGGCGGCACAGGCACACTTTTCTCACCCACATCTGCAAGTGTGTCCACATCATAATTTTCTGATGGTAATCCTAAACCAAATTCATCCCGAAAATCATGTATCATGTATTCAATTGTTTGTTTGTTTTTTAAATAAAAACTTATTTTCAATGATGCATTTATCAAAAATGTTAATTCTAACTATTATGTATTTTGAATTCTAAAAAATCCCCCCAAAAAATATTTAATTTTCAATGAAAGAATGTTTTTGTACCTTCTTCCAACATTAAGAAAAAAATGTAATATGGTACAACAAATCCGGCCCTGGCCTGCAACAGTATTGCTAAAAGGCATGTATTTACTCTGGAATGGCATGCTGGGATGTGCAGTTCCACAACAACAAAAAAACACTTTCACTTTAAAAACAACAAAAACCAGAAAAACATGTATTTGTGAACTTTAAAAATATAGGGACTATTGTTTGTGAATTAAAAGTTTTTTGGGATTGGTATCTTTCTTAATATCCAAATAACAAAAAAAAAGAGAAAAAAAAAATAATATGCTAACTTACGCATCCACTTTGCTATTACACAATGCAATGAGTAACACCTGCTACTCTATTAATTGACTGCATACATCAGCAGAGGAAGAAACCATCGGCTATGCGAGCTGCCAGGAGGCCGCAACTAAAAAAAACAGCTCCCGCCCTGATTCAGAGCGAGCATTCGCTTTTTGCGAGCGCCTCTGAATCAGGCCCTTTGTTCTGCTTGCAAAATGAAATCAATTTATGTTATGTAAGTAAATAACTCTAACTGTACTATAACAAAACACCATTTTGGGCCTGCGGGGTGCGGGCCCTATTCTGGCTAGTTGGCTCACATTTTTGAAGCGTCAATAGTTTGAGAGGGAAAACCAACCTGGTTTTGCATTGCCGCTTTGAAGGTACATGCTAATCTACCGGAGTCTCGCTTGTGCCTGCTTCTCGCAGACTATTACGTGGGCCCCATACTTTGCAATGTAACATACTTAACGTCATATATGTGTATGTGTGCCTTCTTGAATTTTTGCATAATACTCATTTGAATAAGTCTGTCTCATAACAATACAAAGAATAGCCTCAGATATAATAAACAACACAATTCACACATCAAAAAAAACTACCATTTTGTATGCATATGACAATGACTGTGATTTAATGCTCTAACAAATCTATGGTTTCTGTTCCCTTTGTAATACAAGAGCACTGGGAGGGTACAAACATAAAACATCACCAGTTCTACTTTATTAATCTGTGACATCTTAATGGTTCCTCCCACAGCCATGCATATGTGATCTCCCTAGATGGGTGAGTATGGATGCATAGATCTGTGTCTTAGACTCATGTTTTATGTTTGTACCCTCCTAGCTGCAGGGAGTCCTCTTGTATTTCAAAGGGAACATAGGGCCTGATTCAGCATGGATTGCTTTTGCGATAGCGTACGCAGACGGACGATTGTTGCATACTGCGTATGCTTATGCATCGTGGTGCGCGTGCGCGAGTTAGCATTACGATCACTCTGCGTTCACTTACGCAGATACAAAGCCATCGCAGACTGAGGGATGGGACATCAGCGTTTGGAAGTGGTGACGGGGGAGTGGTCAGAGAAACTCAGGCATGCCTGACCATTTGAACGCCATTACAGAGGCGTGCATAAATTAGCCACTGCGGCAGCATACGCAGCTTGTGTACTCACTGCGTGCGATGAGATTAGCAATTTCTGAGTAAGGTCAGACCTGTTGTAATTGTGCGCGAGGAACCATTGTTATTTGTTGTTACTGATTTGAACGCAGGATTGCAAGGTATTACGGATGTGCGAAAGCGGTAGTGGGTGTCTCTATGCTGGCTTTGGGCGTCCAAATAATTGCTTTGGATTGCAGTCATTAGCATATTTTTTGCAGCAGACTGCATGCGTAATCGCAGCTGTGATCGCAATAGCGATCCGTAATGAATCAGGCCCAGAGACCAGTCACTCTATTCCAGTATGCACAATGAGGTCTCCAAACCGCACATTTTTTTGGATGGATCGATTACTGCAGGAACGAAAATGAAAGCTCCAATTCCTTATAGTCCAATACTAAAGCTGTTTAAGGATCATATATAATAACTGAATTTGATATAAGCTGAGACTCACACACCAAGTTCATCCCAATTACAAACATCCCAAAAACTTATGGGTTCATACAATTTAACAGCTGTCAAACTCTGTCAAAGGAGTAATTTTGCACAGAGCAGAGGGTTTGAGTTGGGAGATATTTTGATATCAGTCAATAAATGTATGTTGGTATAGCTTTACTGATAGCTATGTAGAAGTATTTTACACTGTATTGAATTTAGGCAACCAATGTAGGGAATAAAAAAGTAGAGTTACAATAGAAGAAAGTTTTGAAGGAAAATCAATCTAGCTGCTGCTTACAAAATAGATTGCAGTGGTAAAAGTCTGTCTAGGGAAAGAACAGAATTTGCTGTATCTTATGTGGGATAGGTGCATATTCTGGAGATGTTTCTTAGATACAGGTATATGTAACAGGATCTGGATAATTGTGTTGATGACAGAATAAAGATGTTAGGTCGGTAACTACTGTTGGCCAGTGGGAATATTATTAACTCTGTTTTTCAAAGATTGGATTTGAGGGGGCGAAATTGCATCCAAGATGAAATAACAGAAAGACATTCGGTAACACTGACCAACGCAGATGGTGAGAGATCCTGGGTGGACAGGTACATTTGGTTAGTATTCATATAGAGATGATATTTAAATCTAAATAAATTTGTTTTCCAAGAGAGTCATTTACTGTAGGGAAGAGCAGAGGGCCCGGTACTGTGACTTGTGGTACACAGTCTTCTAAAGGAAGCACAGAGGAAAAAGAAAATGAAGACAATTGCACTGCTGATCAAGTATTAACACATTTAATACATACATTTAATACCTAAACCATCAATAATCATACATTTCTAAACCCAATTCAAACTAATCTTGTGGCCACAAGCAATAATTTATTATACCAGGGTATAGAGGCTCTAAAGCAGCATTAAAAAAATATATAATTAACCACAGAAACGTACAGGTCCATATTAGGATGGTTAGCTATTACTTATTAGTTGTTGGTAAAAATTTACCAATAAATGCCAATAGTAAAAAATGTTAGTAGTTAATTGGTTAAATATTTCCACACTTGCTATAATAATTCATTTGTTAAAAATCCACCTTTGCAATCCGCATATTTTACAGTTTGCTGTAAATGGAGCCTTAACACTTCCCTTTTCTCTGATGTTTTCATGGATATGAACACTATTTTATTATCTCAATATGAACATGATATTTATATTATGTCCTAAAACAAAAATAACACATTATCTCCCCATGTTCAGTTTTTGGAAGCACAATAGCCTTGATTTTGCCCCAGATGACAGTATGCCTTTCACTGATTATATAATATTATAATATAGTACAGTCCAATGTCTATTAATAAGTACTCCAAAAAAGGAAGATTTGTGATAATTCTTGTTCTCAGAAATCTCTTTATTTTGCATTTGTTAATGGCAATTAGTAAGTGGATTGACATAGAACTCGCCAACTCATTCTGCAAAAACAAATAGCATTAGCAATTCTCAGAAAAAATACATATTTTTTAATGAACTTAGATCAATATGCAAATTTTAAAAAATATATTTCCCACTCTTTATACTAATAATACAGGATTATCTATAGTTGGTGCAATAATAATAAACTCATTAAATTATTATAATTTTCCATATCATTTTAATCTGTGGGAGGCAGTGAATAGAACAAAAAGTTTTTGTTGTATAGAAATGAAAGTCTAAACTCTTCAGCATTTTAATTTTAATGATGAAAATATTTATTTTCCACATGAAACTTTACTAACCTTTTCCATTATTTTAGTTTCAAAAACACTATGCCCTTAAAACATCTAGTTTGTACATTTTTGATGAATTTGCTCAGAACCAGTAGGTACAGTAGTATTAAGTTTGTAGATGTACAATCAATACAGGCAGTCTCCAAAGGAAAGCAGCAGACAATACATCTTTGTTGCCTACAATGCACACTGTGGTTTTTGAGAAAGCATAAACAATTCAGTACAGCCAGAGCTGTCATACCCTCTGTAAATGTAATCTTTATTTACAGGACCTTTCCAATAATCTTTCATTCACTTGAAATATATGCAAAGCAGTTTTAGCCATCAAAGGTTACAACATAAATATAAGTAATTGAGTTAAATGTAGCAGTTATTCTCTTTACAATACTAGGTGTTAATTTCTGAGCTATGACAGATTTTAAAAACTCTATTTTTCTCTATTCCCTATATGCAATTGCTTTATTTTAGTAACTTGTTTAAAGTTTAAACGTGTTTAATCTTATTCAAAAGTTACTTTAACAACTGACATGCAATATATATAAAATCAAATGTCCTGACTGACTCAATGACTGACTGACTCATCAACACCCTGCATAAAACCCTGGACCTAGAAACATGAAAATGGGGGAGTATATTTCTTCTATGAAGTAGGTGCACACTAAAAAGAGACTTTTTGAAATTTGACTCCTAAAGGGGTGAAAAGGGCTAAACTGTTTCCACCCTCTGTGCAATGTCCTGCCTGACTGTCTCATCGTGGAGGCTGTAGCACAGTTCATATTCAAACACCAACTGTCATCCCAAGTGCTGCCAAACATAACTGGCAGGTGTAGTGGCTCCCCAATTTGAATAGTGAGGGAAGGGAATGTGTTATTGCAGAGGTGAGAGAGGAAAATGCATTACAACAGCAGTGAGAGGGGAATGTGTTACTATAGAGGTGAGGCAGGGGAATGTGTTACTACAGGGGTGAGCGGGGGTAATGTGTTACCACAGAGGTGAGGGAGAGAAATGTGTTACTACAGGGGTAAGCAAGGGTAATGTGTTACTACAGAGGTGAGGCAGGGGAATGTGTTACTACACAGGTGAGGGAGAGGAATGTGTTACTACAGGGGTCAGCAGGGGTAATGTGTTACTACAGAATGAGGGAGGGCTTGTATTTCTACACATGTGGGAGTGGAATGACAAATGTATTTCAACATGTGCGAGGGAGGGAGAAGCGTTACTACAGAGGTGAGGGAGTGGAATGTGTTAGTACACAGGTGAGGGAAGGTAATGTCTTACTATAGCAGTGATGCATTACTATAGAGGTGAAGGATTAATGAGTTATTGGAGTGGTGAGATGGAAATGGAAACATATCTAAGGTCTACCCAGGTGAAACCGGCTACATCTGCTAGTATATACTCAACTAGTATATATATATATATATATATATATATATATATATATATATATATAGTCCAAATAGGTCCACACTCTCGTCTTCAATAATAAATTGCTGGGGTGACACACCCATATGGGATCACAATAATCCTCTTCATGCAAAAGTAGAAAAAAAAAGGGGGGGGGGGTTGCACTCACCAGTCTTCTTAAAAACATCTCTTTATTGCATCTCAGTAAAAATTTTACAACATTTCAAAATCCGACGTTTCGGTCCTGTGCATGGACCTTTGTCAACCTTGATACACAGATACACAGATACAACGTGAGAGTTAAATAGAATTAGTGTTACATATAAGAGACTAAGGGCTAAACTTATTATGTAATGCTTTGCAAAGCCACCATATCTTTTAGGAACTGGATTTTAATAGAAAACAATATTACCTCTTTAAATTCGAAAGCTGTAAATGTTGAAGATGTGAGGACTTTGAAAGAAATGAATAGTACATTTATCACATGGGGGAGATGTATTAATCCTTGGAGAGAGAGTACCAACCAATCAGCTCCTAACTGTCATTTTTCAAATGCAGCTGACTGGTTGGTACTTTGGCCCTGATTCAGAGCCGGATGCTCTGACAGAGCGCTCGCTCTGAATCAGGGCCGGTCTTTTTTTTTTTTAGAACGGCCTCCTGGCCGCTCGCATAGCCGTGGATGACCACCCACAGATATAGCGAGCGGCCAGGAAGATGGTCGCGATGGTCAAGACCATCGCGACCATCGGGCTTGCGACGAGACCCTTGTGGTAGGGTCTCGTTGCCGCAAGCCCCAGAGAGATTTCAGCTCTAACAGAGCCGAAATCTCTCCCACTGACATCACTCGTGATGTCAGTGGGGCCGCCCCCAAATGGAGGCGTTCACATGTGAATGCCTCTGTTTGGGCAGCCACACCCCCGACCCACCCACCAAAGGGGGCATGCTGTCACTCAACATCAACAGCAGGCCCCTCTTGGTACGAGACTCGGAGCGACGGATTGCCTGTCGCTATCCGGGTCTTGCGCATGCGCACAACGGAGCCGGCTCCGTCATGCGCATATGCTCTGGGCCACCATCGACCTGGTTGCGAGCACTTGCAATTGGGTCTGAATCAGGCACTTTATCTCCATCCACTTTATGTCTCTCCAATGCTTAGTACATCTACCTAGTGTGTGATGGAGTTGTGTTGTTATCACAAGGGTAAGGGGAATATTTAGTAAAGTTTTGAGAGAGATAAAGTGGAGCGAGATAAAGTACCAACCAATCAGCTTCTAACTGTCATTTTTCAAACACAGCCTGTAAAATAACAGTTAGAAGCTGACTGATTGGTTCTTTATCTCTCTCCACTTTATCTCTCTTGGTTTGAAAAATCTCCACCTAAGGGCCATATTCAATTAGGTGTGAAAAACCGTGATCGGCGAAAAAGGATCGCCGGTTGCAGCTTTTCGCCAGGTGGAAACTATTCGCCGTATTAAATCGCAAAGACTTTTCGCGTACGCGGAAAGTCAATGCAATGTAATAGGCGAAAAAATTTTGCCTGTGAATACCCGCCAGGAAAGAGTGCAGAATTGTGGTTTTGGGGTGCAAAGGTGCGGAAACTACTCTGCACCCTTTGGACAGACCCCCAAAGGATAACTGCGTCAAAAAAATGCAAAAAAAAAAAACACCCCAAAAAAGCAATTTGAAAATGGGGGCGTAAAAGTACCAAGTGAGGGTACTAACACAAAAACTATCAAAATAGACTTTTGGGGGTCTGATAGTATGGGGGAGGTGTTTTTTTAATTGCAGGTGTTTGCTGAAGGTGCATTTTTTGCAGCATTTAATACTTGACTTTAGCGATTTTTATCTATGCTTGCACTCATTTTCAAGTATCCCAAATTTGACTACTTATTTTCACCAAAAAAACTCCTTAATGCTATTCTTCCCCACTTGTGCAAAGCCACTATTATGGAGCAATTGACAGCACTTAAGTACCCCAAATAGCTTCAGTAGGGCTAATCCAATCCCCATTGATCCCCAATGTTAGTGCATCTTTTGGGGGGTGAGGTTAATTTCCCCAATTCTGCCAACTCTTTTCGCCTGTTAAGAGTTTCACGTCCTTTGGAAATGAATATGGTGTATAGCGGGAACTCGCGCGATACTTTTTCGCATGCAAAACTGGCAATGTAGGCGAAAAAGTATCGTGGGTGCAAAAAGAATTGAAGACGGCCCTAAGTGTCTTAGGAAGTATTATCCCAGAGTCTATGGTACATTTACTCATGAGAGAATGAGATGAATGCAAGGATATCACACTTATTGTTAGACATAATGTGATGATCTATTGTTGAAGCAGTGGCGTCATGAGGGGGCTGCAGACCGCACCCGGGTGTCATCCTCAGAGAGGGTGATGCCAAAATTCTGGCTCCTCTGCAGTGACAAAAGGTGGGTGCTGCAGTGTGACATTCTCCTGCAGCACCCTGCTCCTGTCATAGAAGAGGAGCCGACAGTGCTGACAGCCCAGTCTCTAGGGCAGCCCACCATCTCCGAAAACCTCTGGAGATCTGTCAGGTTGCGGCCTAGAATCGTCCATTACTCAGCTCAGCACCGGCTTCCCTTGACCTTCAGAGCATTCAGACACCAGGTGCGGTGGTGGGTGACACGCTGAGGATTATACCTGGGGTCTGCTAGGACATCCATATGCTCGCTCCGTGATATGGTTTCTGCGGTTCCGTCATGGATGCAGCCATGACAGTCTATATCCTGATTAGCCCTTTACCTAATGGTAGCAATGGTTGCGGTCAGCTGACACTATCCTCCAATGTACTGTTACCTTAAGGTAACCATGCTATTGACAACATTGTTACTTCCAGTGAAGACTTGCTGTTGCAGCGTTCCAGGTCCCAAGCTCCGTTGCTTCTAGTGACTTGTTCCTAGTGTTTATCCATGGCGTGCGTACTCAGTAGGTCTACTGAGTACCATCTCTTAGGTCCGTATTCAATTTGAGGCAAAATGTCAGAATCGGCGATAATTTATCGTCAATGACGTCATTTTCGGAAAAGTATCACTTTTGCAAAAAGTTGACTCCGCAAAAAGAGCAGTTTTTCGGAAATGATACTTTTGTGAATGAGGCATGTTGGATGCCTCCAAACAGTTTTTTAAACTTGCAGTGAAGTGATAATTATGTAATGATGAATAGACCCCTTAGTGAGAAGAGCAGATGGGCCTTATGTAGTAGGTTGTGAATTGCAGCCGCTGCAGGAACACTTGCAAGTTGTCACATATTTTTAAAGTGGCAATCAGTTTAAACCCAAAATCAAATCAAGCTGGTTTTGCCTTTAAAATTATTGCTGCTTTTAAAATACGGGAAGACTTGCTGGTGTTCCCACAGCAGCTGCAGTTCGCAACCTATTACATAAGGCCCCATGTGTTGTAGAACATAAGAGCTGCTGCCCATAGCCAAAATATATCAATATTAAATTTAAATGCACACACCAGCAATTTAAATAATGGGCAAACAGTAGAATTAATTAAAGTATACAGTGTTCAAGTTACCACAGATAAGGGAGCACTGATGCTGCTAGCACTTTTGGTACATGAGATATACAATAATGTCACAGAGGCTCTGACAAGACAAAAGGAAAAAACAATGGCGCTAATAGTGTAAATAGTGTCTGCCTTGATTTCAACAGCTTTACCTGGAGATTTTATCATCATTGATCTGTTCAATAGAATTTCATGGCTGAGAAGGAGTTCCTGAAATAACCATGAAATAAACAAAAAAAACTCTCATGATCCATTTTATAAACTATATCTATAGATTAAGACATTATGTTTTCCCATAAAACTTCCACAAATCTGCCTTGGACGCTTAATTCCCATTGACACTGCTCAAACAAATCATCAACATTGGGTCTAAGTTAATAGCTCGATATAGCACTTTAGTTTCTTAAATTTGAGCTTTGTGGTATGATATGATTTGTGGTACTCTCATGTGATTGTTGGTTATTACTATTTAAAATGTAACCATTATTATTTCAACTATTTTAATCTAAAACTATTTACAATGTAAGGTAGTTTCTAGTTAGTAAATGGTTTGATTTGATGTTCTTCTCATCAATATAGATGTAATAAATTCATGATATATGTAATAACTTTGTAATATATATTGAAGCCATATATTATCATTGAGAATTAATAATATTAGAGCTGAAGAGGACTTACGGGGGGTGGAGCATGGCAATGGCTGCTTCTTACTGAGCTATACATCCATTGGCAGCTGTAACAAACCTTTTCATTATGGACTTATTCCAATCTTTGTCACAAGCTTCAGAACTACTGATTACTCAATTGCTGGATGAACCATTATTTCCATTGGTCCTTAAGAGTTGAGGCCTACTGGTGTGCTAGAGCGCATGCCTGGTATTGGTGACATTAGCTTTGGTGCCAGTCTAGTGACTCTATAGAGGATTTTATTTCAGAAAACAAGAAAAAAGTGGTCCCTATATAGGAATGCATCTGAGGTTGCTTATCTGGTTTATAAAATATAACCTTTATTTAATATAATTAAAAAATAATTTTATATAAATTCAAAATATTTTCAGCGAAATAAAATTGGGTATAGATAAGTAGGAAAAGAAGTTAAAATAAATGCTGTTATCATCAATATGTCCCGTTATTTCATGTGCTACTAATAAAGAGAAAAATTGTATCTGATCATTAAATGGATACAGTTGTATAATAGAATCTCAATACACCAGAAAACAATGTGCCTAAATATAGCTTGTATTGCACTTATTCAATGTGCAGATTATTTCACCACATTATTGTTTCAGTTTTTATCTTTCATGTATTTACTCATACCTTATAAAATAATAGATGAGGGAACTCAATTTATTATTAAGTGCTATCGTGTATAAATATAGCCACGTACGTGAGAATTACATCAAAGTAATGATGTTAGAGAGAGTATAACATTTCATCCAATTAACCAGCTACATATAGCAACTGTTTTAAAGGAATTGCAAAATAAATAAATAAACTGAAGCTGCTGTATCAATATCAACTTCCCAGTGAGATACAGTCTAATTAAATTGAATTATCTGCAGCCTCAATCTTTCAAGTGTATAATAGGCATAACTAACCCACTGCTATATTAAATAAACTAGTAATACTGTACTTCATATAGTATATATTTATAGGTGTTATATTCACCCTTTAGCATAATAGTACAGTTATTGTGACCCGCAGAGATCTGTAGCAGTAATTGTTCAATCATCGCTTGTCTCATATAACTAATTCCAACTAGATTAAATATAACAGTGTCACTGAAATGTGAATGCTCGATCAAGATCAGTGTGACATACACTGACAATTAATGCAGTCCTGCACTTTTCAGCCGTAATTGCAGTGACATGCACATATTAATAGGTGTTTCATTCACTTCTTCTAGCACAAAGGTATAGTTAGTGTAAATAGCAAGACACTATGGCAGTAATTCAATCTCCATGTGTCTCATATCACTGAACCCGGCTAGATTAGATGTATCTATAACAGTTTCATGTGAGTGCCCAGTCAGGATCAGTGTGTTATACACTGACACAAGCTACGGGTCTGCTCTTAAAGCCGTGGTTAGTATGACATACAATTATGAGTGCTTGCAATCTTTAGATCAGTAACATCTCTAAAATAGTACATATATTCAATCGGGCATAATTGTAGATGATAACAGCTAAACGCCGACGCGCGTTTCGCTGTAGCTTTTTCAAAGTGGCAAGCCGACCGCTGCTCTTCCCGGTTATTTTATAGATTGATCCTCCAATCCCTGCATAGTGTTGTTTTTCAAAAAAGTTCAAACTATTTTCTGATAGGTCATCCTATCGTTTCATTGATTCTACCTTAATATTGACCTATGCTTATACATATTTTAAATAAAAATAAAAATAAACCCATACATCAGTTTGTCACAAATAAATTTACTTCCAATGGATTATATAATTAATAACCTGGCATCTATGCAAGTTGTATATCCCCATTAACTCAAATATTACTTTTAATTATACAACACCCATGTGTATAAGTGTATTAAGTGTATGTTATAATAACCGTGATTAGTACAAAATCTATTAAATATAATAAAAATATACAAATAATTTATACAATAAATATTTCTATATATATATATAGTTATACATAATTGTATAATTACTTTATAATACAATTATAAAGAACCTAAAATATACCAAAAATATATATATTAATAATAATAAATACACAAATAATTCAAATAAGTGCCTAAATTATATTGAGTACAATAATAAACATATATATTATAGTGATCTAAATTAATAATAATTTATATTCATCATCAATGTGTAAAAGTGTCTAAAATTACCAGTGAAATAGAGTATATGCCAGCTTAGGATAACAAAACAAAACAGAAGATAGGTATACAATAATATTTATGTCATATGTGCTCATTAGCATCGGTTTGATCCAAGAAATATATTAGTGTCATATAAAATATGAACAATCACTAACTAATCATAAAAACATAGAATAATTAATATTTTCATTGAGTCCTAATGGTGTAATACTATTCATTAAAAATATTTGTCTGGCTTCTTTTTTGAGGAGCTCATGAGTTATGTCACCTCCTCTTAGGCCCAATTTAATTCTTTCCATACCAAAAGCAATTAGACCATTGCTCTTGCCATGATGGTATCGTAAGAAATGTCTGGCTACACTAGTGAGATTTTTCATTCTATCTTTGTCCCTTTGTGCATTGTTAATGTTCGATACATGTTCCAATATCCTCTTTTTTAGTTGTCTTTTAGTCATGCCAACATATATCTTTTCACAGTGAATGGTCTAATTGCTTTTGGTATGGAAAGAATTAAATTGGGCCTAAGAGGAGGTGACATAACTCATGAGCTCCTCAAAAAAGAAGCCAGACAAATATTTTTAATGAATAGTATTACACCATTAGGACTCAATGAAAATATTAATTATTCTATGTTTTTATGATTAGTTAGTGATTGTTCATATTTTATATGACACTAATATATTTCTTTGATCAAACCGATGCTAATGAGCACATATGACATAAATATTATTGTATACCTATCTTCTGTTTTGTTTTGTTATCCTAAGCCGGCATATACTCTATTTCACTGGTAATTTTAGACACTTTTACACATTGATGATGAATATAAATTATTATTAATTTAGATCACTATAATATATATGTTTATTATTGTACTCAATATAATTTAGGCACTTATTTGAATTATTTGTGTATTTATTATTATTAATATATATATTTTTGGTATATTTTAGGTTCTTTATAATTGTATTATAAAGTAATTATACAATTATGTATAACTATATATATATATAAATATTTATTGTATAAATTAATTGTATATTTTTATTATATTTAATAGATTTTGTACTACTCACGGTTATTATAACATACACTTAATACACTTATACACATGGGTGTTGTATAATTAAAAGTAATATTTGAGTTAATGGGGATATACAACTTGCATAGATGCCAGGTTATTAATTATATAATCCATTGGAAGTAAATTTATTTGTGACAAACTGATGTATGGGTTTATTTTTATTTTTATTTAAAATATGTATAAGCATAGGTCAATATTAAGGTAGAATCAATGAAACGATAGGATGACCTATCAGAAAATAGTTTGAACTTTTTTGAAAAACAACACTATGCAGGGATTGGAGGATCAATCTATAAAATAACCGGGAAGAGCAGCGGTCGGCTTGCCTCTTTGAAAAAGCTACAGCGAAACGCGCGTCGGCGTTTAGCTGTTATCATCTACAATTATGCCCGATTGAATATATGTACTATTTTAGAGATGTTACTGATCTAAGGATTGCAAGCACTCATAATTGTATGTCATACTAACCACGGCTTTAAGAGCAGACCCGTAGCGTGTGTCAGTGTATAACACACTGATCCTGACTGGGCACTCACATGAAACTGTTATAGATACATCTAATCTAGCCGGGTTCAGTGATATGAGACACACGGAGATTGAATTACTGCCGTAGTGTCTTGCTATTTACACTAACTATACCTTTGTGCTAGAAGAAGTGAATGAAACACCTATTAATATGTGCGTGTCACTGCAATTACGGCTGAAAAGTGCAGGACTGCATTAATTGTCAGTGTATGTCACACTGATCTTGATCGAGCATTCACATTTCAGTGACACTGTTATATTTAATCTAGTTGGATTTAGTTATATGAGACAAGCGGTGATTGAACAATTACTGCTACAGATCTCTGCGGGTCACAATAACTGTACTATTATGCTAAAGGGTGAATATAACACCTATAAATATATACTATACGAAGTACAGTATTACTAGTTTATTTAATATAGCGGTGGGTTAGTTATGCCTATTATACACTTGAAAGATTGAGGCTGCAGATAATTCAATTTAATTAGACTGTATCTCACTGGGAAGTTGATATTGATACAGCAGCTTCAGTTTATTTATTTATTTTGCAATTCCTTTAAAACAGTTGCTATATGTAGCTGGTTAATTGGATGAAATGTTATACTCTCTCTAACATCATTACTTTGATGTAATTCTCACGTACGTGGCTATATTTATACACGATAGCACTTAATAATAAATTGAGTTCCCTCATCTATTATTTTATAAGGTATGAGTAAATACATGAAAGATAAAAACTGAAACAATAATGTGGTGAAATAATCTGCACATTGAATAAGTGCAATACAAGCTATATTTAGGCACATTGTTTTCTGGTGTATTGAGATTCTATTATACAACTGTATCCATTTAATGATCAGATACAATTTTTCTCTTTATTAGTAGCACATGAAATAACGGGACATATTGATGATAACAGCATTTATTTTAACTTCTTTTCCTACTTATCTATACCCAATTTTATTTCGCTGAAAATATTTTGAATTTATATAAAATTATTTTTTAATTATATTAAATAAAGGTTATATTTTATAAACCAGATAAGCAACCTCAGATGCATTCCTATATAGGGACCACTTTTTTCTTGTTTTCTGAAATATAATCATTATAGGTCCTGGAATAGCACCCCTGAGCACTATAAAAACTGAAGTGAGTCATATGTGCATTAATGAGGGTTGTGTTGCATTTCTCTGAAGAGTAATATAATTTTCTCTATATGAAAAGAAACTCTTTTCTTTGGTGCGACCTTTCATGGTGTCTATAGAGGGTTTGTCTACTCTAAGGGTGTCAAACCTCCGGTATGGGAAACGGGTATCACATATTTCATTTACCAAGACTTTTTTTTGTTGAATATGCATCAGTAATTTCATGTTATACTTTATAAATTGTATAATGTAATTATTTAATGTTCTTCTTTATGTGATATGCTTTGTCTAGAAGTTCATCAATTTATTTTTGTTATTGCCAATGCCACATAACTATTGTACAATATTTCTTTATATTGTATGTTCTCAAATGCTTTAATAAAAAAACAAATTGATGAAAATAAAGATGGGAAAAATCAAAGGGCCTGATTCAGCGATGGATGGAATTGCACAGCCACACACAAGGAGCTCTGCAATTCCGTCCATTTAAAATGCAAATGCAGAAGGAGGTGTCACACACCTCCTTGCTACATTTGCATTATCCCAGCGCTAAGACCACGGTCACAGCCTGGGGTCACCATCGGGACAATCGGGACCATAGGTCGCGATTGTTGCCAATGTTCCTTTGGCCAGGCTGTGGGAGCTAAAGCTTCCAGCAGCCTGGCTGGGTCCTGGCAGCCTGCAAGGCCAGGAAGTCTGCGTGCACCCATTCAGAGTCTGGCCTCATCCCTCCCAGAAAATGGGGGCGACATGCCCCGGTTTCCATGAACGCTTCCAGAGAATTCCCCTGCTCTGCCTCCCAAACGCCGCAGCCTGTCAATCAGGCTGTGGCTGGGAGACACGGCAAGTGGACTCGCAGTTGGAGGGCTTCACATGCGCAGTACACATCCTGCGCATGCACAGTCCTCCCACCATTGGAGATGTGCGCTAACCATCGGGTTAGCGTACATCTCTGAATCAGGCCCAAAGCACCTTAAGAATCGCTTCTGTACGTGACACTCCTTCCCCTCTACAGTGGCTTCAACTGATCCCTCTCAATTAACTAATCCTCTAGAATGCCTCCCTACATCTAATGTATCTGAATCGACTTGTGAACTTCACTAGTCATAGCACCGCAAAATAGAGAAAAAACTTGCTGCAATTCAGTCATCCATTAACACTATACTTGTCCATTTAGAATCCAATACCAAATTACTTAAAGAGGATAAGTGATAATGAAGATATCATTTTGGCTCTTCAAACTACTAAGGAGACTTAATCGCAAAACATTACAATTATTACATCTAAGTCAGATGATATAGAAAACCATCAAAGACAGAATAATCTTAGATGCATAGGAATACTTGAAAATGTCAAAGTGGCTGATCTGGTAGGTCTCCTCAGTGTGAATATTATCCAGGTCCTTAGTTTTCCTGCTACTTCTGGTATAGTTTTAATCAAAAGAGCACACCAAGACCAGTGATTGCAAAACGTTTGTATTACCGTAAATACAAATGGGGTTTGGACGCGCTAGTGATTACAGGTGGGGTGGAAAAAAGGATATTGTAATGAACAAAACAGATATGTGCAGATGTTACAATGATCAATAGTTAATGAGACCGGCAATTGCTAAGTAAACAGAGGACTGAAAATAGACACATAAAGACAAAAGGATGTTTGTAGCTCTTTCATGGAAAAAATGTGTGTGTGCTGGAAGAAAGTGAATCTGTTGTGGCAGTCCCGTGTCTTGCACGCTGAGAGTGGAGCAGCGGTTGAAAGCTTACCCTATCGTACCCTATTGACGGCACAGACTGGAGTCCGCTGACGACTTGTGGGAATGGGTAGTGTCGGCTATAAGCTCTGTGCTGTTGCCGTCTTGCTGGAGTCTTCCCGGGTTATGTTGTTTCGGGCTCTGTGGAGCGAGTCGAAGTCTGGGGTTACTGCTGCCGCTTGCGCTCCTGTTGTCTCTCCATGCTCTTACTGCCGCCTTTCCTAACACCAACGCGTTTCGTCATTCAATGACTTTTTCAAGGTTGAAAAAGTCATTGAATGACGAAACGCGTTGGTGTTAGGAAAGGCGGCAGTAAGAGCACGGAGAGACAACAGGAGCGCAAGCGGCAGCAGTAACCCCGGACTTCGACTCACTCCACAGAGCCCGAAACAACACAGCCCGGGAAGACTCCAGCAAGATGGCAACAGCACAGAGCTTATAGCCGACACTACCCATTCCCACAAGTCGTCAGCGGACTCCAGTCTGCGCCGTCAATAGGGTAAGATAGGGTAAGCTTTCAACCGCTGCTCCACTCTCAGCATGCAAGACACGGGACTGCCACAACAGATTCACTTTCTTCCAGCACACACACATTTTTTCCATGAAAGAGCTACAAACATCCTTTTGTCTTTATGTGTCTATTTTCAGTCCTCTGTTTACTTAGCAATTGCCGGACTCATTAACTATTGATCATTGTAACATCTGCACATATCTGTTTTGTTCATTACAATACCCTTTTTTCCACCCCACCTGTAATCACTAGCGCGTCCAAACCCCATTTGTATTTCCAGTTATAGAGTGTCAATCAGGTGTCTGATTGCACTCAATAGGACAGCTGCTAATTCTCTGATTAAGTGTGCAGGATCCTTTTTGTACAAGTTTGTATTACCGTGACAAAAAAATTATTCCTTTTGTGTATAGGATTCACCTTATCCTATTGTAAGGGGTATGAGAGATTTGGTCTTTCAAATGTTTCCAACTTTGTCACTGAAAAGTTGAAGGCGTTTACTCCTATTTGCAATTATTAATTGAAAATCACATAATATTTGTCCTTTTTTATCTTGCTAAATGTAGTTTTATGACTGACGGCAAACACCTGGCCAGAAATCACTTCAAGATCCCTGTCCTACACCCTCTAGTAATCCAATGGATGACATGTATGTATTGCACTTTCACTTTTTTTCTAAATTGTGGTTGGCTACCTGTTACTATTTCATAGCAGGGACTATTTTTGGATTACTTTTGCAATAATAAGTAGTACTTTTTGTGTACAATAGTTTGTTCCTTAATAAGTTACATTTAATGTTATTTTCTCTATTTACAGTACCTCTTTTACTTTCAAATTTCCTACATTCTTCCTCCTTCCCCCTTTGTTCCACATTGAACCTTGTGTGCCTATGACTTGGACAGCTGTGCAACTGCATTGTATTGCCTCCTCTGCTTGTTTGAACAGGGTGGATAATATATTGCTAAATTTGTTTTGCTCTATTTATTTGCCTAGAAGTGGTATAGGGTGATGTCTCTGCCAATACTGTGATTTACTAGATTACAACTTCTACTTTGCTGGGATTCATTTCCTGGAATGTCTCGGACTGAAATTGGCTATTAAAAGGTGCAAAATACTTAGTCATCTTAAACGATATTACCCAAACATCCTACTACAAGATGCAAAATGCAACAGCTCCAGTTGAAGGGCCCCAACTCCACTAAAAAAGCTCATGGATAAGGAATGTGACTCTACCTCATACAGTAAAAAAGAGAAGAGATGCATTCAGAATGCCAACCACTGGGATTCCGGTGGTCAGAATGCTGATCTGTAAGAATACCACTGCCGGCATCCAAAGCGCCGGAATCCCGAAGGTGTGTACTGGGGTTAGGGTTAGACATTAGGAAGAGTGTTAGGGTTAGGCTGTGAGGGGGAGGTTAGCTCTAGGCTGCGGGGAGGGAGGGTTAGGTTTAGGCACTAGGGGGGAGGTTAGGTTTAGGCACCGGTGAGGGACGGTTAGGGTTATGGGTTAGAGGTTAGTTAGGCTTACTTACCTGGGGACAATGGCATTCTAACCTGGTCAGGATGCTGGCTATTATATTCAATAAACATTTACTTTATTCTATCACTAATACTGTAGTGGATATGGAGATTTCATATCTTCTGGTACAATCACAGTCCAGGGAGAAAAATGCATACCCCTTAATCTGTATGCCCCAAGTCATCCAAATATTTAATTTTAATTCTATGTATGATCCATCCATTGACTAATCCAATCCAGGTCCACATACTTCTCATGGAGAAGTTCCCACCATGCTGTCTGTGGTTGATGCATGGAGACTACAAAACTTCTCCAGCATAGAGTATACTTTACATTATAGAGTACATAATTTATTATTAGAATTGATTAGATCCTGGTGGTGGAGAATCTGTTCCCTTGTATGGATCACAATTTTTAAGGAACATATTAGTCTCTAACCATGTTCTTATCTTATTTGACTCACAATAACCTTTTACATACTTCCCTTCCTTTCTATACAAAATTATGACTTATTTGAAACTTAAATGGAAAGTGTGCACAGATGATATAATTTATCACTGGAATGACCCAGTATTGTTTTGGGACGAATCAAAGGCAATGATAAGAGGGCATATTATATCATATTATATCATATGTAGCAAAACGTAATAAGAATTGCAAGGAAAAAGTACACGCTTTCAACAGTAGACTATGAGATTGTTATCACCACTATCTTACCTTCACCAAAGTTACCAATAAGAATGTTTACCTTCAACATAAATAAGTTTTGGAAGCATTTCTCCTGCAGGTAGCCAGGCTTATGAGGGATTACAGGAAAAATAATTATTATCATTGGGGTGGCAAGTATGGGTGAGTTTTAACATTTATGGCTAAACAGCAAAAGAAACAAACATTACATTTTAAAGTAACCTCGCAGGCTGAAATCACCAATCTCTCTGAGTCATATTTTTGAGGTTTATTGTCAAATGCTCCAATCAATACTAATCTATCACAAACATTCTTACAAGATGCATTGCTCTCTAAAGGTGGGTACACACTATACAGATATATCTGCAGATGATGGTTGTTCGCACACACTGAACAACCATCATCTGTGCCTGCCCACAGGTCCTGGCGACCAGGGGGCGTGTCCCGGTAGGCGGGGGGCGTGTCCCGCCCCCCTCCTCGCGGCTGCCGCTGTGTGTGTGTACGGGCAGTCTTCCGCCCGCCCATATACACCTGCCGATGGACAGATATGTCTGCAGACATATCTGTCCATCGGCTGCGCACCACAGCCAATGCGATATGTTGGTGAACGCTGACGTTCACCGACATATCGTGGGTACACACTGCCGACGGGCAGCAGATTCATGTATCTGTCAGTGTGTACCCAACTTAAGTATACACCCAGCAGATGGAGAACCTTAATGAGATTATTACAGTCATATAGTACTAAATGAGTATCTCAGTTTTCAGGAGACACCATTATATTAGAGGCTGGTCCACTGGATACACTTTTTCCCATACTGTCCTAACATTCTGAATATTGGATAATTGTTCTTTATGTCCATCATTTTATTATTTGTATGTTATTTTTATTATTGTTTATTACATTGTAATATTTTTACTATGAAGCCACATGACAATAGCTTTGCTATATCTCTACACACTAAAACGCAGTGCTGCTTTCTTCTCTTTTGTTATATACATCTAATATAGTTCTGCTCTGTTCATAAAGTTGAGATACTCACAGTTATAATAGATAGATAGTTGAGCGACATTTTAAAAAAAAAATATTCAGAGAAATGTTCTCTTTGCTCTGCATTTGACCATTGTCTGCTAACTTTGGTATGTTTTCCTGGTGGAATTTGGGGCCTGATTCAGACCCACTCACGATCGCACAGCTCTCGCAAGCTGGTCGATGGTCCCCCACTGCGCATACGTATGCCGGATCCGTCTCCGGCATGCGCATGCATGAGACCCGGCCAACAACGGGCGTTCCATCGCTACGGGTCTTGCACCAAAGCGTGGCAGCTGTCGTTTGTGATTGACAGCTTGCACCGTTTTGGAGGTGGTCAGGGGGTTGGCTGGCCAAACTAAGGCGTTCCCGAAGGAACGCCTGCCGTTTGGGGGCGGCCCCACTGACATCATGAGTGATGTCAGCGGGTGACCTTCTGGTTCTATTAGAGCCGAAAGCTCACTGCCCCGATGGTCGCGATGGTTGTGACCATCGCGACATCACCTGGCCGCTCGCTAAAGCTGTGGGTGGTCACCCACAGCTTAGCAAGTGGCCAGTAGGCCGTCTTTAAAAAAAAAAAAGACGCCCTGATTCAGAGCGAGCGCTCTCAAAGAGTGTCCGGCTCTGAATCAGGCCCTTGGCTCGAAGTGTTATTAGTCCAACCCCACTCACACTACAGTGTTTTTTTCCCCATGCCAATCTGAGCTAGAGAAAGGTTTCCCGTTGATGTTACACTCCTGTAAAAAAAAATTGAATCTAACTCTGGAAAAAAAAAATCTCCCTGAAAAGTATATTCATTCTCTTCCAAAACAAAATCTTAAAAATATCTGCTGTGACCTGTATTTACAATATAAGTGGTAATATTAAGACATGAACTAGTGTAATTGAATCAGTCACAAAGATTTATAAACATAACCTTCTTTGTTTCTTTGTTCTAAATAAGTAATTTTACATTTATATTCAGTATCTCAACAGTCAAGCTTAAATATAGTTTTATTTTGGTGATATATTCTTGTGAAAATAAGGAATGCTGTCAGCAGTAAGCTATACATATACAGTAACAGATACCATAATAAGAATTATGAATCTACAAAAGATTTATGGTTGTTCAGCAAAGCACTGCAGTCCTGAGAAATTTTATGTACTGTTCTCTATATTATATTATAGTAAGAAAAAAGGGACTAAAAAGAATTGTTTTAACTTGCTGCCTTATAATGAAATCCTTGCAAGCAAAGTGTATTACAGAAAATAGTGCTACATAACCGACAGAAAACAGTGACAAACAGATATTACAAAACGGGGAGGACAAGAATACAAAAACAGATTTTCTAGAAAATAACATTTATTCTTAAAGTAACAAATGTTAATCCTATCCTTATCTTGTTCTCCAATCCCTCTCTGTTGCCAAATAGATAAAGGTGAGCTGTAAATGTATAGTGTAGAGTCGAACTGTAATTACTAGGCGCTGTTCTTTTTCCCTTTTCACCTTATTCACCACCTGGTTTCACAAAGAATAGCTGCCACCTAATTGTTTTATGGAGAGTTTTGCATATATTTTTGCTCATTTATATTTATATTTATTAATTTTACATATATTGTGCAGAGATGTGCAGGCTCGGCTAGGCTCAGATTTTCCAGCCAAGTTTAGATTTTTCCCAGCAAATTTCGGGTCACAGAAAGATTCAAAACTTCATCTTTCATGGACAAACATCATCTTTCATGGACTTTTGTCCATGAAAGATGATGTTTGTCCATGAAAGATGAAGTTTTGCCTCTTTCTGAGACCCAAATTTGGCAGGAAAAGTTTGAACTTGGCGGGAAAATCCGAACCTATCTGAGCCTGCACATCTCTAATATTACTGAGGTTAAGTATTTATAGTTTCCTATCTGTATTAGTGCTTGTTTTTCTGCACTTTGGAAATATATAGAGTACACAGTATGTACAGAATTCACTTAGGGGTCACTGTACAACTGCTCGTTAATGCAAATATGCAGTCAGCAAATTATGTGGCAGCATCTCAAGTACAGTATATTACAGCATATTACAGTTGTTGTACAGACCAAATATCTGAATTGCAAAGCAATGCGATGTAAGTGACTTTGATCATAGCATGATTGGTTGTTCCAGATGGGGTGGTTTCAGAATCTCAGAATCTACTGATCTCAAGATTTCATGAACAGTCTCTAGAGTTATCAGACAAAAGTGCATAGCACAAAAAACATCCAGCGAGCAGCAACTCTGTGAGAGAAACTATATTAATGAAAGAAATAAGAGGAGAAGGACCACACTGGTTCAAGCTGACATAAAGGGCAAAAAACTCAAATAGCCATATGTTACATCAGTGGTATGCGTAAAAGCATCTCTGAATGCACAGTACATAGAGCCTTGACATTTATAAGCTACATCAACACCAGACTACAACAGGTTCTAGTCATTGTTTACTTTTGTTCATACTGTTTCTGTTTATGTACTTTGTAAGGCGTTGTAGACGCCATATAAATAAAGGATAATAATAATAATAATGTCAGAAAAGAGCAGGAAATAGATGGCACAAGAGTCACAATCTCACCAAAACTGTATAATTAGAGATTGGAAACATTGCAAAACTGCATCTAGATTCTGTGACACGGATGGTAGGATTAAAATTTGGCACAAACAACATGAAACTTTAGATTCATTCTGAATTAGGTCTACAGGTCAGTTCAGGGTTGTGATGGTGTTGTGATACAGTAGCTTTGGAAACAATTACATGGCACACAGACATCTTAATCAGAAATGTGAGCGGACCACCATGTTTTGGTTTTGCCAAAACCACCCTCAAGTGTTTTGGTTTGGGATCTGGATTTCATTAACAAAGGATCAAAACAGCTACAATCATGTAATGTGGGCTGTTTTATTCCTACAGTTTTTTAGCCTCAATAACATTAATTTCCAGTCATTTCCAGTCAATTTTGATTACCTCACAGTTAACAATTTTTTTTTTCATATTTTACCTATATTTGCCAAAGGCTGCAGTGAGCTGACTGGCTAAACTAAGGGGCAGAGCAGAAGCACAAACACATGGCAATTTAAAAAAGAATATAGCACATCTGGGAAACATAGTTGTACTGCAGTGGCAGATGGGTTGGCAGTTTAATATAAACTATAAAATGCTATAGAATGTTTTAATTAATCAAGAATTACTGTAGATCAGAGGCCAGAGGCCAGTATAGGTAAATGGAGGTGGATTACTATTTAGTGGAAGCCAGGTAAAGCACTGATTGATTGATTTTATTCATTAATTGATTAATTGATTGATTACAGACTATAACTTTAAATTAAAAAGAATGTGATAAATGGAACAAATCTTTAAAAAACAACAATCCAAATGAGACTGATTGATTGATTGATTGATTGATTACAGAATATATCTATAAATAATAAAAATTCTAAATGGAACAAACCATTAAAAAAATAAGAATCCAAATGAGATTGATTAAATGACTGATTAGTGTTTATAATTTAACTGTTGTATACAAACAAGTAAATCAGAGAAATGGAGAACAATACTAAAAAATAAGCATGCAAAATCCCAATAAGATTGATTCCTCAGGATTTAAGGCAGAGTAACAGCCTAGTCAAATTGAATAATTAATTATTAATTATATGATTTGATTATACTAGTCTGTATCTGCTGAGATGCTGCAGGAAATGGGGCCTGATTGCCTGGATGAGGAGCTGGTGATGGATGGCATTACAAGATACAAAAGAGCATGAACACCCCAGTAAAGTACAGTAATATACAGGACACTGTCTGTCAAACACACACAATTCTCATCAACTAGGGACCCACAAAGCTCACAAATACAGGAATCTTCAGACGATAAACCTCCACACCATCCCCGAGTATCCGGAATAACAGCTCTCTTAACAATAACAGTACTAAGATTGGTCAAACACTCCCCTGATTGGCATTGCACTCCTTCTGAGTCCACTCCATCAGCACTGCCATCAACTCCCCTCTCCACAATCAGTCCCCCTTCACAGAAAATGGACATTCCAGAATCGACCAGGATGGTGAACATTCTAAAAGAGAATATGAAAATGAACACAGCAGGCCCATCCATTGCAACAACAAGACCTGCAGATTTCTTTTAGTTCAGGTATCTCACTACGACCTTTTCAATCCTCCCGGAACAAGCTCACAAGCGACAGGTTCGCGTTATCAGCCTTGTCTCCGACTCGTTTCTACATCGGTTGGTTGACCTTTTTGCAGTGAGTGGAATGGACCCAGGTATCTCTCTCAGCCACCTTCAAAGATGTAGTACTTGTCAGCAGCACCTGGTATGGACCTTCCCACCGATCAGTCAAACAACCTGAATGCAAGAAATTTCTGATCATAACATATTCTCCTGGTTCAACATCATGACAGTTAGTTTCAGGCATATCACTGGACAACAATTTCAGTTTCTGCTGCTGTTGTTTTAACTGCTTACTCATTGATATAAGATACTTTACAGTTACCTCATTGTTACCTTTCAAGTCTTCCTGTGGACTTATAATCAAATGAGGTATTTCGTTCATCCTCTCTACCTTGGCACTGGCTTGCGGTCGGTAGGGGGTGTGAAGTAGACTATTAATACCCATCAGCTTACACATATTTTGAAAAACATCACCTGTGAAATGAGTACCCCTGTCACTCTCGATGATTTTAGGGATACCGTATCTGTATACAAAATCCTGAACTATTTTCTTGGCAGTAAATGCAGCAGTATTAGTGGCCACTGGGTAGGCCTCATCCCACTTAGAAAATACATCAGTGCACACTAATACATACTTAAGATTCCTGCAGGGTGGTAATTGGATGAAATCAATTTGTATCACCTGGAAAGGTCCATCAGTATGTGGAATGTGGGATGGTTCGGTAGGGATCGCTTTCCCTATGTTCTTTCTCAAGCAGGTCAGACAGGACATTGCTATCTTTTCTGCATGTGAAGAAAAACCTGGTGCGCACCAGTATGCGCTCACCAACTTGAACATACCTTGCTTTCCCAGATGAGTCAGACCATGTGCTGCCTCAGCCAGGCTGGGGTAATATGCCTTGGGGGCTAATGGCTTACCTTGTCTGTCCCTCCAGAGCCCGGAGGACTCTTGCCCACATCCCTTGGACTTCCAAATGGACTTTTCCTGAATTGAACACAAATTTTGCATCTCAATTACTTTCAGCATATCAATTGTTTGGAAAGACATAATTTTTTCAGTGGGAGAAAACATTTTTAACCCAGCTGCCCATTTTGCAGCTTCATTGGCTCTGTTGTTGCCCAGTGACACCGGGTCATCCTAACATGTATGGGCTTTACACTTGATTACTGCCACCCCTTTGGGCAGTTGGATTGCTTCTAAAAGATGTTTTATGTGTCGGGAATGTGAAACTGGTGTGCCTGCTGCTGTCAAAAAATTTCTCAGACGCCATAGAACCCCGAAATTATGCACCACCCCGAACGCCTACCTGGAGTCAGTGTAAATGTTAGCAGATTTGCCTGCTGCTAGTTCACACGCTCTAGTTAGTGCTACTAACTCTGCCACCTAGGTTGAGTGAGGAGGACCAAGAGGTTTGACTTCTATGATGTCTGTGTCATTTACAACAGCATAACCTGTACATAATTCACCTGTGTCTGTTTGTCTATGACAACTCCCATCCGTGTAAAAAGTCACATCTACATTCTCTAAAGGTGTGTCGTGTATGTCAGGTCTAGCAGTAAAGGTCTGATTCAGATATTCCATACAATCATGTGTATCATTATGTCCGCTGAACTCACCCTCCGCCAGCAACTCGCCTCCTTCCACCCTTTGTACATCATGTTGTACATATGGTAAATACGTTGCTGGGTTCAGCATGCTGCAACGTTTAACAGTGATGTTTGCAGGTGCGATTAGAGCTAGTTCCCATTTGGTAAACCTAGCTGAAGAGACGTGTCTGGTTTGAGCAGAGTTCAGCAGTGCAGATACAGCATGGGGAGTGTATACAGTCATATCATGACCCAGTACTACGTCCTCACTTTTACTCACCAATAAAGCGGTAGCTGCTACAGTTCTCAAACAGGTGGGGAATGATCTTGCCACAGTGTCCAATTGGGCACTGTAGTATGCTACGGGCCTACTGGCATCACCATGTTTTTGTGTAAGGACACCTGCAGCACAACCATTGGCTTCCGTACAATACAAATCAAAAGGTTTCTCATAATCAGGTATTCCCAATACAGGTGCTTTGGTCAGACTATCCTTAAGATTAAGGAAAGCCTGCTCTGATTCCTCTGTGTGTATGACATGATCGGGCTTTGAGGAAGAGATTAAGGGCCTGATTCAGACCCACTCGCGAGCGGCTGTCCGCTCGCAAGTGGGTCGATGTTATGGACTGAGCATGCGCACGACGGAGGGAGCTCCGTCGTGCGCATGCGCCAGACGCGACGAGCGAAGGAAAGTCCTTCGCTCGTTGTGTCTGATCAAAGGGGGCGTGCTGTCAATGTTGATTGACAGCACGCCCCCTTTGGTAGGCGTGCCGGGGGCGTGCCTCCCTGACGGGGGCGTTCCCATGGGAACGCCTCCCATCAGAAGCCGGCCCACTGACATCACTAGTGATGTCAGTGGGAGTGATTTTGGCTCTGATAGAGCCAAAATCACTCCAGAGCTTGCGGTTGAAAACCTCAACCGCAGGCTCCGGCTCGCAATTTCGATGGTCGCGATGGTCACAACCATCGCGGCCATCATAATGCACGCTCGTATAGCCTGTGGGTGGTGACCCACAGCTATATGAGCGTCCAGGAGGACGCTCCATTTTCATGGAGCCCGGCCCTCATTCAGAGCGTGCACTCTGCTCAGAGCGTACGGCTCTGAATGAGGGCCTAAGTCCTGTAAAGGCATGGCCAATATAGAAAAACCTGGGATCCACATTCTACAGTATCCACACATTCCCAAGAAGGTATGAATTTGCTGTTGATTCTGCAGCAGTGTCATGTTCTCTATGGCCTGGATTCTATCATTTGTGAGATGTCTTAACCCCTGGGTTAGGCAGTGTCCCAAATATTTTACTCTGGATTGGCACAGCTGTAGTTTGTCCTTAGCCACCTTGTGTCCTGTATGCGAGAGATGAAGCAACAAAAGTTTAGTATAATTCAAACATGACATAAATGAATCAGAACACAGCAATAAATCATCCACATATTGAATTAGAACAGATTTATTTGCAGGTTGAAAAGATTGTAAACAGTCATGCAATGCCTGGGAAAAGATACTGGGGCTGTCTATGAAACCGTGGGGAAACCGTGTCCATGTATATTGCACACCTCTGTATGTAAATGTGAATAGATACTGAAAGTCAGGGTGGAGAGGCACAGAGAAGAAAGCAGAACAGAGGTCAATGACAGTGAAATGGGTTGCGTTTGGAGGGATCTGCATAAGAATGACAGCTGGATTTGGCACTACGGGGAATTGGCTCTCTACTACCTTATTAACACCTCTAAGGTCCTGTACCAGCCTGTAACCCCTCCCACCACTCTTCTTCACCGGAAAGATGGGACTGTTGGCTACACTAGCTGTATGAACTAAAATTCCCTGTTGCAATAATCGCTCAATTATTGGAAAAACCCCTAATCTACCTCCTGTTTTAGTGGGTACTGGGGAATTTTTGGAGCTTGCCTACCGCCTTTTAAATTTACCATTACGGGGCTTACGTTTGCCATTAATCCAGTGTCTTGTCCATCTTTAGTCCAAAGGGAATCTGGATTTTGGGACAACATTTCATCTACCTGGGATGGATTTTCATTTAAACTGGTAGAGTGATACATTATCCTTTGGGGAGTGTCCAACATATCCCGCACCTCGTGCTCAACTCTCTCTGGGATATCTAGAAATACACCATCAGAGGTGCAATATATGACACATCCCATCTTACATAACAAGTCTCTGCCCAGCAGGTTAGTAGGAGCCGCAGCAGCCAAAAGAAACGAATGCCTGGTATAACCTGACCCTAGCATTGGCTACCATTCTCCAATAAAGCATTAATGGCCACAAATAGAGCTGGTGCTTGCTGGATATTTGCTGGTCTCTGTGCATATCCCTTATGGGGATATCCAGGTACTCTCTGGTTTGGGGGTCCTACCCTTTTTACTCTGCAGGTTCTACTTAAATGTCCTGGCTGGTTACAATGAAAACATATTCATGGATCGGATGAAGACACGGGTTGTTGTGAGGTTTGAGCAGGGGGAAAAGGTGGTGGATATGGGTAGGGATATGGAGGATAAGGGTATTGTGGGGGATATGAAGTTTGTGAGTAGTGTGGGACCTGTGGTTGTGTAGGGTTAGTAGAATAGAGCTGTGTTTGCTGTTGTGAGGGATTAGTGAGGACATATAACTGTTCAGGTGTAGGTGTGTGTGTAGATGCAAGTGTGTCTGTTGGCTGTGATGTTACCGTAATTCCTTCCAGAGCTTGAATACTGACAGCCATTAGTTTTTCACTCTGGGTCTTTCTCTTCTTTGAGATGTTCTTATCATGTTCTATGGTAGATTCTATGAGTGTATCTATTGTGACTCCCCTCCAGCCAGGTTGTGAGGTCTGAAACCAAGTCTTTAAGTTTTCCTTAAGACCGTCCATGAGTACCGTGACTATCATTCCCCTGTGGTGAGTGCTATCTTTAATATCTTCTATCCCAGTGTACTGGGTGATAGCCTGTAGAGCCCAGTCGCAATACTCTTCTGCAGATTCACTCTCCTTTTGCTTTATGGTGAAAATTTTGTTCCAGTTAACTACTACCGGAAAATATATACCCAATTGAGTTACAATGCGGGAAATGTTACCTTGGTTTACTTGGTCCATTAAGGGAACGTCACCATCCAATACACAATCCGTGATATATTTTGTCACATCGGTATTGCGTTGTAGACAGGCCCTTAACACCACACGCCAATCTTTATTAGTTGGCTCATGAGAACTACCCAAATTCCTCAAAAATCTCTGACATTTGGCTAGTTCCTTTTTGGGATCGGGGAAATAATTTATGATGGAATTTAGTTCTGCTCTTGTCCAAGGACAATGCATTACCACTTCCCTTATGGGCACTACACCGTTCACATCTGCATTTCCATTTGGAACAGTTATTGTCCGAATGGGATGCAGACCGGTAGCGCTGCTACCTTTGACCTTGTTACCTGGCTGGGGGTTTAATCTGTTGCTGCTACGTATAGTATTAACAACTTCCTCTACGGGTGCAGAGAGTGTTAGCACTTCCCTTGCTGTTACCAATGGAGATGACGGCACCACTCATGATTGTCGTGGCGTAGCATCTACTATTTGTACAGCATGGGAAATGGCAGACATTACAATAGGCTCATTATGCACATCATGAACATTTTCTTTATAGTTGCTTAAGAGAGGGTACACAAATTGCTTGTTACATTTTTATGGGTATTTTTGATAACTGTACTTGCACCTCCATCCACATAAAGTGGGGGTGGTGCGCATGAACTGCTGGCAATACCTTCCGCAACGCTACCTTGCTGCACATGCACGCCATTTCGCGGATGTATTCTCTGGCAATGAGCTTGCAACGCTAGTTTGCGTCGCTTGCGCATTTATAAGCCACGCATCCCCTTCATGCTGCCACAACTTTAAACAATCATAATATTTGACCTTTTTCTCTCGGGAGCGCATCAAACTGATGTGATCCCGGACATTATCTAATACATCTTTATCAAAACTACCAATTCTGGGAAACGGTCTAACACTCTTCATCGCCATTTTAAACCATACTTCACAATACCTTATTACATAAGTACCATACTTAGTATGCATAATACGACGGGCCGATCCAAACGGCACTTCCATTAGCAGCACATCATTGTCTAACATCTCTATTGTTTGCATGGCTCCCATTCTGAGACAACTCCTACGTTTTTCAATAAAGATTTAAACTGGTGAAAGACAGTCAAGATACTTTCACTTACCTGTGGACAATTTAAACGGCAGCACCCACACACCTGTGAAGATTTGAAGAAGGCTACTCCACACACCCGGATAATATTTAAGAAGGCAACTTCCACACCTATGGAAGTTTAAGTCGGCTACTTCCATGCACCTCTCTACAACAAAGACAACATGTACACCTGCTACTGTGTATAGAACAGTAAGCTGCTTACCGAGCGGCTAGCACTTAGCCCTTAAAGGTCATACGGTACCTCTAACTTTAGGGAACAAGTTACTCCTACCAACAAATACTCATTGTTACACACTTTTTTCCTGCGCAGAAAAATACACGTTAACCCAGATATTGACAACAATTGAAAAGAATGTAAACCTCAACGGCTTTGTTTAAACACGTGGCAGCACAACCGGAAGTACGTATACGCTATTGTGTGACCAGTCGCATACACAATAATGCGACTACCACACAACCGTATGACAATCTTTAGCCGCGTACACAAAAGTGCGTCTTTACTGTTCGCAAATCTGCGACTCAGCCGCGTGTTCAATACTGCGGCACAACCTTTAAATGTTAGGTTCTATCAACAAAGGAAAACAAACTTTTTCCTCTCTTGTCCCTGGATTCTAGTCAGCGTTCCTGGCTCACACGAAAATGGGTAGCGATCTCTCAACACCGAGCGGTTTCAGGTAAACCCTGCATGTGGCCACTCCACCCTTTGGTGAGATATTGATAACCGTAAGTGCCATGTGAGTGGGTAAGTGACTTCACTACGAGCCCCCAACTAACGATACTGCTTTTGAACCTTATGAATTCCCCTGCCTATACCTTCTAATATCCTTCCTATAAACCTCTAAGGATGATGCTATTTTGCGTACGCAGTCATACAGTAAATAAAGACTCCAGACCTAGAACCTGTGGCTCCAAAGCACAAAGTATTATTCAAGTAAAAAGTACAGCAGTTACACACTATGATCCTCATATAATCTTAGCGCAAAGAAATTATACAGACCCAAGTACAGTTATACATACGCAGCGCTCTCTGGTCCAGATCTAGGCATCAGCAAGAAACCCCTCGTCAGTCAGCATTCAGCATGAAGACTAGGAACCCAGGGTCAGAGCACACATATTTATACCCCCCAGATGTAAAGACGCTAGTTAACTTGGGGCAGATGCGTGTGCATGAAGCTAATATTTGGCGTTTTCGTACAGAATCTTATGCATTCGCTAATATACGACTAGTTAACAGCGCTATTGTGCATATTAATGTGTGTATGAGAAATGGTGTAAGATGCAATTGCATTATGCTAATAGTAATATCGCCACATGTACTAAAGTGTGAGTTTATCTAAAATGGCGCTTAGACGGCCATTCGCAAAATGTCATCTTGCGATCTCATTTCCAAGATGGCGTCTTGTGGCCAGTCGCAAGATGGCGTCACTGCGATCGAATTTTAAACTGATCTTGTCTCCAATTATCCAGCTTCGACAGACGTCACCAGTGTGGATGTTTCAGCTCATGCAGGAGCCTTCTTCAGGATAGCAGTTCAGTCAGAGATGTTAACATACACTTACCCCAAATAATTATGTCACCCACAGACATAGTAGACCCATCCTCTGAAGAAGTCTACCCTAGATGAAACATATTTGGACATGATGATATCCTCCCCCTCAACTATCTGTGTATGTACCCAGATACTTGGTAATTTCCAATGCAGGGTTTTGGATTACTGTTTGCTCTGGACATCTTTATTCTGATGAGCAGGTAAGTCTTCATTTATTTTATTTATTGTACATATGTTATTTGTGTGTTTTTTTAATAAAATTGTGTGTTAAGCGTTATCACATTATGTGGCAATCTCTCCGTTCTTTTTGCAAAGATTGACTTATTCAACACTGTTTGAAAAATTGGATGCTACCCTGCTTTGCAAATAGGAGACTAGCAACTTATTTATAAATGATCTGGTACACTGCTTATTTTTATTGCACTTTTTTACTGTAATTTGCAGTTATGCACCATTAAGCACTTCTTTTACAAGTATTGCACCTCATGCCTTATCTTATATACTTTGCATACTACACTATATGGTTTTTTCCTTCATTAATCATGAAATCCATTACAATGGTGACAGGTCTTAATTGCTGGTCACCAGAATACCAGTCATCATCCTTCCAAAGGCATTTTTCTTCCCACTGAAGGAAGCTCCAAGTTGCACAGATAAGCTGAATTTTATTTTTGATTTGGTACACAATTATTACTTACACTACGAGTGACTTTATCCACTAGGAGACACTATGCTTTACTCCTTATTGTATATATATATATATATATATATATATATATATACATACATATATATATATATATATATATATATATATATATATTGTGGTGAGAAGGGTTGTCTCTCACCTGAATTACCCACATTCTGGTGGAATCTGCTCCCTGAAAGGGAGACTTTAGTGAAACCTGTCCATTCTGCATTAGCAGTGGAGATGTGGAATTCAAGGTTTTCACATTTACACAGACCCAGCTGGAATAATCATTGGAGCACAGGAAGGGTTTAAAACTCCCACACACCTGATGCTCTTTGCTCCTGATGCTGGACAAACTGGCCAGGTGATAGGCCAGGGGTTGTGGTTAGCATTAGGGTGCCAGGACCTGGAAGGTCCACAGACATCAGCACAAAGATTGGTGGGACATTTACTTTTATGTTTATTTGCTTATTTCCTGTTATGTTCCTGTGTCTATCCACATATGCTAAGGCACAGTGTCTGCTACCATTAAAAGACACTGCCTTACCAAGTACCTGCCTGTCTGGAGTGCTCATTTCTGTACCCCATGCTGCAATATATATATATATATATATATATAACATATGTATACATATATATATATATATATATATATATATATATATAGCACTAAACTATCTGCCATGCCTGAGGTATGTGACAACACCATATAAATAAAACAAATTATACATGATCTGCACTCTCCTAATTACTCTCCAAGCTGAATTTCATTTAAATTAAGTGAATGTTTATTCCAAAATATTGCAATAAATTATTAAGCCATCCAACTCTGTCAAATCCTTCCCTTCTGGCCAGTCCCTACATTGACTCACAAAAACATATTTTGCGACTACATATGACAGATTTTATACACAAACTATGCTCAAAAGAAGTAAACAAAAATGGATCAGGGGCACTTATAATGCATTAACCTTTTTTCATCAATTGTCACTCAGCCAAATGGATGCATACTTTTATAAAGATTAAGAGTTTATCTGAAATCACTTTTCTCTACTTCTTAGTCAAACCATTTCACTAGTGATACTTGGCTTCCCCAGATATACTATCACAGAGTGGTAACAGTTACCTTACTGCATTAAAGAGTCAATTTCAGGGGCACATACACATGCATATTTTATTCTCTTATAGGGCTCTATTTATTAACATTATTTTTACTAAAATAAAGTGAAAAAGGGTGTTTTCACACACTTTTCACATTATTTTAGTATCACCTAAAGTTACTACAGTGCAATTGGAGTAGAATTCGTAAAATTCTACTTCAACCCCTAATTATAGCTTATTATTAGTAATGGGAAATGTGATATGGCCAAAGTTACTGAAAATAAATTGTAAAAAAATACCGGGGAAAGCCCTGTGATAATAACGCCACCTAGAGGTGGCATTATCCAGGGTCTCCCCCGGTTACCAGACTCCTGCTCCGCTCTAACATGCAGAGCAGAGCCCAGAGCCGGCCCCAGTGATCAACCATGTGGTCTAAACAGACCATACGCTGATCTCTGCTAAAAAAAAGAAAAAAAAATAGGAATAAAATAAACTTACCTGAGTCCAGGGACCGGAGACCTGGGCTCCCGTGATGTCCTCCCTCTGGTCAGCTGGTCTCCCAGCCTGCACTGGTGCCCGGTCATCACCTGACTGAGTCCCAGTGCAGTATGGGATGTCAGCTGACTGAAGCCACGGAGAACATCACCGGAGCACCAATGACTGCAGGTATGTGTAATTAAGGGAGGGGGGGTTGCGGGGGGTCCGCAATCATTGGGCGGGGCTTAGCACCGGGGGGCAGGGCTTGGCGACGGTCGGTCAGCGCATGCGTTGACACTTGTCACTGTATTTTTTCCGTAAATACCATGGTAAGTGTACGGAGGGGATTCGCAGGGACAGAGCTTTATCGCAAGCTCTGTCCCTGCAAGGGATTTGTAGTAAATCCCTGTGATATTGCCAGAATTCGCAATGCGAATTCAGTCAGTAATATGACACTACAATCTGCATTACAAATGCGGATTGTAGTAAATAGAGCCCTTAGACTCACGGTCCTCTGGATCACCACCATAGATTTAAGAAAAGATTGAACTTGAACTGGGTCAGCCAATTGCATATTGGTCAGTATTGTCTCATAAGCACTGGTGTCATGAGTTCAAAATCTGGGCCCTATATGCATAGATTTTGTATGTTCTCACAATGTTTGCTTGGTTTGGATCTGTTCTTAGATTCCTCCCAGACTGCAAAAACATGTTGGTATGTTAATTTGCAGCTGACTAAAATGTATTCTGGTATGTGTGCCTGCTGCATGCCAGGGAATTCAGACTGTAAACTACATAGAGGCCATGACTGATGTGAACAGCAAACATTATCTGTATAGCACTGTATAATTGATGTTGCTATATAAATAAACAATAATAATAAATTGTTGGACTTTTTGTCTTCTTTCAACCTAAAACAACTATATAGTACAATATAACTGTGCATATTTAATCTAATATTTATATAGACTTATATATTGATCATTATATGCACGTTTTTTATTGCTAAATTCAAATGATTTAAAGTTAATTTCAGTGAAATTATTATATTTTGAGTTATCAGGCCTTAAGAATTAAGCTTCCTATACTGTATATTACATAAATATTTTGACACATAATTAATGCAGCGAATAGCATTGATATGGACAGAGATATGACACTGCTGTCTGTATTCAGCAAAGATTCAGAATTAGGGTGTGCCAAATTAATTTTATTTTATTTATATAAGAAAGATGACAGCTTTCATTGTAAAAATGGATGTAGGCTATTCTGTGCCATATAAATACCTCCTATTCCCTAATTGTCCAACCTAAATAACTATTGATCTTATTGAATGTGCAATTTTTCCTGCAACCGTGAGGTTTCAATCATTTTGAAGTGCATTTCAATTGAGCCCTGAAAGCAATTGTGTGAAATTAAAGACTCTTGAAATTACTGTGATCTGTGGTGAAGTCATAAAAATAATCAATTGTAAGTTTGTTAGAAGAGCTTTGCAGCCATGTATACTCACAATGGAGAATTTATAACAAGCCCTAACTATTGTACCGGAACATAATCATTTGATCCAGAAGATCAAAAGTAAGTTATGAGTGTCTAAGGACAGAAGGTTCTGTTTTGTCTTTCTACCAGAAATTACATTATCATTATTTCATTTGTTCATAGCACAGATGGTGTTTTCTTTACTCTATGGGATACAACATTACATTAGATAAACATGGTTCTAGTAGAAGAAGTGTTACTGCTTCGGCAGGGAGTCTTCACACATTTTTAGCCTTCCACGGTATAATAAATGCATAAATTATGTGAAATTACTTGCGTTAAAGCTAAACTAAAAACACTTATCTAATGTTAATGCAATTTTTGAAAGTAACATGTTTGTTGATGTATCTTTATAATGTTACACTGTATTATTTAGTTTATATTCCCTGGAGGGAACTTTTTTTTATTTTATTTACAGTGTTGTTACTTTATCTGTGTTTTCCAGATAAAATTTACAATTCAGGTGCACTATATTCTATTATGGGAGAAATATATAGGAAACATATTGTATTTTTCATTCAATATTATGAAAAGTTTTTGGACAGTGACGACCCTTTATATGAATTTATTTTTTAATATTACATGCATTTTTTTAAAAAGTATTGTCACCAAAACTGTACCTTTAGATCATTACATTCAAATTTTCCTATATGTCAGTTTTAAAACAGAAAGAAATTGCTTGTCCTGCTGCATATGTACCAACCCTTTCCTATTGGTATATGACGTCATAGAACAATGAAATACAGATGATAGATAAATATATTAAATATAAATTCAATAAAGTCATTTCTGCAACAATCTGCAATTAAAGTAGAGTCATAGTGATAGTGATTTACTGTTCAGTTAGCTCCTAATTAATAGTTTAAAATGAATAGGCATAGGCATGAGATACTGGGCCTGATACAGAGGTGCACACTGCTGCGTCCACTCTTGCGTCTGTTGCCGGAGTTGCAGCTTCTATAATATGCAATGCTAGTATCACACTTCTACTGGTGTAGTAGCCTGCGTCTAAATGTGCAAAGACTCTGAAGCCACCTTTCAGCATCTCTACACGCTGTAACACCACCGGTGATTCTTTAGATGCCACCATTGGCGCACCATCGACACTTGCACCAGCCCTTTAGGAGTTGCAGTTTCTCTGTCTGACTATGGCCTCTATGGCTGCAGCTGTGCTTTTGGGAATGCAGCCGCCTTCACTGACACCTCTGTGACACTCCCATAGCACAATCATGAGACAGACTTTTGTTGTGGTCACTTCAGGCCACCTCCCAGTCATCACCCAGGAATGCCCATCACTTGGCTGCCCCACTTCCGATACCGTCTGTCCCGATCTCAACAGCATCTTTGTATGTATACCCTGTGTAACCCATGCGCTGCAGGGGTTTTCTGGAATGTTTGCGCATGCGTAGTTGCAAACAATCACTCAACGATGTGAACATCGGCATTACGTGTGCATGTGTCTCTAAATCAGGCCCATTGTATTGGAATAGCAACTACAGAAAACTAAATTTGAGTGGAAGCTGGTCTCAACGTTTTCAGCATGTTTGATTTACTGTATTTAATTGAAAACATGTTGGTGTCTTCAAGAACATCGGTGACTTTACTTCTTGGACACTTACTCTGTTTATGGAACACGCCAGCTGCTGGTAACATCCTTGCTGTATAGCTGATGTTCCAGAGAGGAAAGGATACATGGTGTTTCTGCTTTTTTCTACAGCACTGTTTTAAAGCTAGATTATGGTAAGAGAACACCCGTATTTTGTATTTACAGTTGTTTTATGAACCATTGGTAGGGAACCATCTATCTTTTTAACATTACATTTTATGTCACACGAGTACATTTTGTATAAAGGTAATGTATCATATGCTTTCCTTTTTCATGGTTTGAAATTATCTCCATGTGGAAGCAAACTATCCATGTGAAATTCATTTCTGTGGGATTTGCATTAAAGATACAACATGCAGGTTCCTGTAGAAATTTCTTTAAAGCAAGAAGAAAATTGAGGAGGGTTCTCCCTTGTTATCATCACCAGTTGTGTAAGTCTTAACGGACCACTACTTCTATCCCATGATGTCATATTAACATTTTATGATTATATTGGGAGTTTTATTTTATATTTCATTTATGCGAAAAGGAGGAAAAACACCATCATCTGAATTGGAAGAAATATTTATTCCCAAGTGAAGTATTCTCATTTTTTATGTTTTAATTTCAGTTTGCATTTTCTTTAGTTCTTTTTGGTTAAATAGGGAGTATTGCTCCCGGTAGAATGAATTAAGGTTCTTGGATACAGAAAGTTAATTAAGCCACACAAACCAGTATCTTGAAAAAAGATGCAATTTATTACAAGAAATAACAAGATATAAAACAATAATAATAGCTTCAGAATATAAAATGGTTACACGTTCCAGGAGCCTCTGTCTATTTCAGATATAGCTGGATGAACAATTTCCTGGCCACCAGCTGCAGTCTGGTCCAGGCATAGGGCAGGCCACCGGAATCTCCTTTGTCTCCTGTTTATATAGCATCCTACACAGGCGTACATCGCAGTAGACAACGCCTAAAGGATTTATGGCTTGTCTGCTTACCACATTCCTGTACCACTTCATGCCTTATACCACTTCATGTCTGATACACAAATAAGAACCATGAATAGAAATGGCTGTCAGTAGCCATTTTGCTATCCCAATACAAGTATCATAGGCTTGCTGACATTTTAGGAGCTAGGAGTGATAGTCTAAACGTGTACCTTCTGTACCTTGTATTGCAAAATTCAAGTACTATGGCTTTTTCTGGAAGCAATGGCTGCCATCAACCTATCCAACCAGGACTCTATTGACAAAAGGTTGAGGTTTGTTTCTCTATTAACGTCACAGAAGATACCAACAGTCTGATGTATAAAGCTTTAACATTTTCCCTTTTTTACTGAAAGTTGCACATAAGAAACTCCCTGCAACTTCAACCTAGCAAATTAATTATATAACCCGAATTCCTGTCCTGAAATGGAGTTGTCAGTTATGGAATTAGTGCCCTATGCTATGTAGGAATAATTCCCTGGCTGTCATGGCAGTATTGTGAGTGCCCCCAGTTTAGCTGCACACACTTATGAAACTTTTACCCGCACAAACCTAAAACAGTCTGGAACAGTATTTTGGGGTGAGCAGGAAAGTAAAAGAGTTTGATACAGTAAGATAAACATAGGAGTTGATGTTCAGTCATTTAGTCTGTCAGTGGATCAGCCAGCGAGTGAGTCAGGTCAGTCATCATGCCGGAGAGTCAGTCTGCATAAGGAGTCTTGCCTACCGTAGTTCTTTACTTTTAGTAGCTCACCACTTGAAGATTAGTGTGCCAGTGTTTGATTACCCAGAGGCGTTGGATCCATGGATTCTGAGGAAACAGACCAGTATGTCTCTGTGTCTAAGCCAGCAGTAGGAGTCAGGGAGAGAAAACACAGGGCCTGATTCACTACAGATCGCTATTCTGCTTGTATGCATGCAACTGTGTTGCTAATATCAGCTGTGTTATTTAAATGTTTGCATTCGCATTGCTATCACAGCCTGACATAAGGATGCCAACTTCCCCTTACTTACATCCGTATACTTGGCCAACATAGTGGAACAATTGGTAACATCGAGTAACATCGGACAGTAAATCACAGTGGATAATTTATGCACGCCCCTGCAATGGCATTGAAATGCACTGGCACATCTACATTTGCCCGACAGCCCAACGCCACTACCCACAAATGGCACTTCCTGTCAATCACTCTGCCATGGTTCTGCGTATCCTCGGTTGCGAATGCAGCGACTGGTTTGCACACGGGCACTGCAATACATACTCATGCATAGTGCAAATTAATCGACCGATAGCGTGCATTTAGGCAACTGCGTTCCTAGCTGAATCAGGCCCACAGTAAGTAAGAACATTCACTGAAGCCAGTGTTTATAGAGACTGTGGGGTATATTTACTAAAGTGTGGGTTTTTAGAAGTGGAGATGTTGCCCATAGCAAACAATCAGATTCTACTTCTCATTTATCTAGCACCTTCTAGAAGATAATAGTTACAATCTGATTGGTTGCTATGGGCAACATCTCCATTTCTAAATACCTGCTCTTTGGTAAATATACCCTTGTAAAGGGACTAGTCAGGAGAGACGTATTTTTTTATACATCACACCTTTACTAGTCCACAGAAGACAAATTTAGTGAGGCACAGATCTCATTCCACAAATGCTAATGTTGCTAGTAGTTCTTACTTTGAGTGCTTGCCAGGGAAGTAAGAAATGTGGCCTGGAATGTTCAGGCCAGAAAATATTCTTCGCCAAAAAGCTATAAGGTGAAGCTACAGTACAGTATTCATTGTGCCTTATTTCCAGTAAATATTAATTCATTGTACTTGGTGTACATGTAGTATCAGTTTTCATTGAAATAATATTTTACTTTACCATAAATACCTATTATGGTCGATCCCTTTTAATAAAGGGTTATTCCTTTTCTAACTTGTTTTCTAGTATTTTGTCTATTGGGAAGATGTGAGACCGACATCTTAGCCCAAAAGGCTGACACCTGGCGAATCCCCATCTATTGGAAAGATTATAAACGATATCAGTTATATGTGACTGTTTATCAGACTTCTCAAATCCAGGTGAGCACATTGCTGCACATTACCTTCTGTATGTGTGAATGACCTGATATAGTCCAGTTATCCCCATTCATTTGTAAGTGGAGATGTGATTGAAGAGCATACTATTGTCCTGGTATTGCACACACTTGGGGCCTGATTCAGACTCACTCACGAGCGGCTGTCCGCTCGCAAGTGGGTCGATGGTGTGCACTGCGCATGCGCACGACGGAGGGAGCTCCGTCGTCCGCATGCGCGAGACGCGACGAGCGACGGACTTTCCTTCGCTCGTTGTGTCTGTTCAAAGGGGGCGTGCTGTCGATGTTGATTGACAGCACGCCCCCTTTGGTGGGCATGCCGGGGGCGTGCCTCCCAGACGGGGGCGTTCCCAAGGGAACGCCTACCGTCAGAAGCCGGCCCCACTGACATCACTAGTGATGTCAGTGGGAGTGATTTTGGCTCTGATAGAGCCAAAATCACTCCGGGCCTTGTGGTTGAGAAACTCAACCGCAGGCTTCGGCTCGCAGTGGCGATGGTCGCGATGGTCAAGACCATCGCGACCATCAACCTGCACGCTCGTATATGCTGTGGGTGGTGACCCACAGCTATACGAGCGTACAGGAGGACGCTCCATAATTATGGAGGTGGGCCCTGATTCAGAGCGAGCGCTCTGGTCAGAGCGTCCGGCTCTGAATCAGGGCCTTGGTTCGGTAGCACACGCAGAGCAAAACAAATGCAAACTACCCCTCAAATGAGCATATGTCTTCATACATCCCAAGTTTATGCTAAGTTTATTCGGTTCATCACATTTTAGTGTACAGTCACCAAAGTTTTTCTGGTCAAGAAAATGATTCCAAGATATTAAAAATGTCCCCTTTATCTGCATCTTTATAAATCATAAGTTAATATCAGGAATTAATTAAATATATTTTCCTCCTAGAGGTCTAGAAACTATTTAGCCTTGTTATCTGAAAGGTAAGGATGTAATAGTGTATACAAAGATTACTAGATTATTTTCTGCATAAATCTTGCTTTGGAATGCGACCCATGCATTTTACATGGCTTTTATAGATCAATACATATATTCAGAGTTATTTAAAAAGCAATTTACATTCCATTAACCCCAGACTGTGATGCATGCAAGCAGTAAGATACTATTTGGTCATTTATTCTAGTACTAAAAGTCAAGACACACACACACACACACACACACACACACACACACACACACACGACAATATCATTATCTAGCTCTGGCAAGATTAATATCAGGACAATGGTTTGAGGTAGTACTTTTTTGTTATTGCTAATCCCCAATGCCATAAGGTTAAACTACATACAATACATTTAAGTACATTATCCCATATTTTAAGCAAGTCAATAGAAAAAACAAGAAATCTTCAAAAGCACATTTTGATTGTGTAATTTGCAAAGAGATAATATCAGATACATAGATGAATTTTATTTTAATCCATGAATTGCAGTTTTATAAATGATTACAAACATTGGGTTCTTCATCAGTGATGTAACTCATTTCTGTTGAATAAATAAACTAGATATTAGTTCTGCACAAAAAATAGCCACCTCCATTGTGTGAAGGACCATTCAATATTGTTCAAGCTGGAGACTGATTAAACCAAATGCAATTTAGGTGTTTAGCAACTGTTGCAAATCACAAAATATTAGCGGCAGTTTCTGTGACACCCTCTAAACCACTGGATAGTAAATCTGACAGTTTAGTGCAGTGGTTCCCAAACTTTTTTGAATCGCGGCAGCATTTTTTCCACGGCACCCTTGGGTCAATAGTTTCTTATTGAGAAATTCAGAAAAAATGAAATTACGCAAATTGTGTTTGTATGTCACCCTTAGGGTCAGTTATGTGTTGGTTGACAGGGCTGCACTTCTTTTTGTCCACATATTATTTGATTGGCATCCATTAGCACTGGTTTTGCGTTTAACACTAACTAAAAATCATTTAATTTGGTACTGGGTCACCCAACCTGAGACATACCTGCAAGTGCCCTGAGGCATCCCTGCAAGTGTACTGAGGCACCCCAGGGTGCCACGGCACACAGTTTGGAAACCATGGTCTAGAGGACACAATCATCTGCTTTCTGCAGAGATTTCAAAACCAACCCAAAATTTCAAATGTAGTCCTAAAATCTAGGAATTATGTGATCTTCACTATAATAATGTATGTTTTCTTAGTAAATAGTAGGAGTGATAGTGGTAGGGTCTGACTGCGTTCTACTGTATGAGCAGAATGTAGACTACGGGGTGTGGGAGGTGCTTCACCTTCCACAGGAGTACCGGGTCCTGTTGTGTGTTTTTTTTTTATAGAAACAGCAACGATCTACAATAAATACAGTAAGTATAATCAAATAATATACAGTAAATCTAGTAACATGTATGGAAAGTATAATCTCTGACTGTAGAAATGATTGTATCATGTACAAATAGGAGAAGGGATGAAAATTGCAGTATCCAGAATAATGCTGCACAATTGCATATGTTAAAGTGTCTTTGTAAAGTGGTTTCAGAATTAGCCCTATCCTCTGGGCCCACTAATATTACTACTTTGCAGGATAGAAAGTCCATCAATGGCTAATTGTTTTCCCCTGATGTCGACCTAATATTGACATTTGATTCAACTATTATTTGCTTCTTTTTCTTTGTGCAATTATATTGCAAGTAAACATATAACATAAATAATGACTGTACCATAGATTTCATTGAAAGGAAACATATTTACAAGCGTGATTTACAAAATGTTACTGGACAAAACTGCTTTATATAAAAGGTAATGTATTAGCTAGGCGATAGTAATGACATCTATATGTGTCACATATAAAACATCAGGGCCTGATGCTGAGTTGGAAACATGCCTATTTGCATAGAGTAAAATCCACAAACTGCATGTCTATAAGAAATATATCTGACACTAGTACTTGTATAATATAAGGGTGTAATTGCATAGTTATGAACAGCTGCAAACCTGTTTGGCGACGCATATATGCTTGTTAATTGTGGGTTGTTCTTCAGTTTTGGTGTTCTTTTTGTGCACTGATTTGCCTGTTTTAAAGGTGACACATCTAGACTCAGAGCGAGAAGGCGTTGCATGCAAGGTTACAGAAGATGCCTGACAGTGTTTGGCCCCGGCTTCCGCAATAGGCATTCTAGTGCATGAAAGAGCAGTAGCAGAACTACCACTCGCAAAGAAAGGCCATGGTCTGAGCCTTTCCTTGCCAATGTGTTTGGTGTATGGCATGTTGACAATTTTATGTTTTATTTGACAGTAAAGTTTCCCTTCATAGTTAGAGGTGATGTTTTCTTCACGATTGTGAAACACTGCTTAGATTTGAGGTGCCCTTTACACCGTCTATTCCCTTGACCTCCTTTAGTAAATGTTGAAGAAGTACTATGACTGGCAATACTAGTACTGGGTTGCTCCTGCTCTTCTATCAACTGATCCATGAATGGTTAAATTTTTTTTTTGCACCAGGATAGTAGTAAAAGTTACTGTGTTTAAAGTTAACGGTCACCACACCAAGTTTTTACACACTAGGAGAAGAATATAACTTCTTAGCAATAATTAATTTTGGATAAATATGACTGGGATGCCATCACACACAAGTATTACAGTAATATATGCTGCACCTCAAAAACACACTTTATGAATTTTGACATTTGTTTGTAAAAGACTGCAATTTTTTTTAACACACCAGGATAAAAGTGTATTTTTATACAAGTGGCTTCTTGATTTTTATTTTCTGCCATTTCAAGATTGAGAGTATTATATTATAGGGATTATTAACACAACATTATTGTTGTATTCTTATGTAGCATATCCCACATTAACTACAGCTAGTAAAGGATTCCAAAAATATACTGGTAGGTTAATTGGCTCCCAACAAAAAATTAACCCTAGTGTGTGTGATCATGTGATAGGGAACATAGAGTGTAAGCTCCACTGGGGCAGGGACTGATGTGAATGGCCAACTATTCTCTGTAAAGCGCTGCGGAATATGTGTGCGCTATATAAATAACTGGTAATAAAATAATAATATTAAGTAGCAGCCACCCTGTGACACTGCTCTTACCAGAATGGGGTATGGAGTTCCCTATGATATAATACCTCCGCAACAGCTATTACATAACTCTTCTATAGATAGCCCAGCTGTTCCACAAGACTTGACTGGTGACCCAGAGTAAAATCTGAAAGTATTGGTTGGGTCGTCCACATACACACTTTTCACATTTTGTAGCAGGAGATATTCTCAGCTGGCTTTTTTCAATGAGCTCTAAAATATATATCATGGTGAGTGGATATTGTGGATCTAAGGCAATATCTCCACATTGATCCTGTTGTGCTGAGCTTGTCCCAATCAATGTTTTATAATGGCTTCAAGTTCCATGTACACAAGAATCGGCATTTGTATTTTTGTTTCACAGAGTTTTCTCAAAATAACTTTGCTTTGTCTCTTTTAGGCAACTGACATCTGAGCAGTTAATTTTGCCAAATAGACTATAAAAATGGTAAAGGGAACAACTATAATTTGCAAGAATATGTTAATGAAAAGATAATAAGCACAAAGTTATGTCCTTAGGACTGTTGTTTTCATTGCAAGGATGCTCCAGTCATTGCTTAACAGAAAAACTATATGCCCTAAGCAACTTACATGCAAATGTCAGGGTCACACCATGCTGGACATCAGAAACTCATTGAGTGCGTCACAATGGGCTCTATTTACTACAATCCGCATTTGTAATGCAGATTTTAGTGTGATATTACCAACTGAATTTGCATTGCGGATTCAGGCAATATCATAGGGATTTACTAAAAATTCCTTGCAGGGATAGAGCTTGCGATAAAGCTCTGTCCCTGTGAATCTCCTCCACAGCCTTATCACAGTAGGTAGGTATCACAAGTGCTGATGCATGCGCTGACCAGCCACTGCTGCTACCCCCCAGTGCTAATCCCTGCCCCCGCAATCTTGGCCCCCCGCAACCCCCCCTGCAACCCCCCCCCCCTCCCTGCACTTACCTGCATGATCTGGTCTCCGGTGATGTCCTCCATTGCTCTGGTCAGCTGACATCCCATACTGCACTGGGACCCGGTCACCTGATGACCGGGCCGCTGTGCAGTATGGGAGACCAGCTGACTGGAGGGAGGACATCACCGGAGCCCCGAACCGTCCCTGGACTCAGGTAAGTTAATTTTTTTTTTACTATTTAGACCACACAGCTGATCACTGGGACCAGCTCCGGGCTCTGCTCTGCACGTTAGAGTGGAGCAGGAGTCCGGTAACCAGGGGAGACCCTGGATAACACCACCTCCAGATGGCGTTATTATCACAGGGCTTTCCCCAGGTAATTTTTTCACAATTTATTTTTAGTAACTTGCACACAGATCGCATTTCCCATTACAATTATGGGAAATGCGATCTGATTACTAAAAATAAGTGATACTTAGGGGTTGGAGTAGAATTTTATGAATTCTACTACAATTGCCCTGTAGTAATTTTAGATGAAACTAAAATAATGTGAAAAGGGTCTGAAAACACCCTTTTTCACTTTATTTTAGTAAAAAATAATGATAATAAATAGAGCCCTATGGATGCTACTCTAATGTTGTTTCAAAATGTAAGTGCTCTATCTCGCAGTCACCTATCCATCAGGTACAGATTTGCTAAAATATCCAAAAATGGGATACTCTCATCAACGTCACTATTCAGACTGTCACAACTCACTGTAATTCAGGTCAGTGAAAACCTAAGGGTACACATAAATGGACCCACTGTGTACACTCTATGCTTCCTGGAAGAGTTAACAATTCTCTGACTAGCACTTAAAGGGTTGAATATTTGCATTCTAACATTCGACAGTTAACATGGCCAAAAGAATATTTAACTTCAAAAAGCTAATTAAGAACATAAAGTGCAAGATTTATCACATTTTGGAGAGAGATAAAGTACCAAACAATCAGTTTCTAACTTTAATTTTTCTAGCACAGCCTGTAAAATGGCATCTAGAGGCTGATTGGTTGGTACATTATCTCTCTCCACTTCATCTCCAAGATTTGATAAATCTCCACAAAAGACAGAAAGCTGATTAAATTTTGTATTTAATAAACAAAAATAGTACAGTGCCTAGATACAAAAAGGTTGTTGCAATAATACATGCAGTACATTGCAAAAAAAGTTTTAAAATTAAAACAGGAGAAATTTACATAATATACTGTAGACCATTTATGATTTTATTTTCTTATAGTTGAGGGAACAACAGGAAAAAAGGTACAATCTCTCAATTTGCTTGATCTCCAGGGTCTGAAACTGAATTATAATTTAGAATTATAACTATTTATTTAAATATTGATTCACCTGAACTTTACAGAAATATAATACTCTTGATGCATCAGCCATCAATTTACCTTTTGCACTGACATTCAATAGGAAAAAAAATTAAATAAATGGTTTCTATAAATTTTCATAATATATTATAATTATATAATATAAATTTGGGCACAACTATATATCATTCACAATTTAGAATAAAGTCTGTTCCTATAGAGCTGCTCCCAGAACAGGGTCAATTCTGTTACCCCAAAATTCTTACATTAAATATCTAATTCCTAAAACAAGTTATCTTTATACATTAAAATACTATCTATACCCTTTATATGATAAACTGATAACTGATTAGAATGGAGCGTTAAATAGGAATATACTGTATTTATTTAAAATGTATACAGACACATAAAATATATATCAAATGCACACCATAAAACAATATAAAAAAATTCTCAACCTGTAAAGACATTATCCACAGTAAATATTAGAGTAAATTAGTTCGGGGTCACCCCTGTGGTCGGTCTCACAAAGCATAAATGATGAGAACACCTTTGGCAATAAAATACGTATTAGAGATATCAAGATTAGTATTAGGACAAAACAGTCACTTGCAGCAAGAATAATTTCCTGACAATTTGATATTTAAAAAAGTGGTGCACTTGTCCTACTGTATGTACATGAATTGTGTCCTACTTGGATTAATAGATGTATCCTGGGAAAATATTTTTGCTGGATCTTGTCATAAACTGTTACAATTCCAATTTGTGATCATTAGGTTGCCAGTATACTTTCCTGACAGTCCCCCAAATGACTTCTCCAGTAAGTTACAGCCTTGCTGTGTAATGAGTTGTCCGTATAAATGCAAGCTATTTTAGCCAAGACCCGCTGTCAATTAGCAAGCAGCAGAAACGGCTGTATGAACTTTTAATGTAGTCATTCAGTGCACAGCAGACTGTTGTAGTGTCCAGCATGTGTCATGGAGGTGTCAGAGATGGCTCCTGGTGTACCAGTGTTCTCATCATTTATGCTTTGGGACACCCAATGGAGGAGTGAATCCCAAATAAATTTACTCTAATATTTACTGTGGATATTGACCTTCATAGCTTGAGATTTTTTTTATATTGTTTTATGGTTGCATTAGATATCTATTTTGTGTGTTGGTATACATTTTATATAAATACAATATATTTCTCTTTAGCACTCCTTTCTAACTAGTTATCAGTTTATCATACTGTATGTAAGGTATATATGATTTCTGTAAATTATAAATATGTCTATTTGACATATGATATGCAGTAGGCCTCAGTCACTTGATTATAGTTATATATGTGGCTATTATAAAAACTGACCAAAAACCATGAATATTGTTTTGCACTTTCAATGTTAGGATATTTGGCTATATCTTTTCCCTGATTAGGGCCAGCCATCGATGGCATGAATCCATCAAAGCGAGACCACCGATGGTTTGCACCCATCAATGGACTTCCCTGCTCTGGTGAATGGCATACGATGGGGCTTAGTGGGCTGCCATTGGAGGGGCTAAACTACATGCCCCTGGAGCCATGGAAAAAAAACATTGGTGCTTTGTCTGCCATTGATGACAAAGTAAAATCGGTGCTTTGCCTTCGATGGCAAAACCATCCACCATCAGTGGTAAACCATGGATGGTTGTTAGCCATAAATGGTTGACAGCTATCCCTATCTCTGATTGACTAACCCTCCTGGGTGAGCCAGCATGCCCTAAGTGTTAAGAGATCCCTCCAGGAAAAGAACTCAGCTAAGTAACATCTCCTTTTCCCGCAAGTTGACAAATGACACAGGACACATACAGGCACTTCACATTTACCTACATTTCTAGTATTAGAGTCCTATTGCAAAAAGGTCCCCTAAACAAAGGGCAGATACTGTAATATCAAATGAAATTACCACCTACCCTACATATATACATTTCTCATTTTAATATGAATGATGATATGCCCATTATATTGCATAGTAATGCCCCCCTTGCACATGTCTTTTATCAACATTATTATTATTTCTAACTCCAAAATATTGCTTTGAGTTTGAGTATAAAAATATAAACAACTCTAAACTAAAGGCGCACATCCACTATTGCATGATTACGACATCGTAATCGTGCAATTGCTCATTAATCGTGTACAACTCGTGCACGATAATGTCAGAAATGACCAGCGATGCGCTATTCCGCTGGTCGTTTCTGACATCAATCATTGCCCAAACATACCGGTTAATCTGCCGATAACGACAGATTGGCCATGTTCGGGGACGATGGAGGGTGCTTACACTGAATGACTAATCGTTCAGTGTAGGCACTGCAGTGGATGGGGAATGACGGTACAATTACGATGTTGTAATCATACTGTCTTTCCCTGGTCACCTAGTGGATGTGCAGCTTTTCATTACACAATAATAACACTAAACATCACTATTTTCAATATGATTGAATGGAAACAAAATTCTTATTGCCCATGCTGGAGTACCTAGATTCAGCCAAACAAATTTTCAGATAAAGGGAGTTTATGTGTTACTGTAGCTTTGTAATTGTTATTCTGAAACAATGCAGCATCTCACTGAGTGTATTAACCTTGAAAAAAAAAGAGGTAGTATGACACTTTTACTCACTCTTAGTTTATTAAATGAAAGTTTTTGTTATAAGATCTTTTTCAAGGTTTGTTTTTCCAAAGTAATAAACTGGGGATTTGTATGATCACAGCAGCAAACTGCAATGTGTACAGGGAGTTATACAAAGAAAACACTGCTTCTTGCAACCTTAAATTGTTATTTCTGAACAGAAAAACACAGCACAATAACTAGTACAGCTGTTGTGACTCATTGACATATGCCCCTGGTGTTTGAGAGTATTGCCTCCAGGCTAAATACATTTTTGTAAAATGTGAGATGAGTGAAGAGTATAAGTTCAGGATCCTGACAGCTGGGATTCCGGTGTTCACAATGCCGACGCCGGAATCCCGACCACCGGGATCCCAAAGGTAAGTAGCAGGGTTAGGGTTAGGGTTAGACACTGGGGGGGGGGAGGGTTAGGCACCGGGTTAGGGGTTAGGTTAGCATACTCACCTCTCCTCATGGAGATTCTAACCTGGTCGGGATGCCGGCATCAGGATCCTAACCGCCAGGATCCCAAGCATCGGCATCCAGTACCCAACCCTAGTGACGTTGTACTGATTACACATAAACAAATATGTGATGACTGAACTGCTCAAATACACCATACTTATTATAGTCAGAGCCGGCCCTAACCAATTTGATGCCCTAGGCAGAATTTTGGCTGGTGCCCCTTAGTACTAGTTCCGCCTCTGACCCAGCACCCCTCTCCCAGCAAAAAAAACACACAGATGGCGCTGCTTGATAAACAATTGAGTATGTTTAATGAATATATAGAAAGTATATAATAAAAATACTCCCAGGAGTGTATCAGCAATGACAAAAATGAAACAAATAAATACACAGGTAATGTCTAATAAAAAATGCTAATAGTAGCAGATAATTTTCCAATAAATGACACCTGCTGGATAATTATTATCCAGCAGGTGTCATTTATTGGAATATTATCTGCTACTATTACACAAAGAAGAAATACAAGTGCACAACTCCAAATTAACTGATTATATATAAATAAATACATTTTACAGTAAATACAATAGAGGTTTTTGGCATGATCTTGGCCAAGATTATGGGCCTGCCCACCATATCCAGGTAACCTCTTGTCGGGCAGGTCCCAAACATACTAGGGTTCAAATCCAGAGCACAGGACACCCCCAAACTAGCCCAGCCAAACCACCCCAAAGCACCGCTCTAATAAGAAAAGTGAAGTGTAAAAGAAATAGTTAGGAGCAGCCGCTGGCCGCATATAAAGAATAAAAATAAAAATGTGAAATACATATATATAAAAGAAACAGACAGTGAAGTATTAAAATGTGTTAAAGGAAAATGTGTTATACTGCGGTGCCCTGAAGCAGATCAGCAAAGCAATCCAGGGGGACCCACACCCCAAAAATTAACCAAAGCTGCACTACACAGTCTAAATATTAGCAGGACTTACCTATATTGTGCCCTGACTGGTGTGCATATTACATTGCCAGACTCCATGCTATAACCAATGTAGTAAAGGTGCTACTCTGAGTGGGAAGTGGCTCAGACTTCCCATGTGTGCAAATCAATGCACTAATTAGTTTACAAAGAAAAAAGGATCTCAGACTGCACACTCTGGATATATATATATATATATATATATATATATATATATTGGAGGTGCTACCTGTGGAGACCATTGATATATACACAAAGAAGAAATACAAGTGCACAACTCCAAATTTATAAATACATTTCACAGTAAATACAATAGAGGTTTTTGGCATGATCTTAGCCAAGATTATGGGCCTGCCCACCATATCCGGGTAACCTCTTGTCGGGCAGGTCCCTAACATACTAGGGTTCAAATCCAGAGCGCAGGACACCCCCAAATTAGCCCAGCAGCACAGATCACAGCAGCGGCCAGCAACACATTCACCCACAGAAATCCTCATCCGCCACCCCTCACCCAGCACAGTGCCCCTCACCCAACAGCAGCACCCGTCACCCCTCGCCCGGCCAGCACAGTGCACCCCTCACTCATGCAGGATATACACTTAGAGATGTGTACCCAGCACTGATGTCGCATGCGGCGGGTCCTGGCAGGGTGTCGGCATCGGCAAGTGCATACACACTTGCAGATGCCAGCAGCTATAGCGACGGCCATTCTGCATTCAGCAGCATGGCCCCCGCTTACGATATAGCCTGTTGGACCTGCATGCAGGTCCGAAGTGGCGATTTCGCTGATGACACGTGGGAGCGAGCATCGTCAGCAACAGTGGGAAGTTGGGAACACACTGGCCGATGTGCGGGCGATATATGATCCGATCCGCCGGATCAGACAGCATATCGTCTAGTGTGTACACGGCATAGATTAAAAACTGACTGAGGTTCCAGGCTACCTGTGACGCTGATTGCTGAAGCACAATATGAGAATGCAGCTGCCATGAGTCCGTCTCTACAGTTGTTTCCCAGGCTCCTAGTCCTTCCTGTGCTTGGTGGTTGGCAAATACTGTACATTGCCCCCACAGGAACAAACACAATGCCCCAAATGGAAAAATTCAAACACATTGTTGCCACAGGAAAAAAATACATTGCCCCACATAGGAAAATTGTAAATACGCTGCCCACATAGGAAAACTGTAATTAGACTGTCCACATAGGAAAACTGCAAATACACTGCCCACATAGGAAAACTGTAATTACACTGTCCACATAGGAAAACTGTAATTACACTGTCCACATAGGAAAACTGTAATTACACTGTCCACATAGGAAAACTGCAAATACACTGCCCACATAGGAAAACTGTAAATACGCTGCCCACATAGGAAAACTGTAATTACACTGTCCACATAGGAAAACTGCAAATACACTGCCCACATAGGAAAACTGCAAATACACTGCCCACATAGGAAGACTGCAAATACACTGCCCACATAGGAAAACTGCAAATACACTGCCCACATAGGAAAACTGTAATTACACTGTCCACATAGGAAAACTGTAATTACACTGTCCACATAGGAAAACTGCAAATACACTGCCCACATAGGAAAACTGCAAATACACTGCCCACATAGGAAAACTGTAATTACACTGTCCACATAGGAAAACTGTAATTACACTGTCCACATAGGAAAACTGCAAATACACTGCCCACATAGGAAAACTGTAAATACGCTGCCCACATAGGAAAACTGTAATTACACTGTCCACATAGGAAAACTGCAAATACACTGCCCACATAGGAAAACTGTAATTACACTGTCCACATAGGAAAACTGTAATTACACTGTCCACATAGGAAAACTGCAAATACACTGCCCACATAGGAAAACTGTAAATACGCTGCCCACATAGGAAAACTGTAATTACGCTGTCCACATAGGAAAACTGCAAATACACTGCCCACCTAGGAAAACTGTAAATACACTGCCCACATAGGAAAACTGTAATTACACTGTCCACATAGGAAAACTGCAAATACACTGCCCACATAGGAAAACTGTAAATACACTGCCCACATAGGAAAACTGTAATTACACTGTCCACATAGGAAAACTGCAAACACACTGCCCACATAGGAAAACTGTAAATACACCGCCCACATAGGAAAACTGTAATTACACTGTCCACATAGGAAAACTGTAATTACACTGTCCACATAGGAAAACTGCAAATACACTGCCCACATAGGAAAACTGTAATTACACTGTCCACATAGGAAAACTGTAATTACACTGTCCACATAGGAAAACTGTAAATACACTGTCCACATAGGAAAACTGTAAATACGCTGCCCACACAGGAAAACTGTAATTACGCTGTCCACATAGGAAAACTGTAATTACGCTGTCCACATAGGAAAACTGTAAATACACTGCCCACATAGGAAAACTGCAAATACACTGCCCACATAGGAAAACTGTAAATACGCTGCCCACATAGGAAAACTGTAATTACGCTGTCCACATAGGAAAACTGCAAATACACTGCCCACATAGGAAAACTGTAAATACGCTGCCCACATAGGAAAACTGTAAATACACTGCCCACATAGGAAAACTGTAAATACGCTGCCCACATAGGAAAACTGTAAATACACTGCCCACATAGGAAAACTGTAAATACGCTGCCCACATAGGAAAACTGTAATTACACTGTCCACATAGGAAAACTGCAAATACACTGCCCACATAGGAAAACTGTAAATACGCTGCCCACATAGGAAAACTGCAAATACACTGCCCACATAGGAAAACTGTAAATACGCTGCCCACATAGAAAAACTGTAATTACACTGTCCACATAGGAAAACTGCAAATACACTGCCCACATAGGAAAACTGTAATTACACTGTCCACATAGGAAAACTGCAAATACACTGCCCACATAGGAAAACTGTAAATACGCTGCCCATATAGGAAAACTGTAAATACACTGCCCACATAGGAAAACTGTAAATACTCTGCCCACATAGGAAAACTGTAAATACACTGCCCACATAGGAAAACTGTAAATACACTGGCCACATAGGAAAACTGCAAATACACTGCCCACATAGGAAAACTGTAATTACACTGTCCACATAGGAAAACTGCAAATACACTGCCCACATAGGAAAACTGTAAATACGCTGCCCACATAGGAAAACTGTAAATACACTGCCCACATAGGAAAACTGTAAATACTCTGCCCACATAGGAAAACTGTAAATACACTGCCCACATAGGAAAACTGTAAATACACTGGCCACATAGGAAACTGTAAATACACTGCCCACATAGGAAAAAAACACATTGCCCCACACAGGAAAAAAAATACATAGACCCACACAGGAAAGAAAATCATATAAATTTTCCCCCATAGGAACAAAAATAAATTTTAAACACATTATCCGCTGTCAGAGTGCCCCCCCCTAATCCCCCCGCCCACAAGACATTGCAGTATGAGAGAGAGACACACAAATACAATATAAATATTTAACTTACCAGGAGCAGACAAGGCAGGACACGCAGACTGGTCACAGTGACAGGGCCGGTTTGGCCGGTGTGCTGGGCTGGCAGGGTTTCTCTCCTCTTCCCTGTTTGCTTTTTTCGCGCTCGCGGATGCTTATAAACAAGCAAATTCCCGTCATCATCACTGCAGGAGAGGACACACTCAGGAGGCGCCGGGGGAGAGATGACCACCAGAGGTGAGGGGAGGAGCCTCCTCCTCCAGCCAGACCTCCTCCTTCTCCCTCTTCCTTATGGCACGCTGCTGCCAGTGTACTATTAATGAGTCAGTCTGACTCATTATTAGTAACTGTCTGGTGCAGACGGCTGCAGGGCCCCCTTCATAGCGGCGGTCCCTGGAACTATGCACCAGCTGTACCACCGCTAGCTCAGCTGGACCAGAGCCCATTTCAGTTGCTGTCCACAGAGCAACCGTCCAGGTGCCCCAAACCTCCGCCGGCCCTAGGCTTGGAATGCACCTAGGCATTTGCCAATATTGCCTATGCCTAGGGCCGACTCTGATTATAGTTATTATAAGAACTAAACAACAAGCATCACCAACTCACAGCAGCACAAACCAGCTAATCACTAATACCTTTGTATGCCTTTCTCACTTAGGACATTTTGCCTGATGTACATGTATGAAATCCTTTGCATATGTAATATCTATGCTAGAGATGTACGCTCCAGTTCTCCAAAAATCTGAATCTACCTGAATTCAGGAATCAGGACAGATCTGAGTCCCGGTTCTGATCTCCTTTAGAGGTCCGGACAGATCTGAGTCACGTTTCTGATCTTCCTGCGGTTCAGAATTGCGATTTTAAATCAGAATTTCGGGTTTTAGATTGTAAAAATTACATTATTTTAGATGTTTTTAAAAAAAAATTATCTTTTTAAAAAAAAAAATCCAGATTCAAAACCAAAATACTTGAGGGTGGTTTTGCAAAACCAAAACACGAAGATGAAACCAGATCCAAAACCAAAACACGGGGGTCACTGCATATCTCTAATCTATGCATTTGTCATATTTGGGTATAGATTTTGACTCACAAAGATTTGGGCTTGCAGACTCAAGATTGGTATTTAAGTGTCAATATTTTTAAAATGTGCACATGACAATTATAAAATAGAAATAAAGCAGAATTTTAAGTTTTTATTTATGGTATAATATATTTAGACAGCTAGTTCTCTTTAACTGAAGTACTGATAAAAAGCTAAACTTTTCCTGAAAAAATATAACAGTAAATCACCCTTGAAGATGCTATTTTGCACCTTGTCAAAACCATGTTGCACTAAAGTGGAGAAAATGTAAAATGTGCAGATAGAGGGAATGGTTCCTACGTGGAAGCACTACTGTATCTTTGTTCTAATGCTACTGCCGATGGACGTCCTATTGAGATGCCTACTGGCTGCGGCACAGAGTGAACAAAGATACACTACTGGTGGATTATCGACCGCATCATCAGACATTGCATCTGCTTATGGCAGGCACAGAATGTCTGAGAGACCATGGCCGCTGGTGTCAGTACTATAACTAAGTGTGTGCGACCGGTGCTGTGGATGGCACTGTTGCCGCCCCATGGCCCATGCTTCTGGCTAACAGGGTGCCTGGAACAACACACTGCAGCCAGCATCGCTTGTGCAGGGTGTCTGGAACATGCTATGGATGCTCCAGACGGGCATACTGCAGTCTGTGCAGCCAGAGACGAACTGGGGCTCCAGACCAGCCCTGGCATGAATCTCTGTGTGCACTGCATAGGCGCACAAGCTTGCTCAAAGGGGACGTGGCCATGTCACATGGGGATGTGGTCTCTGCATGGGGGCATGGCCTCGTCACATAACCCCGTCTCTCAGTATCCTGGTTGAGCAGTGCACCGAGAGGCGGAGCTGCTTGGCCAGGTTTCAGTCCGGACTGGCCCATCAGGGCATCAGCCCTTTTGGCATTTGCCAGAAGTGCCAGATAGCCAGTCTAGTCCTGTGTGCAGCCAACCATGCATCCTCACAGCATCCTCAGAATCTCCGGTCAGCGCTCCTTTTGCACTACTTCACTTACATCACGCAGGGCGGGGCAAGCACAGGGTGCATTTTTGGCCAGTTACGGCCTTGCTGTTGGAAGGTATGCCTAAACCAGTCTATCTTCAGAAGCTTGAAAAATATCTTGGGGACAAATGCTCAATTAATTTTGCATGCAGGGAAAATACTGGCTGCTTTAGATTAAAGGGAAATGTGTCATTCCTATAACACAGCTGATCAGTGGTCGAAGTGAGAACTTTGAAGTGGGGGTATAGAAAATTTAAGGATGCGCCTATGTGCCAAAGGTGCTTGCAATTTGGAAAAGGGGGCGTAGTACCCCTTATACACATTATGCCACACAATTTATAGTACCCCTTATAATGTATTATGCCATGCAGTTGTAGTGCCTCTTATATATTATGCCACACAGTAATGCTCCTTACACATTATGCCACACACAATAATGCCCCTTACACATTATGCCACACAGTAATACCCTTTACAAATTATGCCATGCAGTATCAGTGCCTCTTACACATCATGCCACAGTAAAGCTCCCCCGCACCTTGTATCCCTCCAACAGCCTCTAACTTACCCCTGATGGGCAAACAGCAGTAGCCCATTACCTCCCCCTCAGCAGCAGCAGGTGTGTATTTGGTGCTGGCCCTGGCAGGCATCCATGGAGAGACAGTAAACAGTGCCACTGGCATTTAGAATTGGAGCTCGCAGATCAGGTGCCAGTCAGGAGCCACTGCTGCGTTCGTGAGGTCAGAGGCTGCTGCTGGTTGACCATGGTTTTCCTGGGCTGAACCAGAAATGTGGACATTTATTAAATCTACCACACAAGTAAATTGGATGCTGTAACCCACTGCAAGCCATCAGATATTTTCTTTTAATTCTAAACTGTATTAGGAAATTACAGTAATCATGTCAGCCTCAGTGGTAATGCCAATGTGAGCTTGATGCAAGCTAGGCTGGCCCACTACGCCTCTGGCCCCATAGTGAATACATCCCTTGCATCCATTAAAGTTATGCTCCTGGGCTCTCTCTCTCTCACTGCAGACTACTATACTGTACTATGTTGTCACACAGCTGCACTTGACAGCAATTATCCCTTTTTTATATTTATAGGGGTCCTTTTATAGGGGCTTCCACTTTTAATATTCAGTACATCTTGTTCATGGAGGGCTTCCCCTTCTGTCAGCATAATGGGTAAAACTCCACCTTTGTCTAAGCTGGTGGGGCTTCTATCAGGGGCCCCTTATTTGCAAAGGTGTTTCCCCTTTTCTCTGCTCAATGGGGGTGAGTCCAGGGGAACGCCTTATTCTTGCTGGTGCTCTCTTTGGGAACACATGCTGTACATGGCTTATGTACATGTGCCTCCTAGCTCAACTGATTGCTTCTTCACTAAGGTCTCTCTTTTCTTAGCAACCTTCACAGTGACTGCCTTTCCATTAACATCATCGGGGCAGAGCTAAAGTTCTGCATACAGAAAATACAGTGCCCAAATGACAGTGGGGCCTTACCTGCTGCTGCGGGTGCTGAAGCACTCATGGAGAGACTAGGACACAGAGCCCAGCAAAGAGGCTGTCGCAACTGAGCAGTGCGCAGCTGCTACTCCACGTCCTTTTCAATGTATGCCGGGCATGCGCTAGAAATGCTGCCTGAGCTATGATCACGGCACTTCTGAATTGGCCGGGGAGCACAGAGCTCTCCTAATAGGAGCTGGGGGGAGGGGTGCCGCAGATGCGCAGATGGGGGGGAATGTTAGGGGTTGTGAGGAAAACATGGTCCATTTAGTGGGTGGAGGCATGTAGCTTTCCAGCTCTGCACTGAAGCCATGCCTCTGCCCCCTGCTCTGCTGTCTTGCAAGTTGAAAAAAAAAATGTAAAGGTTGAAGTGCCGGTATGCCATACCATCGTATACCGGCACACTTTGAGCACTGCAGCAGATATATCTGGTGTTTACTATAGTACTGCAGTGTTTATTACATAACTGCTGTCTCCATTCTTCTTACTATGGTGCTATTTAACAATCTCTGAAAAGCTAAGGTTTTCGGAGCTTGCCTATGTTGGCTAACAAAATAGTCACTCATTCTATCTATAGGAGAAAGGTTCTTCTGGTCCCGTTACTGTAGGCAGGATATTCCAACCAAACGTTTGTATGTGCATGCGCGGTCTTATGATGATCATGGCGACTTAGTAAGCCCTGTATGTACAGTGAAAGCTATCGGTGTCACTACAGAGGTATCATTATACTGAAACTCTGAAGTGATGCGATGTCCCAGCTACAGTTCCTTGATAAATTGCTCCAAATATGTTATAAATTATAAATCTTATATACATTCACATTTTCAATTTGACACTCATGCAGTGCAGCACAATTGTGTCAAAGTGCACAACTGCTCATTGTAGCTGGCTTTACTCTAAAACCTGAATGAGGACTATACAGTAGTTCTGGGTACAGCACTGTGTATGTTGCATGAAAATAAAATGTAGGTATGCAGTAAACCCAGTTCTTTAAAAGTTTAGATTGGGAACTGGAAGTTGCTGTAAGAAATATTAAGTTGCAATATCTACCTAATAAATCTCCAGATTGTAGCATTAGCCAGCAACATTTCCCTGAAAGCTTTTACTCTCCTGAGATATATTAATATTCATGGGTTTGAAGAAGTGAAGAAGACAAATGAGCACTGAGGATAAAGTCAATTAAAAGCCATAGCCAAAGTGTAATAATAACTGCTTCTTCCACATTGGGGCATGGTATACAACTTCAGTCATTGAGGGCTGCTGACTAAACTCATTTTCCAGGCCAAATGTAATGACCCGTAGAAGTAAATTAATAACTTGTGAGAACTCCTCAAACGTCAGCTTGTCACCAGTCCTTAATAGAAATGATCACCATGAACTATTAATAATGAATTATTACCCTTATAAATATTATTAGTAGTAGTCTTACAGTTTTATACAAACGAGAACTTCCGGCAAATGTTTTGGAGATCATTACAATAAATGAATACCGAATACACTGAAATAAATTAGACATGTAATTTGTAGAAATAAATATCATTTGACATGAAATTTATACCATAGAGGCAAAAGGGGCAATTATTACATTATACCTTCGAGCTGAGGAGTTGGCTGCAAAATGAGTCATTTATGATTGAAAAAGTAATATGCAAATATAGCATATTTCTGACCATATGCACATGTCACAGACACTTACAGTACATCCAGGGGCATTTCATGAGAGGAGGGGGCTCGTATGCAGTCTCCGTCATGAGCCCCCTCCTCTCAGTCCGATGGCCGGCAGCGCATTGAGCGCAGTGTGGCTAGCGTCGCACTGATCGACTCTGGGCACTAGAATGTGCCCAGAGCCCAGAGTCTATAGCACATGCGCAGGTCACCGGGAAAATGGGCGTGGTGGCTATTTCCCTGTACTGCGCATGCGCAAAATTACATGCCTAATGCTGCCTAATGGTAGAGCCTGCCCTGATAACAGCTACTGTGTGTAGGAGATGGTGAGGTACATACAGCTGATAGCACTGAGACACACTCCAGCCTCCTCAATCCGCAGTATTTTGTGTGAATCTGGCTTTTTCCGAATTTTTAACTATTAATAAGGATCTTCCTTTTCTTTTATATGTATTGTTGCAGCTTGATGTGACTTTGCCTATATTTTTAGTATGGATTCTGGTTTTCTGTGGGGGTGTGTGTGTGTGTATTTGCAGCAGTCTTCTTTCCTATATTTCTGTATATGTAGTTATATATACTTCAATAATTATTATTGACATGTTATAATAACACCCACCCCCACAGCCCAAGCTTTGGCAATTGAAAAAAAAAATTGGTTGCGCACCAACTGATACCCCACCCTCACTGTAGCTCCATCTACATCTCCGCCCACCACTGCCCCCCCAAGGGTTCCTGAACCACTTTTTCTATAAAAATAGCACTGATCATCACCATCAGCTATTTGCACATGCCTTTGACTACCTGCAAATAATATGGCCTTTAAAGGTGTATATGCATATTTTTCCTGATCTGCACATGTCTAAAATTTGCAAACATGTCCTCACTGTACTTAACCTAAGTTGGAATCATCTTTCCTGACCCATTCCATACATCCAGGTGCAAACAGAAGCAGATTTACCGCAAGGCAACCCAAGCGGCCGCCTAGGGCCCTGCGGGTCCCAGGCGGCCCGCAGACAGTGTTGGGCTGGCTGTATCAGAGTGCTGGGCTGGCTGAGTCCCGGCAAGCTCTCAGTGATTAGACAGCTTCTGGGTGCCAGCTCCAGCATGCGCCTGCATCCTACTCAGTGAGTTGTGCGTGTGAGCCCATCATGACGTCACACGCACAGTGCGAGGAGCCGGGACACACCAAGAGGGTGAGTGAGACTGAGCATGAAGTACAGTGCAGCAGTGATCTCCCCCTGCTGGCATCGGTCTTCTTCCCATGACTGTCCTGCTGGCATCTCTCACCTGAAATTGGGCCTTTCTTAGTGGCAGCACATCCCTCTCCCCAGCATTCAGCTGGCACACTGCAGCAGTGGCAGCACCGGTGTCAGTGACACCTGGTGCCACCAATATACCTCCCCCCGTGGCTAAAAGGGGCTTTGCTTCGCGGAAGCTTCTGTGACATCACTTAATGGGGCGCTGCCAGACGGGAATCCCCTGACTACTTTACTTCGGGAGAGTGTGGGCTGTCCCTGGAGACTGGCTGAACTGCTGGCTCCTTCTCAGTGACAGAAGCTGAGTACTGCAGGATAGTGTCACACTTCAGCACCCGGCTCCTGTCATTGCAGAGGAGTTAGCATTTTGTTGTCATCCTCCAGAAGGGTGACACCCAGGTGAATTCTGCACCCTATAGTGAAGCTTTTGTGCTGTAGCATCACCAGCCCCACAGGCGTGACTGAGATAGTGTTGGCTCCCTGCTCTGCAAGGGCCATCTGGGGCTGCTGTCAGGTGAAGATGTAGGCTGCTGCACTGATATCCCCCTCATCCTTGTCCCCTGGGCCCCCAGGCTAGTTCCCAGATCCCCAGCCTGCCTCCAACCCCTCACTTTAAGTGGAGCAATCTGCCATCACCCTTACCTTGCACAATGTATGCCGCCCATCCGTGTGATAGTTACACTTTGCCAGGTATTTGTATGGAACATAAAAAGTATAGATACAGTTTGGCAATGCTTTATATGCCGTATAGATCACTAATGTCATTATATGTACATGTGGGGAAACTCCTTATACAGTAAATGATAAGATGATTTGTTTGTTATTAACTACTCTACTTAATGGTTGAAAATAAGCATATATGCAATGTGTCTCTTAGCAATGTGTGAGATGGAGATTTTAGCTATTATACTACTGTGTGGGCATAATGTTTAAAGGGGCACTACTACTATGTGGCATGTGTATAAGGAGCACTACTGTGTGTCATAACATGTATAAGTAGCACTACTGTATGGCGTAATGTGTATAAGGAGCACTACTGTGTGGCATAACATGTATAAGTAGCACTACTGTGTGGTGTAACGTATATAAAGAGCTTAACTGTGTGGCATAACGTGTATACAAGTAGCACTACAGTGTGGCATAATGTGTCTCTTAGCAATGTGTAAGATGGAGATATTAGCTATTATACAAGGTACTACTGTGTGGGCATAATGTTTAAGGGGCACTACTACTATGTGGCATAATGTGTATAAGTAGCACTACTGTGTGACATAACATATATAAGTAGCACTACTGTGTGGCGTAATATGTCTCTTAGCAAAGTGTGAGATGGAGATATTAGCTATTATACTATTGCGTGGGCATAATATTTGAGGGGCACTACTACTATGTGGCATAATGTGTATAAGGAGCAATACTGTGTGGCATAACATGTATAAGTAGCATTACTGTGTGGCGTAACGTGTATAAGGAGCACTACTGTGTGGCATAACGTGTATAAGTAGCACTACTGTGTGGCGTAAGGTGTAAAAGGAGCACTACTGTGTGGGGTAACGTGTATAAGGAGCATTATTGTGTGTCGTACGTGGAATTAGGGTATTAGGGTTGGTGTAGTGGTTAGGGTATTTGGTTTAGTTTAGGGGTTTGGGTTAAAGTATTACGGATAGGGTATCAGAGTTGGTGTAGTGGTTTGTGTTCGGGTATTAGGGTTAGTTTAGGGGTTTGTTTTGAGGTATTATGGTTAGGGTATTATAGATGGTGTAGCAGTTTGGGAATTAGGGTTAGTTTTGGGATATGGATATCAGGGATAGGGTATTATAGATGGTGTAGCAGTTTGGGTTAGTGTTAGTTTTGGGGGTTAGGGTATTAGGGATAGTGTATTAGGGTTAGTGTAGAGGTGTGGGTTAGGGTATTAGGGATAGATTAGGGGTTTGTGTTAGGGTATTATGGATAGTGTATTAGGGTTAGTTTAGGAGTTTGGGTTGAGGTATTAAGGAAAATATAGGCTATGGATTGTTTGAGGGGGGCCCAAACAGGTATCTTGCCTAGGGCCCCATGAGGTCTAAATCCGCCTCTGGGTGGCAGAATCACACAATCTTCATTGACTCATATGCATACACCCACTGTTCTGGGCATGTGCAGTGAAAAGTCGCACAATATATGCTACACAAAGTGCCATAGGACTCACTCTACAACTGCCCCATATAATAAAAATTAGTATTACATTCTGGCACCAGATTGTATGTTTATACCTATATGCAGCCAGATGTTGTTGTATTGTTCTTGTCTATTACCTAGCTACCTTACCATATTGATGAAGAAATCTAGTTACTTTGGCATGTATACCTTTCCACATATAGCACATGTGCATACTCCGGGACAAGCTGAAATGCTTGTCTTTAAAAATAAATGGTCATTACAAATAAAAAACTAGTCATCAAATACAACAGTCAGTGCTACCGAGTGCTATAGCATATACAGTACAGGGGCGTATCTATAATGGGTGCAGGGGGGCCCCGCACCGCACACCCTGCACGCATAATGTTACTTACCTCTCAGGAGTCCCACGTCGGTGTGGGGGTCCAGCACTGTAAAACGACTGGAAAATGGCCACAGCGGCCATTTTCCTGTCATTTGCGCATGCGCAGTACAGGTAAAATGGCCGCCACAGCCATTTTCCCAGTGATCTGTGCATACACTATAGACTCTGGACACACTTTAGTGCCCAGAGTCTATAACTCCGGCGCTGGCAGCGCACAGCTCAGTGCGCTGCCGGTCGCCGGGCGGAGAGGAGGGGGCCCATGTCGGAGACTGCACACGGGCCCCCATCTCTCTAGAAACGCCCCTGATACAGTAGATCCCATTGCAGTGCTCTTGCTCTACTTATAGGCAGCTTGCTTATGCCTAGGAGTGTGTGGAAGCAGGTGTGCACACATGCGTACCTATAGAAAGCTATTTTAAATTTTTATTAAGTAATAGTGATATAGCAAATTACATTTTAGAGAAAGTGCACAAAATAGTAAATCTTAGCAATAAATATATCAAACTAAGCAGATATAGAAAAATTGTAATTGTAGAGCGCCTATGTGGTATTGGATAGGAAATAAAAGACTTCCATATAGCAGGGTGCCTACTCAGACAGCTATGAAACTCTTGCTGCTTGGTCAGATGGCAAGTTCATTTTAAAATGTACCAGAGATATACGTGTGTATGAATACAAGCGAAAAACAGAAAGTGCCAGCAATGACAACTTGCCCAGAGCAGAAACAGCTTGGTGTAAGAACTATAGTTAATAATGTAAAACGTGAATGCTTGCAAGAAAGCTGATCACAATAAGCAAGAATGTGCTAACTAAAGAAGCAAAATTATTAACATCAGAAAAAATGCTAGAAATGAGGATGCAAACACTCCAGGTATTAAAACTGCCTTTAGCACTAGTGTGAGTTCATCATCAAAGCAAGCATGGTGTTTTATTGATTGAGTCATGTAACTAAACATTAAACATTCTTCCATCACTTCACCAAAGACAGAATGTGCAAGCACAGCTAATTGGCAGTATATAACCTCAGAAGAAATAAAGGGAAGATACTTTCACTGACAAGTCTCCATTCACAAAGAAAGAAAGATATCAGTAAGGAATGTATCATACAGTGGCGTACACAAGGGGGGTGCGGTCCGCACCTGAATGTCACCCACCGAGGGGTGACACCAACGAGCCAACTCCTCCTCAGTGACAGGAGCCAGGTGCTGCACTATAGCATTACATGAAGCACCAGGCACGCCAAGAGCGATGCCGGGCCTGGGTGAAGAGGACGTGGCTGAATCACAGGAGGCGTGGCCATGCCACCTTAGGAAATAAAAAATAAAAATAATATTTTTACAGCGCCGCGAAGCGGCACTGCGCGCTGGGGAGAGGGCACTGTAAGCCCTCTGAGCATGGCACATAGCCAGTGGGGGGCGCGATCAGTGTGATCGCTCCACCCACAGGCAAAGGAGACTGCTGCAGCTGCTACTTAGCAGCCGCGAGCAGTCTCTCAGTGCAGCCCAGCACACAGTAGCATGTGCTGGGCTGCTGCAATGAAAGAGGGAGGGGTGGCGACGCCAGACCCAGGCCCCTCCAGAAAGCCTGGGCCGGGGTAATTAGTACCTGCTCCCCACCTCTCGGCGCCCCTATGAAGCTCCCAGAGTGACTAAAACAGAGTTCAGCCTACGAGGCCGCCCGTGCGTTTCGATGCCGTTGCAGGGGCATGCATAAATTATCCACTGTGATGGCATACGCAGCCTGAGGCCTGATAGCGTGTGTGGTTGTTAGCAATTTCTGAGCAAGGTCAGGGCACGTGCAAGTGTACGTGAGTCTGCGATGGTACTCGTTTGTACCGATGGTGTCGCAGTCTTGCTAACATTATGGATGTGTGTGAGGTAAAGTGGGCGTCCTTATGTAGTGCAGCGGCAGCATAGTGATCGCAATGAATTAGCATACTATAACAGTTGAACTGCGTGCGTAATCGCTATTGCATTCGCAGTTGCGTACAGTAGTGAATCATGCCCAGACTACACTAGTGGTAAGACACAAACTATTTTTTGTGAAAGCAGGAAACCTGTGCTCTTTGATGAATTTGTGTATAGTATGTTAGCCTGAACTACAACTTGAAACATCCACGTGAATAAAGTTGACTTTGGCTTTCTTTAAAAATTGATAAAACCGGTAAAATCAAATAATTTGACCTGTTTTGTTCCTACAGTATTACTAACATCAATAACATTCATTAGCAGTCATTTCCAGCCAGTTTTGACCACCTCACAACTCACAATATTGTTTTTACCAATACTGGCCAAAGAGTGCAGCAAGTTGGTTGGTCAAACTAAACAATAGAGCAGCAACACAAACACATCACAGTTTAAAAGAATATAGCACATCTTTAAAACAGTGACAAAGCAGTGGCAGACAAGGATGGCAGTTTATCCCATTTTGCCCGGGTGGGTAGTTTTCTACCCAGCACTTTAATATTTTTTCTTAGAATAATAAATGCTGCAAACTCAAAATTTTCTATACACAGTATATATACTCATATATACACAGCAATTGCGGCCGGCACTCCTTAGGGCTGAAAAGGATATCCTGCGTCTGGTGCCTTCCTTAATTACCTATCCCAGTGGCGGAAGAAAATAATATTATATGCAGCAATGGGAGGCACTCACGACGACTTCACATAAGACACAGTACTCGTGTAGATAATATCGACACTAGTACTGTGTCTTTTGTGAAGTCGTCGTGAGTGTCGCCCACTGCTTGTATACATTATTATTATTATTACCAGTTATTTATATAGTGCACACATATTCTGCAGCGCTTTACAGAGAGTATTTGCCCATTCACATCAGTCCCTACCCCAGTGGAGCTTACAATCTATGGGCCTGATTCAGACCCACTCGCGAGCGGCTGTACGCTCGCAAGTGGGTCGATGGTCTGCACTGAGCATGCGCACGACGGAGGGAGCTCCGTCGTGCGCATGCGCCAGACACGACGAGCGAAGGACTTCCTTCGCTCGTTGTGTCCGATCAAAGGGGGCGTGCTGTCAATGTTGATTGACAGCACGCCCCCTTTGGTGGGCGTGCCTCCCTGACGGGGGGCGTTCCCACGGGAACGCCTCCCGTCAGAAGCCGGCCCACTGACATCACTAGTGATGTCAGTGGGAGTGATTTTGGCTCTGATAGAGCCAAAATCACTCCGGAGCTTGCGGTTGAAAACCTCAACCGCAGGCTCCGGCTCGCAATTTCGATGGTCGCGATGGTCACGACCATCGCGGCCATCAAAATGCACGCTCGTATAGCCTGTGGGTGGTGACCCACAGCTATACGAGCGTCCAGGAGGACGCTCCATGAAAAAGGAGCCCGGCCCTCATGCAGAGCGTGCGCTCTGCTCAGAGCGTACGGCTCTGAATGAGGGCCTATGTTCCCTATCACATTCACACACTAGGGTTAATTTGTGTTGGGAGCCAATTAACCTACCAGCATATTTTTGGAGTGTGGGAGGAAACCAGAGCACTCGTAGGAAACCCACGCAAGCACAGGGAGAATATGCAAACTCCACACAGGTAGGGCCGTGGTGGGAATCGAACCCATGACTTCAGCGCTTTGAGGCAGTAATGCTAACAATTACACCATATATATACTGAATATACAGTATGTTCACCATAATGTTAGTCATTGCATAATGTTTTTTCAACACACATTTTAGCACCGTCATTTGAAGCTACATGTAACCCTACAAAATTTTTTAAATAAAATGTTACAACTTTTAAAACACAAAAAAATATAAATTATTCCTGTGTCATGATGTCCATGGATAGTAGTCACTACATCTGTAATCAATTTTCACTTCGCTTGCAACACAGCTATTAACTGCGCCTAAAAATCAATGGGTAGTTTTCTACCCAATAGGCGAATAGATTTAGTTATCTTGGACATTTTAGTCAGATACTGATATTCAGTGGCAGGAAGTGTGTTTACTTTGTTTATTCATGGGAAGCCTATCACATTTGGATTCAAAGCCTGGTGTCTGTGTTCTGCAAATGGTAAAGTGTACCAAACCTTATTGTATGGTGTAGTTTCTACACCACATGACAAAACATTGGGCTTGAGCTGATGTTGTTCTCACTTTTCTTCAAAATGTAGAATCACCATCACGTCACCGTGTTTATTTCGATAATTTCTTCACATCTTATCATTTAATGTGTATCCTGACTGAAAAATGTTTCTTCATTACAGGTAAAATATATCACAATCAATAAAACTATAAATATATCAGTCAATTGTAAAAAAACCACAGCTAATAAAATCACATTTATATTTATTATTTTAGGTACTGCCCATGCAAATCAAGTTGGTGGTGCTCAGTTACCTGAGAAAAATTAAGAAAGGTGATTACGTTACATTGTACGAGTGTGAAGGAGGTCATTTTGGTCAGGTGGAAGATAACACAAATGTTAGTGTTAACAAATCATTCAACTGTCAAACCACTAGCCACAGCTAGATGTTATGACTGAGGGCAAAAAAAGCATGTCAACATCAATGTTCCATTGCTGATCAAGGATTATAATACCAACATGGAAGGTATTGACCTTCACAATAACACTTTAGGCAATTACCAAATCGGTAATTGGTTAAAAGAAAGAGTGGTGGTGGCCATATTTGCTATTATATCCCTGAGTTTTTTCAACAGATTGACACCAGTATATTTATTTTTCTAAACTGGGTCAAAATTAGCCATCCCTCAAGAAATCTAAAGAAAAAATTCAACCAATTAAGGTACCGGGCCAAAATAAGTTAATAAACTATATGACCCTATAGAATGTATTCATTAAACAAGAACTACTAGCCTAAAAGAATAAGCCTAGTAGAAAATATAATATATTACCAACACACTTCTCCAAGCAGCAAATTATTGGCTTCAGGCCAGTACAGGTGAATGCTGCCAGAGTAAAGTCTACTAGAAAACTAGATCACCATTAAACATATTCCAAACAGCAAATCACAGGCCCAAGGTCAGCACAGGTGATTGGAGGTGGAGTATTCAGTGGAGGGTAAAACATATATTGGTGTAACTAAAAGTAAATCTGAAACTAAAAAGAACAAGTTATAAAAACTAACCAAACAGAAAATAACAGCAAGGGCATTTCAAACCAGAGTAACAGCCTAGTAGAAAAGATAATAATAACAAACCACTTCAACCAGAAAATCACAAGTCTCAGGCCAGTAAAGGTAAATGGAGATAGTGTACCATGCTAGTAGTCTTTAAACCAGTACAGCAAGGTGATAAAAGCCCATAATGAAAAGTTATGCACAATGGAATTGTCCTTAGGTATTTACCAAACATATCTTGTATATTAAAAAGGACATGCACAGTTTTTACAAACTTAGCACCTCATCTCCAAGGTCTGACATTTGTGTGGCTGAAGTGCTTGGTTTGTTTGGAACCCTACAAAAGAAAGTATTATAGTAATTTGGATAAACAAAGCTACCAATTGGCTTTACAGTTAAACAGTGTTATTCATCCTCAAAGTTGAAAATATCATCATCATCATCACCCTCATCACAGTTGTTAATATTATCCTCACACAATATTAGCACATCCCCACTGGAATCCCATGTTGCAGTTTCTATTTGTTATTGGCGGCAAATGTATTCTCCATGGAAATTGTAGTTCAGCAGTTTTTCCCACATTTTTTTAAAGTAGCCCCCTACGCCAATTGCTCACAAGGTTCCCGGCTGTGCTAAACATTCTTTCTGACTACACACTGGAAGGTGGGCAGCTTAAGAACACAATAGCTAGTTTGTACAAGTGGCTGCAGATTGCCTTTATTTCCTTACAGTATGCAAAGGGAATGTGTGACATGCTAACTTGTACATTATCATTAAAGTAATACTTAACCATTCTATTAAAACTTACTGTATCAGAATGAGGGTCTGATTCATAAATGGATGCAATGCCAAGGTTCATTACTGTTGCTTCTCAAGGTGAGGATTTATTTGCAAAGTGATTGACAGGCAGGGGCCATTTGTTGGTGGCAACGGTTGGTTGGCAACTCTAAAGCAGATGTGTCAAGACCATTTTTGGAATGTGTCTCAGTCTGCAACTGCAATACTGTACACAGTTAAAATGGGTCCAGCATTTCAGTTCCTGTAACAATTCTGTATGACCATTGCTTTACTCAGAAGTCTGATTATCAACTGACCTGTGACTGATGCTGCATCTGTGTTGGCAGTCAATTGGATTTGTGAAGCCACCAGTGGGTGTCTCAAGTAAAATCCCAGCAGCTGTGGCATTTGCCTTTGAATTTGTATGCAGCACACCTGCTGCATACAAATTCACAGCTACAGTGGCATTTGTATACATCTCTTAATAAGGCTCTGAGTTATGGTAGAGGTGTCAATATATGTGAGTATTTATTTTAAGCCTGACCAGATATCATACTGTTTTACTCTGGTGTGCTGAGGTGATTCATTTATCAGTGGGGCTCTTGGAAAAGATTAGTTTTTTTCCTAACAGCACCATTTGTTGTAGAAATTGAAGCAGGAGATGTGTCATGTGCCACTTGAGCTGACAACTAGCTCACAAGGAGCTCTTTGCATTTCATAAGATCTGTGTCAGTTGGAAAGAAAGACATCACCTAGGACTTAAACTTAGGATCAAGCATGGTTGCCAAATTGTAGTTATACATTAGCAAAATATTGCAAAACATTTGGTCCTGGCAAAGTGAATAACAAACTTGATCTACAAGAATAGCTATGTTTCATCTCCTCCTTCAGCTTGTCCAGCTGCTTTTCTAGTAGTTTATTCAGGGTATGACATGACTCAGACAGGCAGTGTCTAAACTCACCTTATTGGTTACAATTTGAAATTATTTCAGTAGCTTGCATAAAACCAAGAGACAGGCAGTGTCTATGCAAGCTTATTTCAGTAGCTTGCATAAAACCAAGAGACAGGCAATGTGCTGTAGTAAGGTAACATCACCTCTCTCCCTATCTCATCTTGATGTGTACATCTGTTATGGATTCCTTGGCTGTTCCATATAAACTCCTAGAACCCAGGCTAGCGAGGTCTTCTGCCACTATCAGCCACCCACTGTTCCCTTAGAACTAGAAGACGTTCACCAGTACTTAAATGGCCACCTTGACTTAATACTTGAAGTAGTAGTTTACACTGATTACCTTTGGCAACCAGAGAACAACGGGAGTTACTGGAAACTGGGAGAAAAGTCAGTAGTATGGCTAAGAAGCTGATGGTGTGGCTATGAAACCCGATGGTGTGGCTTTGTATGCCGATGGTGCAGTTAGAGCCAGTAGTACAATTTGAATAGTTGATTCAGTGACTTGGAAGCCAGTGATGCAGTTTAGAGAGCCAATGGTGTGGCTTTGTATGCCAATGGTGTGGCTAGAGCCAGTAGTACAATTTGAAGAGTTGATGAATTGGCTTGGAAGCCAGTGATACGGCTTTGAGAGCCAATGGTGCAGCTTTGAGAGCCAATGGTGTGGCTAAATCCATTAGAACAGTTTGAAAAGCTGATGAAGTGGCTTGGAGGCCAGTGATGCGACTTGTAGAGCCAGTAGCAGCTTGGAGTCTGATGGAGCGGCTGGAGAGACAATGGAGTGGCTTGGAAGACAGAAGCAGCCTGGAGGTTGATCACCTAGCAACCGGCAGAACTGGAGCCATACTGCCAGAAGGAGGTATATTACTAGAAAGAGACAATTCGTGACCGTGACTTGTAACAACGTCTTAATGGCTTCTTTCTGTTCCTAAGTATACATAGGGTGGAATTCTACTTGTTGCTTCAGTTGGTGGCATGGCAAATTGAATTTTTCTTGCAGCTGCTGCAATGTTCTTAATGTATTTGCAGAAAGCCCAAAATGCCCAAAGCTAGCATCTCCTACCTGTCATTTTCTAATAAATTCTGAATCACCAAGTATTATATTGTGTGTGCAAAACATGAATCATGTTTAAATTCATTCAGTCATAATGCTCATACAATGTTAGTTTCATTATCAGAAATTACATATCCTGAGGAGATTCTTAGCAGGGTAAGGTATTTCTGCTATTATATCCCTAAGTTTTTTCAACAGATTGACACCAGTATATTTCTTAGTGACACCAGTGATACAGGGTCTAGCCTGTGAATGAAATGGTGTTGTACAGCTGAAGGCAGTACACCTACCCAGCAGGATGCCACAGTCATGTAATCTAGGTTTGACCAGTACCGCTTTTCCACATATCTCTGGTTAAGTGGATAGTCTGTACAAATGGATATCTAAATCATCATCATCATTACTTTTACTACTTCTCATCCTCACATTTGCAGAGGGTACATAATTGTGGATTTCAGTGTCAGAATCAGAAATATCAGACTCACATATAGCACTTATGGACACCATTAGACTTAGAAAAAGAGGTATTCTTTGTGGTGCAGCTCACTCAGGCACAGCACAGTATTTCTTGGTTAGCTAAGCTTGCAATCACAGTACTGTCTCTGCCCCTAATGCAAAATATAAATACCCTTTAATTGTATACACAGTAAGTGCATCTCAGACTCAAACACAAGCAGGAGTCTGTGCAAATTGCTAGCTATAGTGTCTGTCCCTTTATCTCCCATTTACATGTACAGTTTAAAAGACTGCATTTTTTTGTCCATCAAGACAGAACATTTGGCAAACTAGATCTTTGGTCAGCTAAGCTTGAAATCACAGTACTAACTCTGCCCTCATACACAATATATACTGTAGATAGATATCTTATTGTAAGTCAGCTCACTTTTAAACATACATAGGACAGGACAGGACCCTCACAGTCACAAAATTAAAGATGTCTTCTATTCCACCCTTTCTACCCACTCCAACCACCTTTAAATCTCTCAAATCACCACCATTGCAGCACAGCTACAACCATCAAGTCTCTTCGTGTACTTTCCTATCTAAAATGGCACCTGAAATCACATGGGAAGGACTTATATGCAATCCAAAACACGCAAGATTTGACATTTCCATAATTTCCAGTAAAATAAAATTTTGCCTCATTTTGAATTTGGTGGGAGGAACTGAGCCATATCTTTGTTTAATTCAGTACCCCAAAATTAGGTTCTGTCAGATTTGTCTGAAACTGAACAACTCATCTCTAGTAAGGAGGCATCTTGTTTTAAAAGATGCTCACTGCTTGCTTCCTGAGATCTGCTGGCTGTATCTAAAAATGCAGCACCAGATCCCCTGTGAGTACATTTTACTAAGGATGTCCAGCTGAACCCACTGCTGGGGCTAGTGAAACTGTGTCCAAGGACACAGCCACCGGCTTCAGAATGTCCAGAAAATTAGGCTGACACTCCCATTTTCTGGGACACTGCCACTTCAAGCCCCCAAATGACTGCAGACTGTCACTCACCTGTCATTTGCAGCCACACTGCAGTCCTGATTTTCATATGCACAGTGCTGCACCTACGCATGCACAGGTTCTCAAACATCAGAGATTTTCATTAATATTGATTCATAATAAATCTCTTAATCAGACACATAGTTTGCAATTTAGTGCTTAAATGTAGTACAAAGTACAGATATGCAGATTCCTTTTCCAGGAATACAAACACATCAAAACTTAGGGGTTATGAGTTGAACTGAGCCCCTGCTCAAGTCTTTCCACCAACTTTGGATCCCCAACATAGGGAAAACATCTTCCCTGTGCCGGATCTTGTGTGATTTGCATTGTGTTATCTTCCTGGTGTCAGATCTCATATTTTTTTGATTGCTTCCTTGCGATTAGGTGCCATTTTGCACAGGTGATCAGGGGAAGACTGTGTGGATTGTGTGCTGCAGCACTGTGAGTCACTTTCAGCCACTAAAAATACCATTAGGAGCACTGTCTTAAAGGGGCACTGTGCACTATTAGGAGCACTGTGTGAAAGGAGCACTGTGTTCTTAAACCAAAAAATGCATAGGAGCACTGTGAGGCATTGTGTTGTGTGTTCAGGTCTGCAGGAACTGTGTTAAAAAACACCATTGTGTGTTCAGGGCTTCAGGCAGGCATTATGTTAACAAAAAAAATGCCATTAGGAGTACTGTGTTATTTAAAAAAAAAAAAACTCCACAGTGCTCCTATGGCAGTGGCACCCTAATGAAGCAGTGTATGTATTTCAGGCACTGTGTTATTAAAAAAACACACCATAGGGTGCCACTGTGAGGTACTGTGTTGAGAGTTCAGGCACTGTGTTAAAGAGAACCATTAGGACCACTGTTGTTAAAGGGGCACTGTGTTATTAAAAATAAACTCCATTAGGGTGCCACTGCCATTGGAGCATTATGAGGCACTTTGTGTTCTACAGGCACTGTGTTAAAACATTTTTAATAAAGCACTGTTGTGTGCACTGTGTTAAAAAAAAGTCATTAAGGTGCCATTAATACATTAATAGGAGTGCTGTGAGGCATTGTGTTGTGTGTTTAGGACTGTGTTAAAAATTAACGTCTTTATAGTACCTTTTTTAAGAGCGCTGTGAGACACTGTGTTGTGTGTTCAGACCGTTTCGGTGTTTAGGGCCTTCAGACACAATTAAACATTTTATAATAAAACTGTGTTTATATTTACTAGGGGCACTGTGAGGCAGTTTGCTGTGTTTTCAGAAGCAATTTAAAAAAATTACAATAAAACTTCTTTGGTAAAAAACATAATGTTATTAGAGTGTCAATCTTATACTAGGAGCACTGTGAAACAGTTTGTTGTGTATTCACAGCCTTCAAGCACTGTTAACATTTTTTAATATAAAACATGTGGGTTAAAAAATATTATATAATTATCAGGGTGCCACTCGAGTTATACTAGGGGCGCTGTGAGGCAGTTTGTTGTGAGTTTAGGCACAGTTAAAAATTCTTAATATAATCTTGTGTGTTAAAAAATATAATGTCATTTCATACTCAGACTCTCTGGTGCACCTCATAGATGTACTACAGGGACATGTCACTGAATTAGGAAGGAAGGAGGAGGGGGAATAGTAAGGCCAGCTTCTCTTGCAACCCTTGTCAGGAATGCTTGGCTATTAACGTTGTATTATTTTATGGCCATTTCTCTTCTCAGTTGCTGCAAAACAGCTCTTGCAAGGCAACATCTGTTTAATTATTCAATTGATCGATTGATTCTTTTTTACCTGCCTTCCACAACATTCTCCACCTCTAAGCTAGTTCTTGATTAATGAAAAAATTCTATAGCTTAGCATTGTGTTGTTTATATTAAACTGCCATCCTGTCTGTCACTGTAGTGCCACTCTGTTTCCTAGATGTGCTATATCCTTCTTTAAACTGCCATGTGTTTGTGCTGCTGCTCTGTTGCTTAGTTAAGCCAGCCAGTTCACTCCAGCCAAAATGAGTGAAAACAATATTGTAAGCTGTGAGGTGGTCAAAATTGACTGGAAAAGACTGGAAATTAATGTTATTGAGGCTAATAACAATGTAGGAACAAAAATAGGTCCAAATTACATGATTTTGGCTGTTTTTATAAAAAAAAATTACAAATCCAGATCCAAAACCAAAACACTTGAGAATGAGTTTGGCAAAACCAAAACATGTTGATGAATTAGAACCAAAAAGACAGCGATGAATTAGAACCAAAACCGCCTGTGTGCATTTCTAGAACAAAGTGATATGTACTGAAACATATTGATTATTTATTTTAATTGTGTTGTGTGGCAATCACAGAAGTAATACTGTATGCTCCATTTTTCTCTGGGTACACAATACAGTTGTAATTATGGCTGACTTATGTTCAACTCTGCATAAGCCACTTGTTGTTAATAAAGAATAAAAGAACATGAAACTAGGAACAAAGGGCCTGATTCAGACCCACTCGCGAGAAGCTGTCCGCTCGCAAGTGGGTCGATGTTGTGCACTGCGCATGCACCAGACACGACGAGCAAAGGACTTTCCTTCGCTCGTTGTGTCTGATCAAAGGGGGCGTGCTGTCGATGTTGATTGACAGCACGCCCCCTTTGGTGGGCGTGCCGGGGGCGTGCCTCCCTGACGGGGGCGTTCCCAAGGGAACGCCTACCGTCAGAAGCCGGCACACTGACATCACTAGTGATATCAGTGGGAGTGATTTTGGCTCTGATACAGCCAAAATCACTCTGGGCCTTGCGGTTGAAAACCTCAACCGCAGGCTCCGGCTCGCAGTGGCGATGGTCGCGATGGTCAAGACCATCGCGGCCATCAAACTGCACGCTCGTATAGGCTGTGGGTGGTGACCCACAGCTATACGAGCGTCCAGGAGGACGCTCCATAATTATGGAGGCCTGCCCACATTCAGAGCGTGCGCTCTGCTCAGAGCATACGGCTCTGAATAAGGGCCAAAGAGTGGGTGAGATGTGTGATGCAATGTAAAAGTAGCTAGTAAAATGTATCTTACAAAAGAAAAACTTTGTCTTTAATGTAAACATTCCTGGAGAATGTTCTGAATTATCTGCTCTTAACAATCACAAAACAATGATAACAGGTTTTTGCATTGGCGAATGTCAAACTAGATGCCAGAGAAAATCATTTTAAATTGAGAAAATAATAGATACTGACCCTAGAGTTCCTGCAGTACCATTAGGAATGACTAAATATAGATATCGGACTAGTATGTCTAATTAGTGTCTGATAAGTAAATTCATCCGAGGCTGAGCAGGAATGGTAAAGTCTGCTTCTAAAATTGTTATTTATTTATTTTCAAATCTTTTGATATTCGATAACAGATTCTAAAGAAATAAAGACCAGCTCCCATTTTGTATTACTTGCCGATTCCGTCTCTGAGGTTTCACTAGCATCATTTATCATAATGCCTACTCTCCCAAAAGTGTCGGGAGGCTCATGATTTTTCAAGTAACCCCCCTCACCCTCAATAGAGTAGGCACTTCTCCAGCATTCCTGCCCACTTCCTAGTGAAGTGGGCTGATTGGGGAGAATTTTCACGAATTATTCTACAAGAATCATGTCATTTGGCCCTGCCTGCTATTTAAATATGCGCTATTCATGGCAATTTTCCACTTAATGACGCAAAATGTCATGCCACCCCCCCTTCGCCGCCCACCTGTCATTTATCCAGCTTAATTGGGATTTCAAATACACAATGCATTATTTTGTCCTTTTCTGTGGTTTTGGTGGTTATATAATGTTGTTGAACTATTCAGCTTATAGACAGACTTGCTCATCTTACTAAAGTTCCTGTAATGCTATCTTAAGCAGATTAAACATTGCCTATTTTACTGATAATGAAATCCAATCATCAGATTATAAAGTGCACAGATGATAATAAAACGAAGCAATGTGAACATAAAGTCTATAAAAACAAAGAACCAATGTATTCTATATATACGGTGGCAGAAATAATTCCTTTTTTACAAATATAGTCAAAGCAAAAATATTTTATAAAATACCAAAAATATAAATGGGTCCTTCATTATTCCAAACATAATTTTTATTGTCATTTCAGATATGGGCCATAGCATGTTTGTTAATACTTGGTTCAGGGCTAAAGAAATGTGCTTGCAGGCTTCTTTCCTTTAGAAATGTAATATACTTACCACATACTTACCTACTCTCCTAGAAGTCGCGGTACATTCCCGATTTTTCAGGTAACTCCCTGCACCCCCAGTAGAGTAGGCACTTCTCCCACATTCAGCCTTCGTGTTGAGATGCACTAACTTTCTTCTGAGCTCCTGCACACAGAAATATATACCTTATTGTATGTTCCATATTCTCTGATTCCTCCCTTTTCTTTGATTTATAAAAATGTTTGCATGTTTATCTGTATGTCATTCTATTCATCATTATTTTATTTAAACCTTGGAACAATTTTCAAATTAAACACATTTAATCTATCATATTCTTCATGATTCTTAGTGAACCTGCAAACCTGTGAGACCCATGCTACATACCTGTGCATAACTGAAGGTGAATTATTAATAAGTGTTCGGGTAATTCAAATGGCCCATCATTCCCTTTCGTGGTGGCACTGCAATTTTGGTAAGTGACAAGGTGTGCTGATGTCATGAGCAGCTGGTCCAGATTACTGTATCTGAGAATCATCCCGGGATCGTGACACAAGGAATCTCTTTATATATGAGTCTGAGCATTTATGGTGAGTATTAAAATGCTCCAAGACAGTGTTGAGTGGTGGTGAGACCTTTTTTTAATATTGTACACATTTTCTGCAATCTGAGTTTTAAATTTCTCATTGTATTACCTATATAACATAGACCACACGTACATTCTAGTAGATAAATCACATTCCTAAAATTACAATTGATAATTTATTACATATTTTTTATTTTTAATAGTAAATTCTGTGACTTTCTTATGGTCAACAAGTGATGCTGTACATTTACACATTAAAGATGTCCCACACCGATGGAAACCCTTATTCATAATTTATGTGTTTATCTTTTCTGGTAAGGTACTGTACTTTTGACTACTTTGTCCTTAAAAGATGGGGTTCTCCTATAAATAAATGCTGGTTTGGGTGGGAAATGCAATTTTAAAATAGGGTCCTCACAAAGTAATCTCCAAGTTTTTCCACTATTTTTCGAGGTCATTGTGCTAAACTGCATACCTGGTTATAAATGCCAATCATATTTTGTGTCAATTACATTACTTTTATTTTTTTCTTTTAATAGGCTCTCTATTTTCTTTTTCTTTTTTTTCAAATTCTTTATTTTGGATGGTCAATCATAACAAGAAAAACAGAAAAATAAACATCAAAACCGTGTGACTGGCCGCAAAACGATAAACAATGCCAATATCAAACAGCTTTACACAATCAACAATAAAATTGAATCGGTTAAAGCAAAAAAAGAACAAAATAGATATCAGTCTATTAATGGTGACAACAGAAATAAATTGATAACCAAATTATCAATACAAATAAGTACATATATGAGACAACAGTCATAGGTCAGAAACCATTGGGGGGGAGGAAAGGGTTGGGGAAGGAAAGGGAAGGGGAAAATGACCACAAAAATAAATGGAATAAAGAAAATTCAGCTTAAACTAAAGAAGAAAATGTGCCTACCCGCCATGGGTCTCCATACACGTCACCTCCCAGAGAAAGACGGGGGTAGATGTCTATGCTCAACAGAAAGCCATGGAGCCCATACTTGAGCAAACATATGTCCTCTATCATGGAGGTAATAAGTTATCTCTTCCATAGCAGCTATATGCCAAATCTGGCGTTTAAGTGCAGAAAGAGACGGTGGGGAGGTATTTTTCAAATTAAGAGCTATCAGAGATTTGGCCGCCAAAAGAACATGCATAAGTAATTTCTTTGAGAAACTATGAAGATTTGGTGGAGAGCAGCATAACAAAAATACCCAAGGATCCTTTGTGACTGGGGATTCCAACAAAGAATTCAAAAGGTCAGTAACCAAATCCCAGAAGGGGATAATATTTGGGCATGTCCACCAAATATGTAACATAGTGCTTCTATGGCCGCAACCTCGCCAACAATCAGGTGATGAGGAGGGAAACATCTGATGGAGTCGTACAGGGGTATAATACCAACGGTAGTATATTTTGTATGAGGTTTCCTTAATTTTAGTGGAGATGGAGCATTCAGCAATATTAAGTCGGATTTCCTCCCAGGTTTCCTCCTCTGGAGGAGGGTCTAAATCTGTCTACCACGCAACCTCATGAGATCTTGGGGAAGGAAAAGTTATGTCAAGAAAAATAGAGTAAAGTTTTGAGATCAGGCCTTTGGTAAGGGGACAATATTTACAAAGGCGTTCAAAGGGCGTAAGTTCTTTGAGTACCGATGCAGAAGGTAGAGAACGCAGAAAATGACTAATTTGAAAAAATTCAAAGGGGCTTAATGTTTGGGCTGAACATTGTGTTTGGAGTTCTGGTAGGGACAACCATTGGCCCTGTGTGGAGAAATCTATAGGAAACTTAAAGCCAGCTTTGGACCATAAGTATGCTTTTTTAACAGAAGACCCAGGGGGAAACAAGGGATTGAACCAAATAGGAGTTAGGGGAGAAATGGAGGAGGTAATATTCAATTTGAGTGAATGTCGGTCCCAGAGGGAGATATTAAATTTAAGGGCAGGAAGTTGTTTAATAGTGACAGGGCGCTGCAAGGGGGAGAGGCCCCAAATGGAGGTAAGGTCAAGAAGGGTAATATAGGCAGCTTCTAGGTCTAACCAGGAAGTGGATCCTGGGGGTGAAAAAGAGGTAACAATTTGCGAGAAATGGGAGGCTAGGTAATAGAATTTAATATCTGGAAGGCCTCTGCCACCAGCATCTACCGGTCTCTTCAAAACGTTGGCCGATATTCGGGGGGGGTCTGTGGTTCCAGATAAAATGGACCAGAGCTTTCTGAATATCTCGGAGAAGGGTGGCCGGTACAGCGACAGGGAGTGTTTGGAACAAATAAAGCCATTTGGGTATGATGTTCATTTTAACTGATATGATCCTGCCCAGCCAGGAAATAATAAGGTGATTCCAAGAGTTTAGATCAGCTTGCATTTTGGAAAAAAGAGGTGGAAAGTTCTCATGATAGAGAAGATCATAGCGAGAGGTGAAATAAATCCCCAAGTATCGAATCCGTTTGGGTTGCCATTTGAACTTAAAGGCAGCCTGGAGAGTCTCAGTAATTGGAGAGGGCACGTGGAGCAGCATGGCCTCTGATTTAGAGTAATTAATTTTATAATTAGAGATAGCACTATAGGATCGCCGTAACGGTGAAAAGGTTGGGAAGGGAAATCTGTGGTTGGGTTAAGGAAAGCAAGATATCGTCCGCAAAGAGAGAAATCTTGGAGTGAGTGCGTCCCACCTGCACACCCCATATATCTGGGTGAGATCTGATCTGGGAGGCAAGTGGTTCTATCACGAGAGCAAATATGAGAGGGGATAGGGGGCAGCCCTGCCGGGTACCATTAGTAATGTTGAACGAATTAGAGGGAACACCATTAATAAGAACTTTAGCAGAAGGGGCCGAGTACAATGCTAATATTCCCATGAGAAACTCACCCGTGAAGCCAAATGCCTCAAGGGCGGCCCTCATGAAACCCCAGGAGATCCTATCAAATTTTTTCTGGATCAAGAGAGAGCATGATAGTAGGGGATCTCCTGGAGTTTGTTATATGAATAAGGTCAATGGTCCGTCTAGTGTTGTCCCTAGCTTGACGGCCTGGGACAAACCCAACCTGGTCATAGTGGATCAGGGAGGGAAGGAGGGCATTCAGTCAGTTTCCAGAATCTTAGCATATATCTTTAGATCTAAATTAAGGAGGGAGATAGGCCTATAGCTGGCGCAATTAAGTGGATCTTTGCCCTACTTAGGGATCACAATGATTCTGGCTTCCAACATTTCAGCGGGGAAATAGGTACCTCGAAATGCATTATTAAAGAGGATGTGCAGGTGGGGGGCAAGTAAATCCAAGAACTTCTTATAGTATGTTGCCGTGAACCCATCAGGGCCGGGGGATTTACCAGACTTTTGGGAACATATGGCTTGTTCAATTTTATCGGATGAGATCTCAGCATTAAGATGTTCGAGAGCACTAGTGGACAGACGTGGTAATTGGGACATGGCAAGAAAGTCGGAGATTAACTGGGAAGTAGGAATAATTGGCGGTGGATCTGAGGGGGCCATGAGGTTGTAGAGATTAGAGTAATAAGATTGGAAGGCAGTTCGAATGCTTACTGGGTCATGAATCAGTTAGCCATGAGAATTACTCATAGAGATAATATTTTTGTGGGTTCTGGCCGAACGAAGACGAGCCGCAAGGATTTTATCTGCTTTGTCACCTTTTTCATAAAAAGTCTGAGTAAGCCATCGAAGGCTCTTGGCCACCTGTTCAGAAAGAAGGAGATCAAGTTTAGATCTGATCTCCTGGAGGGCAACTAAGTTAGCAGGAGTGGGGGTGGATTTGTGCGTAGATTCCAAAGTGTGTAATTGAAGAGAGAGTTCATTGATCCGAGTAAGGGATTCTTTTTTTTTTTCATGATGCCATACTGATCAGGTGCCCCCGTAGCACTGCTTTATGTGCTGTCCAAAGAGTAGCTCTAGAAACATCTGGGTAATCATTAAGTTCAAAGTAATCTTTAATATGAGATTTAATAGAAGAAACTGTTTCTGGGTTATGAAGTAGAGAATCATTAAAACGCCAGGTCATGGGACGAGGATGGGGCAATAGACCACAGATATCGATGGAAATGGAAGCATGGTCAGACCAAACGAGAGGGTGAACCTGAACTGACTGGAAATGTAAGGTGAATTCATGACTGAGCAGGATCTTATCAATACCGGAGTATGATTTGTGTGGGTGGGAATAGAATGTATACTCGCGAGCAGAAGGTTCTTTGGTTCTCCAGGAATCATACAGAAGCTGGGATCGCATAAGGCTGTGGAGAGATCGTGAATGTCGAGAGTCTGAAGGGGGAGAAGATGCGGCCACAGGAGCAGAATGGTCTAGGGTATTATCCAGAACTGTGTTGAAATCCCCAGTCTAATTTGGAAAAAAATGTATGTTGACCCTGATTAGGGGCATAAACATTTACTAGAGTGCACAGTCTATGGTTAAGCTTACCCACCAGGACAAGAAAGTGGCCTTCTTTGTCCTCAAATGAATCAGAAAGTTCAAAGGTGAGGTGACGAGCAAAAAGGATTGCGACCCCACACTTTTTATTAGTATGGTCACAGGCGTGGTATGTATCAGAGTATGCCCTGGAACAGAGTTCTGGGTGGGAATTATGCAGAAAATGAGTTTCCTGCAGAAAAACTAAATCACCTTGATGTAGTTTAAGAGAAGCAAAAAGTTTTCCTCGCTTCTAGGGGCTATTGAGCCCCTTCACATTAAAAGATAAGACGCGGAGACCCATGGGTGGCAAACCAGAAGTAGAAAGCATAATAAGAGAGCATTAGAAAGACAGGAGAGAATGGAGATGTAGTGTATAAGAGAGAGTAGTATGTGGTCAGTGGAAGAGAGGGATGGGGGCAAGGAAAAAACTGAAAGGGAAGGGAAGGGCAGGGTGAGTGGTCACTTGGCAAAATAGGCCAGGACCGATAGTGCTGACAGTGGGAAGGGATACTATGTGACAGTAAAGCACATAGGTCAGCGAAAGGGTTATAAACCCTAGGGAGGCGTGGCCGAACAACAGGGAAAGTCAACATAAGTATTTGGGATGGGAAAAGTCCCCTCTTGAAAGGCCCGAGATAATAAAAAACATATTGAACATTAATGCAAAGTATGCGGAACAGATGTATGGAAAAAAAAGGGGAAGTAGAAAAATAAATAAAAAAAAACATATAAGATAACAACCAAATGAGATAATGATAAAAATAAATGAAAATAAATAAATATTAATTAATGGTAGCATAATCAATAAAACAGTAATGCAACAGAAAAATATATTTTGATATAGAAACAAACTGATATATCAGATTATGGAATAATAAAAATTTCTTAGGTTTCGTAAAAAAAAAAAGAGAAAACATGGATAATCCCTCAGTAGAGGGAGCAAGACCACGATGGGTCCAATACAAAAAATAGTTAAACGGTAAATAAACCTGGTGAAATGAATCAAGTCCCAGAGGGTATAGCTGATGGTGAGGATGAAGCGGGGATGGTTGCCCATTCAGAACATGGAGGCTGACGAGAATCCACTCCAGGGGGTCTCTGTGGTAACGGAGACAGGGTCGCATCCACAGTTCCATCTGGGGTGATGCCCAAAGTAGAGAGCAAGAGCTGAGCTTCAGTAAGCGATTTAGCTGTGAGTAGTTTACCTTGATGCCAGACCATTAAACGAAATGGAAATCCCCAACGATATTTGATATCTTTTTGATGAAGCATGGTAGTGAAGGGCCTGAAGTTTAGCCAAGGTAATCGGAGAGAGGTCTTGGAAAATTTGTAAGGTAGAATTGTCGTAGGTTACTGTAGGAAGTTTACGGACTTCTTTCATGATGGCTTCTTTGGCGGTGAAATAGTGCATCCTAAGAATTACATCCCTAGGTTGAGATTGATCTTGTGGGCGGGGACGTAATGCTCGGTGAGCTCGGTCAAGAAGAAGATGATCTTCAGGGGTCTCCGGGGAGAGCTGTGTAAAAAGTTTTTGAGATAGAGTTCAAGATGGGCAGGTTCAACCTCCTCTGGGATTCCCCGGATTCTAAGGTTATTTCTTCGTGCTCTGTTATCTTGATCTTCCTGCGCTTCTTGTAATTGAGTGATATCCTGACGTATATGACGGAAGTTCGTATCCATAGTTTGTTGGAATGAGACTACTTCTTCCATGCGATGTTCCAGCTGATCGGTTCTGTCCCCGATCTCCGCAACATCAGTTTTTAGTGAGTGAAGGGCTTGGACAGAGGCTTTGACATCTTTCATTTCCTTTAGGAGGGAAAGAAAGTCTCGATGTGTAAGGGGGCCAAGGTCATCATCTTCTGAGTCAGAGCATCCGTGAGAGGATGCAGGCTTATTGTGTTTGGGTTTAGATGAAGTTTTCTGCTGAGAGAGGTATGGAAGGAGGTCACCTCCAGAGGATTTCTTCCCAGCTCTAGGCATGTTAGAGAGAAGATGTGGAGGGCAGATGAGAAGTATGAGGGAGAGGAGAAGGCAGTGTTCCGCAGGTGTATCTCAGGATCAAGAGGGGCAGGTAAATTTAAGTTAGAAGGGAGACATCTGAGCCATGGCGTCTGCTTTCAGGGGGATCAAGAGCACCAAAGTCACAGTGGTCCCAGCAGGAAGAATATCAAATGTATGAACCCAAGTGTGCAGGGGGATGACAAGGAGGATCCAGAAATGATGACAGTTCTGGGTACTTTCAGTGTAAAGGAGAAGATAAGTGAAGAATGCAGGTAAGTAAGCACGGTGGTTATGCAGCTCACTGGGTGGCCTTAGGCAACTCAGCCAGGGTCTAGTTGTGGCTTGTGATAGTGTTCTGCAGGAGCTGCAGGGGTCAGGTGATGCTGGGGGATAGCTCACCTTGGGTGATGTGGGGTAGAGAGAGACACGGTTGGCAGTGGGTGTAGAGGTGTCAGCCAATAATCAATGGCGCGCCAGCCGAGAGTTCAGTCTGCGGCCAAGGCAACTCAGGTCAAGTCCCGGTGGCTGATGAGGCTGTATTAGCCGCAGGGCAGAATCCAGCAGGGGGAGGTGGGGGTGAGAGGCCCGGTCTGGGAGCGCCAGGTGCACACACTTGCAGCCGTAAACTTAGCCAGCGGCTGCAGGGCAGGAGGTAGGCCTCTCCTGATGGTCGTCGGTGGGTGAGGGAGCCACGCAGCACTCTCCCTGTGGCAGAGGAAAGGTAGGGGGAGCAGGATCGTGTGGTGCAGAGCAGGCACAGCTACATAGAGGTGTTGGCCGAGCTCTCACGGCACGCCGGCCAGAAGCTTAGTCCACGGCTGCAGTTCCAGATGATCGCCGGTGGGTCATGGAGCCATGGGGTCCGCGGGACAGTCTCCGGAGGTAGGGGGAGAGGCAAAGGATGCGAGGCTGGGACGGAGTTCCAGTCCATGTACGCCCGTGTGGAGATGCCGGCCAGACTGTCGCGGCATGCTGGCCGGAAATTTAGCCCACGGCTGTAGGGCGGGAAGTAGGCCTCACCAGGTGGCGGCTGCTGATGGTGCGGCGGAGATCGCTGAACGGTCACCAGAGGTAGGGGGGAGAGCAAGAGGTAATATGGGGGACAGAGAGGGCAGGAATAGGAGGTTTTTGTGCCTATTTATGGCTCAGGGAGGGAGAGCTCCATGAAAGTGCGACTTCTCTGCAGGACAGCTAGGCCACGCCCCCTATTTTCTTTTTCTAGTTTACTGTATGCTTGTCATTCTTACATTTGTTGAATAGCCCTTTAAAATAAACATCTCACTCATGGGGGTATATTAACTAAAGTGAGAGTTTTTAGAAGTAGAGATGTTGCTAATAGCAATGAATCACATTCTAGCTAGTTAAATGTACTGTAGAATTTGATTGGTTGCCATGGGCAACATCTCCACTTCTAAAAACTCTCACCTTAGTAAATTTACCCCATGGACTTGTTCATTAAAGATCTTTACCTCACATCAATTTATGTTTAGTCTCATAGATTTGCCCAATAGTATATTGTCCAACCAATTATTATGATGTTCACTAGTGCTTTCAAGATATGAATTTGAGTCTGCGCTTTTCCTATGTTTTTGTTTGTATAGTACCATTACCAATCAAAATAACAAGGTCCAAAAAGGAGATTACATTTTTACTCCAATTTAAAGAGAGGTGGATTTTAAGTCATTAATATTCAAGTTATTACAAAAATCCATTAATAGGCACTGTTCTCCTTTCCATATAAAAATGTGTCATCTAGGAATTGGATCCAACAGACCAGACCTGCCCCCTCTACAGTTTTACAAACTTCCTAAAGGCATTTTGGCAAATATTTGACAATCTGATTACATCAGAGATGACAGCCTGTTGTTCAATATTTAGTCCACTTCTGAACATTAGCCTCTGAATTACAGTGAAATAATGAGTCTTTTATTGCAGTTTTCTCTCAAGGTCTGGCAGACCACATCAAGGATGAGTTAGAAGCATGAGAAATCCCATCCTCCGAGATGAATACATTTTTCTGTGTACCAAATTCATTTACATCTTTGGGAAAGGACCTTTGAAAAAGGAAGTTCCCTTTGCTCTAAAATCTGTCTAACTCATCAGTTCCTGGCCCCAGTGCAAAGTTAGGATGAGCCTATGCAATTGGTGCACTCTCTTTTAACACCTCAAAAGCAAGAGAGAAGGTTCAAAAACAAATGATGCCTTTACTTTGCTTCTCTTGAGCATATTCTTGCAAATTGTCCCCAGTGTCCAAGAAACAGGAGATCCTAACTGGTACCGGAGATTAAATGAAATTTGCTACAGATTGAGGGTGCTGAGGCCAGTGCCATCACCCAGGGTGCATTTTCCTAGGGCAGCATGACTGCTGCACCAGTCCACTGGCTCATGATTTCATGTTTAATGTAATAAGTTGCTAGGCACTTGATGCGATGGCTAATATATGAGAGATTCACCCAGCTGTCTCTGGGTCACCTACTTCACTAACTCAGTGTCATTGCTCACTAGTGAGTGTAACACACTGAGATGAGATATCATGATGCCTTATCTCCTGATTGTGAGAAGATGAAGAACCAAAAGGAGGAACTGCTCCATCAGCATTAATTAAATATATTGTTAAATAAATGCTCTTTATATGCCATCACACTCATCCAGATACCCCTTATATGCCATCTAAGTCCTCCAGATGCCATTTATATGCCACTAGACCCTTCCTTATATAAAAAGAGTAAAGAAACAGTGCAAAGTGTGCACCAAATCTAATTAAGGAACGGTGTGAATACTCTAAAAAAGATATACCATTTAATATTAGCATTATAAAAACATACTAAAATATACATATAATGACAAATAAGATATAAACATAAGATATTGCAACAATACCAATGTCCTATGCAGAGGTTTAGCATGTGGCCAGGGCACCCAGAGCACGTGTGTGGTACGGTCCCCCCCCCCCAAGTGTGCTAGGGAGGAGGCATGTCCAGCATGTGGGGATGAAAGGGAGATAAAAATAAACATTAGGGGCAGCATCAAAATGGGGCATAGCGGGCTAGATATATTCCAGCCCACTAAGTAATTCCACTAATAAAATCCGGTTTTGCGTGTAAAAATACACCTTACCTATATGGTGGTTTCTTTGCAATAGGGATCCTCTACAGAAATTCACCCTCCCTGATCAGACAGACTTCAGTCGGTACTCACTCTTCATGTAGGTAATCACATGGTCTAGAAGATCACTGTTTGTTTAGGAATGTAAGCAATGTCATCATCATACAACAGCCCCCTGTCACACTATCCCCCTTAAAAGGAAGTTACTTTAGAATCTTGTACCCTCGCCAGGCTTGCTTCATCGCCAAGCTTCGGGCATGGGCAGGTTACTATTCCCGGGCAATGTCCATGTGGATAGTAACTGATGATATCAGGGTACATTTACTGAGATGGCTCCATCCCCAACCATCTCACTATCCCCTTGCCACGCTAGCCCCGTTACTCCAGCCAATCCTCTCCCCTGCCTATAGATAGATAGTGGTCATATTATATAGCTGCTGTGTGTGTATATATCTATCTATCTATCTATATATACAGGCAGGGTCAAACATACATACAAGCAGGGTCACATATACATACAGGCAGGGTCACACATACATACATACAGGGTCACACATACATACACACACACATACAGGGTCACACATACATACAGGTAGGGTCACACATATATACATGCATACACACATACATACATAAATACAGGCAGGGTCACACATATATACATACATATATACTCGTGTGTATATATATATATATATACACACACATACAGACAGGAAGGGTCAACATACACACATACAGGCATGGAGGGCCATAGACATAACCAGACAGACATAACTGGGTTACCTATTTCACCTTTAAGTGGACCCGGCAGCTTCTTCCTCCATGTTACAGGATAGATCCCCGTTGAAATGCTGCTGTAGCCCCGCCCTCTGCTGGGGTCAGATTAGCATGTGCTGAGCTCCACCAATCAGAGCCCAGTTCAACTTCCTCTGACCACGGAGTCTCTCACTAGAGCAGCAGGACGGCATGACTAGAGCTGCTGCTTTTGCTCTAGCTCTGTATCCACAGCACCTGACAGGCTGGACACGGACCCGGAAGGCTGTGAGCTATTTGACAGCTGCTTCCACAGTCCGACTTCAGGGTACCCTCTGGCAATTCGGCGCCTGGAGCTTGCGCTCTGGTGGAACCGCCCTCCCTACGCCCCTGGTCCTATGTGCAAATGGTATACAGGGGTAATTTTCACATACATATTAAATTGTATAAAAAGTCCACCAGAATAAAAGCAGAATTGTATATACTCCTCCACTATAATAATGAGATCTCAGAAATAGAGTCTCAAATAATGTGTAGTCCACAGTATAGTTACTGATTAGAAAAGTTCAGATTGGGGGATGTGGGTCATCATATACGGGTTAGTAATATCCTGCAACATGTGCAGTCCCTATGGATGGATAGACGTTATCCCACTGTTTTGCTGGAATCAGCTGGAGAGGACTTCAATTCTTCTGGTCTTTAGTTGATGATAGAATGCGGTTCTCAGTGGAGACATATGCAGGTGGAAGGAGATTTCAGATTACCAACGGGAACGCAGAGCTCTGAGAGATTTGAGAGTAGACATGTCAGTGGTTATTAAGCCGGCCGACAAAGGGGTGGCATTGTCATCCAGAATAGTACTGTATACATCGCGGAGGCATACAGGCAGCTTCATGATGTCAGTTTTTACTCTGTTCTTGATGACAATCCAACGTGAAAGGGTTTATTACTGCTTGTAACTACTTGAGACTTCTGCAAAGCCGCTTTATGCTCTTATAATACCCAAGATGTAGGTTTATCACTTGGACAAAGGTAAAGAAGCACAGAGGGGAGCACCCGATGTTAGAAGCAGCCGCTTTATACAGCTACGCTGAGGTCCCCCAGGAGTGCTGGAGCACAATATTACAGCAGTGCAATACATTACCTACAGATCCGGGCCTTGGAGCAGTGAGGAAACCGCAGGCTAAACCAGGCTATTTAAGCCATTACAAAAAGGACCTTTGGATACATATATAATACAGATGGGTAAGAGCACCTAAACATCCAGTATATACTGTACTACTGAGCGAATATGAAACTATTTCTCTTGAACTTTCAAAATTGTGGTCTTATTATCCTCACTATTTAAAGGCTCCTTTGGATACAAGTATCTGAGGATCATATGTGGCAGAAATACAAGCTACAATTGCTATTTTGCATTTTATTATTTTATATATGTGTGTGTAGTGTAATATGTGTTGTTTATGTGGTACATGTTTATTAAACACTAATAGATAGAAATTTGAGAAGCCTTGTTCAATATTTTTAATTTTCAGTCAAGCAATACTATTAATGTCATTCACAGACACACCAACAGCGCAGTCCTATTCCTAATTTATTCTAGAGTTTGTGGTTTAATTGAGCCAGGTGGTTACTGGCAAGTTGGACTAGCAGCTATTCAGGTGGAGTAAAACAGATATAAATCCAGCACAGGGATATTAGTTGTTGGGAAACCAAGAACTCATAGAATTTACCTTTTTTTTTGCATATTACCAGTTTGTGATCCTTAGCAGCTCAGACTGTATTGTTTGATGTGTGTTTCCTTATACTATATATGTCTGTTTCCTTATATTATATAGTTTTACCTCTTGTTTCACTATTGCTTTAACTCCTTGTTATTCATATCTTTTCTCAGACTATAACTGTAGTATGTACTTCTTTTGACTCTGATACAATATATATATATATATGAAAAACCCCATTAACTACAAAATGTATTACTTTGGTTGCTATATCTTACTGTATATAAGAATGTCCTCAGTTCCTGCTAAAGGATATTGTAACGATTCTTGTTATTTTGTGATATACTATGGTGTGTATAGTAACTGGTGTCTTATGTTAAGATAAACATAAGAATAGAGTCATTTATTTAAAAAAGTTTTAGTTACTTTATTATAAAAATATTTATTTTAAGGGGACAAGTTATATTTTAGTTTTTTTATTTTAAGTACATTGATATATTAGCATGCTCCAGTAAGAATTAAGCAGAACTCTATAAGTATTTTAAACATTCCCATCAAAATAATAGAATCTAATTTATATGAGCACAAATTAATAGCCAGTTTTAATAACTTGTAATCATCAGTATCCAACACTTCTTAAGCTACCTACACTCTATACAATTATTGGGCCGATTTGCCAACAATCGGGTGATCGGCCTAATATACTCTATAGTGTGTATGAACGATCGTTTTAGTGTTTCGCCTATACAATAGTTAAAAAATGTCCACAAACGCATTCTTTCAATTATTCGATCTCGGCCTTAATTTCCCAATATCAAGCAGTGTGTTTGCAATCTGAATAATCTGCTGATGTTTACTGTGTTTTCCTGTCACTATGTCATCCTCCCTGTGGGCGGATATATGCAAAATGAGTGTGGTGTGGTGGAAAATCGGTAGCTTCTAATAAAAAAAAGCATATTGTGTAGCACAGATATTAGGGCTGGCAATTTGTTGAAAAATCGCCCCGTTTCTCGTCCCGAACAAATAAATTGTACAGTTTGTAACTAGCTTTAGTGTGTAGTGCTAGTGCATGAAAAGGATATTGTTTTGTAATGTTTGTAAAGCAAACACTTTAAAGATCATTTAAGAACTGCAGAACAGGCAGATGTACAGAGCATGTTATTTTGCACAAATGTGTCAAATTTTTGCACAAATGTGTCTAATTTCCTACCTTGCACCTACTTTGGCAAGATTGCAAATCCATCTCGAATTGTGCATAGTGCAAAAAGTAAAAATGTCTCACGGGGTCCAGTTTACTACAACAGTACAGAGACTCACTTGAATACTTTATTTTTTTTCCTAAAATACTGTTTTTTTTTAACCTCATTCATGTTTTAAGGTACAGTACTCACATGAGAGAGAAAGCATCAGCATAGTATTCATTGCATGTGTACATTTAAATGTCTTATTACATTGGTTGAAATGAATTCAGAAATACACTTTCCCATATAAAGTACAACAGGACATTCATCAAAAATAATTATACTTAAAAAATGGTAGAATAAGTGTTTTGGTAACTGACTCTCATAAAATGTATTCATTTGGATTTGCTAGATCCATAATTACCATTTGATTACAATCTTCTGTGTCTGCAGCTGAAGTGAAATCTCCGCACAGTGGAGAGGAAAAACACATAGCTTTTAAGAGACCGCTTACAAAGAGTAATTTTTACTTGATTTTTGTTAAATCTGTTGAAGCTGGTAGAGTTTTTTGACATGTGCAGGCTTGTCAGGAAACAACAGTGAAGCCCGCTGTGTTTAGCCATCTAACATTAAGTACTTCAGATTGGACAGCAATCAGTAGCTGTTGGACCTGGCAAGGACATTTCAAATGAATGAAATATTTCAAATGGTTATGGTTTCCCAATTCCTATATTGACTTTTATAGTTGGTAATGAATTCAGAGTGAAGTGGTTGGAACATAAATTTTGTTCACATAATTATTGGCATCACAAGGAATCCTATTCAATAATAACAACACTTTAGAGACCCATCCTTGAAAGACAATTAAAAAAAGATGTTTAGACCAAAACAGTCTAATTCTTTTAATTAAAGTATAAGCATTTTCTGATTTTCTTGGCCCTGTCTGCTGCATTTGACAATGTCGACCACTCACATGTCATACAAACACTTTCCTAGGAATTGAGGCACTGTCCTATTCATCCTATTTATTAAACTGATCTTTCGGTGTCCATTTCTCTACATCTACCTTATCTCTGCTTCCTATCAGTTGAAGTAACAAGGCACTCAGCAGTTCTCTAATATAACACTCATCTTCAAAAACATTAAAGCCCCCCTTTGGGTTTCAGTAAAGATAACATACAGATGTATCTATCATCCCTAGATTATCACCATCTGTCTTGGTCTGCTTTTCTGGTTATCTTTCTGCAATTTAATTTAGATGTCCACGTGTAACCTCCAACTCTAAACTGATAGTCTTCCACAAGTGAAGAGAAGCACCTCACCTGACCGCTCTAGTTCTGTTGACAACACAACTCTCAGGTTTGTTATCTACAGGTGATCCTGGTCTTAGAACTGTCTTTTGCAGCTCATATCTAATCTGTATACAAATCCTGTTGTATACATCTAAAAAATCAACACAACTGTGTAATATCCTATCTTGAAAATAGAGGCTGGACTAGTTTCACAAAACCTTTTTCTATTATTAGTGCATACTTAGAAGAGGCCTTGGCCTTGATTTTAAGGTCCAAGTGGGGGCTCGGAAAAGTAGACAGACAGGCATCACTGTGCCCTTGTACAAATGATGCACTGGGCTTAATATGGCTTGTGCATGCTCAGAAGTGTCCTCTGCTATATTCTTTTGAGAGCAGAGTAGGGAACTCGGGGGTGTGGGAATTAGCTTATCAAATTTATTTTTATCACTAAAATTGGAAAATGGGTCTTACAGCGACAAAGTTTGTATCTCCACCACCTTTATTCTTCTGATACAGAGGAAAAAACATCTTTCTAGGTTTTGATGGACTGTGTCAGCACAGATTTATTTTTTTAATTTAATTACTAACATTTATTTATATAATGCTGGCATATTCCATTGTACTTTTCAATTTTGATTTTAATATTTAATTGGTCTGTATATTGCAGATGTAAAAAAACATTTTTATTAATATACATTTTTATTTCATGATATGTATGTAAAAACATTTTTGGATTCTACAAAGTATTTACTTTGTTCTTAAAACCAAAGAAGCCCCCTTAATTGGTGAGGACACTCCTGTTGTTGTGAGTTTTAGGTTTTCTCGTAGAAAATTGCGTTGCTGAAGTGTTGACACTTGCTTGATACCCAGGGAGCATATTTTGGATGATACATTTGTTGGTGGAGTGGTCTTTGGTGCAAGGCCATTGATTTCATAGGTCCATTCCATGGTGGATGTCTGGAAAAGCAAACAAATAATAACAATAAATGGGAATTAAACTCATGGCTGAAATAGTTAATCATTTACTTAATAATGAAAATTAAAACTATTACCTAGTAATAAAAAAGAATGAGCAATATGACAATAAATATGTTTTAGGAAAAAGTATAATGAAGATACTATTTATAAACTATTTGTGAAATGTAAAACATAAGAAGACATGTCAATTACTTGATGAATATAATGAAAAAAAATTAGTCAATCAGCATTCAACAAACTTGAATGAACAATGTATATATTTCACCACAGGGGAAAAATTAACATGTAAACATGGTAGACATCAGTGAAATGTTGTCCAACATTCAATAACATAGGTGCTAATGTAGAGATGAACACAAGTTGGCCAAAATTGCTCCCGTGTTGGGTGTATGGAACTAATTATGCATAATCACACATATGCAAGTTTTACCTATCATCCTACGTATGCTTGCTTTCATAACTGCCATCATCATCAGTCAGCACTTACATTTCCTAAGTCTAGTCCCCAGGGAACCCTAACAATGCATATTTTACAGATGTCCGCAGTATCACAAGTGAAATAATTAGCACCACCTGCAGATCTTTTATAATGTGTGAGCCAGTAATGAATACACATGTGCACTAACTAGGTAATAACTTTAACTATGTGATAATATGAACATCATATTTCCTAGTGATACAAAAGAAAATGCAAAGTATAACAAGGTGATTAGGGACTAAAAATAGAGATGTGAACAGCTGTAATGAAACAGTCCTGTAATATCAGATTTCAGTTAGTGAAAATAGCATTAAAAAAAAATAAAAAAAATCTTATGTTCATGCATATCATTAGTGCTGGCTTATGTTGAACACTAATGAACTAATTCCTGATTATGGTAGTTTATCTTCAGTTAAACAATATGATAATTTAAATATAGTTAAACAACTCTGGTTTTAGCAGACATTATTCCCAAAAGGAATCCTAATTGTTTTGTTAAGTGAAGCTGAAGGTGAAACAGTTTATCTTTTTGGATTCATGGAAATACACCCTAGAGTTATGCCCACTGTGAATATGATTCATGAACCACTCCTAAACATTATTGTATCTCTGTCATATAGTTTAGACTTAACCATTCTCTGCTGGATGTATATTTCATCATTTATACAGAATAATATTTTTAGTGCTGTAATAAATGTCTCCATGCACTGTATAAACAAATATTAATCATGTCTTTTTGTATGAATAAAACTGACATAAAGAAAACTAAAATCCCCAACAAATAACTTTTCTGAGGAACAGAGGAATAATAAGGTGTTTTAATATTAAGCGTAAGAATTACATTGTGTTTATTAAAATGGAACTAAAATTGAAAACTGTATGGAATTTTCCAAAAATATATTAAATGCCAATATAATGATAAATTGTTTTAGACCATTTTAAAAAATGTCAAATAAAATGACTAACAATTAGTAATTTAATATATGAAGACAGCAGATTTAAGGAATATTAGGAATATTTTAGGACTTCTCTATGGATTCTCTATTCCTGTGTTGCATATACATGCTATTACTGACAACCAGAATTTTGAACCCTAGAACAAATACAAATGTCAAAAGGAAGCCTCCTCATTACCACATTTAGGACAGTCAGGATTATTTCTTCATCCATTTTAATAGTCTGAGAGGTGTGAAATATACTGTGTGAAGGATGCACAATTAATTTGTAGACACCTTACACAGGATGTGTCATTATCAAGGTCCACCATCATAAAGACTCATTAATCATTTTATCGGTCAAGGTCAAATTCCCAATTCCAGTTCAGCAAGTGGTAACAAATGGCAGGGACACATAATATTGAAATTAACCTAGCTAAGCCTAGTTCCTGGATTATTTTAATAGGAGCATTACATATCAAATGTCCATAAATGCCAAGTTTGGTTACGTATATATATATTTCAGCAATTTAAATATTTTTGAAGCTTAACTAAGTTTGATTTGTTTATAACTTAGCCAATTCAATGCATTTTCTATTACTCCATATTGGTAGAATTGGACCAGTATTTTTCCAACCTAAGAGTTTGTGTGCCGTGTTCAAAATATCTATCACAAATTTAGCAGTCAGGTCAGTAGACCTTTATATATTCCCATCTAATAGAGTATGTGTTTATTCCAGTTAGTCATCTGAGTAGTGTTTTAGGGCTACCCCTAGTTAGATTCATGTCCATGCTTTCAAAATAGTAATTTGTGTAGCTCAGTGGTCGGGGAACAGGGGTAAATTACCCCATTTGGGGTAAAACTGAAATTCCTGGGGGTAATGGACGGACAGCCGAGCATGCATACGAATTATTGCATGCCCGGCTGTCTGTCCATTACCCCCAGGAAAGGAGGTCACTGGCGCCGGGTGCAGCGGTGCACCCACTGCACACGGCGTCAGTGACCTCCAGCCCGGCGCCACAGGGAGGCTCTAAGCCGGACGCCCGCTGAGATGTTATTACCAGAGGGCACCCGGCTCCTTCCCCGCAGCACCATGTTAGCCGGAGGCTGGAGTTTTCTTCTGAACTCCAGCTTCCGGCTCTCTCCATGCGCACTATGGGAGAGACGACATGATGTCTCTCCCATAGTTCCGAGGAGCAGCCGGGCAGACAGGATGGCGGCTGATGCAGAAGCGGGGATTAAGGTAAGTGTTTTTTTTTGTACAAGTGGCAATACAGGGGCATAACTATGGGGGCACTGCTACAGGGGCATAACTATGGGGCACTGCTACAGGGGCATAACTATGGGGCCACTACTACAGGGGCATAACTATGGGGGCACTACTACAGGGGCATTATATGGGGGCTCTACTATAGGATTTCCTTCCTTTCAAATCAAGGCAGTAACGTCGGCGTATCTAAATATATTTTGGGGTAAAAGGTAAAAAAGTTCCCTGACCCCTGGTGTAGCTAGATAATACAGTTTTAGGTTCTACATAAAACACTGATTTTAATTGTAGCCCTTTTTTATCCACAAGACCATAAATATTTATTTAACCACAGTAGAAACAGTTGATAGTTTAAGTGACTAAGAAAAGATCCATTTAAAATATAATTGATTAATGTATCACATTAGACATTTAAACAATAGTGGCACCACAAATAGTTTCAGGCTCACATAGACTGTTGTGGAACTAAGCGTGGTTGAGTAAAAGCACTGAAATCAATTTGTTTCTCGAAGAAAAAGGAGAAGAAAAAAAAGGAGAAGTAGAAGGAGGAGATGCCACACTGTGAAGAAGTTACATCACATACATTGTCTAATAACACACCAAAAAGCATCAATATCAGTGACAGTCACTTTCATCCATTCACCAAAACCACTGTTCACTTGATGTAGATAATAAGTGAAGGAGGCACATAGTGGCAAATTGTATAAACATAATATACATTGTACTGGTAATGAAGTTTGGTTATAATAATTAGCAGACTTTAAAAGTACTACAATGTTGTAATAGTACTGTCGTTCCTCTATCTGCTAGTGGTTCGGTAACTTTCACTTTAAGGAATCTTGTGTTGTTTGTCTTTATATTTACTTCAGCTTCATCTTTAATGATTCCACTTTCTCCAATGCAGTTTGTTCTTTCACAGTTGCTCCTCTCAGCCTATGCATCCAGGGATAGGACTCGTTGCCAAGAGATATGAAGATGTCTTAGGTGGATTCAGTTATAGTCATCACAAAATGAGGCACATTTAGTCATTATTGGGGCAAGTCTTCCTCCATGTTCCGTTGTGCAATGTATGCTTTCTATCACCCTCTCAAGGTGGGCTTACTTTGTAGGCCTGTTTTTATTCAGGAGCCATGAAGACTTTAATAGATTTGTATTTCTGCTGCTAGATGGAGCTACCCTTGATTTTGAAAATCAGATATATGCCTGTAGAAGCTGTGGATGGACAAGCCATAACAAAAGCATGAGCCTTTCCGGGTGCTGGTGTATGTCAATTGTAGTCAGTGGGAGCTGATCTTATCCAGGAACCACTCCTCCTTGGTTATCATTGTTTCTGCACACACAACCCAGTAATCAATTGGAGGGTAAAAATGTACAAGAGGGAATTCAGGGCCTGATTCAGAGCCGGAAGCTATTTGCGCTCGCTCGTTCAGAAAAAGGGGCCGGATATTTAAATAGAGCGCTCGCTCTTTGAGGTCTGTCAGTTTCTGCATAATTTTATGTAAAAAAAAGATTGATACATAGGCTCCTAAATCTGGACCACAATGGCTGCCTCCTCAGGCAGGTTTCAGCAGGGGTTTTGACAATAGTATCCAGAGACACTACTGCTCCACAAAGAATAGGAATGCCCTACTGACCTGCTGCCTAGCATCAGGAATCCAATTGACAAGAAATATTGTCTGAGCCTGAGACAAGGTCCGTGACCACCTACATACAGGAAATCTTGGAGTGAGGATTCATCATGGAATCCAGGTTCCCAGTTGATTTAGGGGTTTTTTTTGTGGTGAAGAAATACAATACCCTAAGATCCTGCATAAACTATTGGGTCTCAATAAAAAATCCAGGTTACCAGTTGATTTAGGGTTTTTTTGTGGTGAAGAAATACAATTCCCTAAGATCCTGCATAAACTATTGGGCCTCAATAAAAACACTATAAACAATCAATCAATCATCCTTCCTGCTGACCGCTTTGTGAGGCTCTATTAGACCGTGATCTTAAACACACTGTACTTGTGAGGGCCATAGCCTCATCTGTTTCCTGGATGTGGACCCCAATGAAAGGTAGTTTTTAATCCAAAGCATGGTCATAATGATAACTGGACCATGCTGTTTGGCCTATGCAATGCCCAGGCATCTTTCATGCATATGTATATTCCTACTTTAGGGTCCTACTGAAGACATCAGTTCTAATTTACCTGGGTTGTATCCTAATTTCTCAAACATACTTGAGGATGTTCACGACAATGTGAGAGGTATTGCAGAGGCTCCTAATTCCCAAGATGGCTAAGTATTCTTTCAACCAGTCCAGAGTGAGTCTTCTGGGGCACAACATATCGGTAGATTGCATATAAATTAAACTAAGAAGCTTTATGTTGAACTTGATTGGCCTGTATATAGGCAGATCAAAGCAATCCAGAGGTTTGTGGAGTTTGATAACTACTACAAACATTTTATCTACAATATCTCAAGAGTTGCTAGCCCTACTACCACCTTGATATACTCCATATACACAACAGTTAATTGACACCTTGAAATGTCTCTTTATGTCAGTGCCATACTGACATCAGTTGGGCCTACACACTAAAAGTTAATGTATCTGAGAGTGAGCAGGAGCTGCGCTCTCCCAGATTGATAACAAGAGTGTCCTATTGCACTGTACCTTTTATTCAATGAAGTTATCCTCTACTGAGGTCAACTTCAGTGTGGGAAACCAAAGGTTGCTGGCCATCATCAATTAGTGGAGGGATCTCTTTGAGAAGTCAGATTCACTCACTATATCCTAACAGACCACAAGAACCAGCAGTAAATAGAGGGAGTGAAATGGTTGAACTCTGGGCACTATTCCTAACCACCTAACCAGGTTTACCTTCATCATAATAAAACAGTCTGGATACAGCAATGTCAAAGCCAACACACTCACTTTGTAGCTCTGTTCTGAATAAGCCACAATGGAGGGCAAAGCCTTTAGAACTCTCAAATAAGACTTTTGAACTTGAACCTCTATCATAGGTGTGCTTATGAGTAAACATTTATGTGCATAGTGATTTACTGGGACTCAAAAAGTCAATGATTACTTATTTGGACATTTTGTTTTTCTAATAAATGGAGATTAGTTATGAGTAAATTGAGAATATATTTTTTATAACATATGTATAAGGCTTGAGTACGGGATGCCAGCACTTGGGATCACGGCTGTCAAAATCCAGATGCCAGCATCCCGGCAGGGTTAGGATATTGACCTTCTCCCCGCACCCTAAACCTAACCTTCCTGCCTAGTCCCTTACCCTAACCTTCCCCCCTAGTGCCTTACCCTAACCTCTAACCCACCCCCTAACCTCGCTACTTACCTTTTGGATGCAGGTGTATCGGGATTCTGACAGGTGTCGGGATTCCAGTACCAGAATTCTAAGCGCCAGCATCCCGCAAACCTGGATATTGACTGCATCCCATGTATACTACTTGAGATGTGCTACATATTTTTATGTTGCAATTATTTAGGTATATAATTTTATATAAGATGATTCTATCACTAAGTGATATTTTAATTGGGAAAAGTATATAATTTTATATGATGATTCTATCCCTAATGATTTTTTAAATGGGAAAAGTTCCTGATTTTTTTCAATATGTAATTACAACAATAGATAAATATATTATTTTTACAAATTACTAATTCCCATTAGTGGCATCACTGTATAAGGAAAATGTATTATAAAGTGTGGTCTGCAATAAAGAATATTGTTTGCCAGGACACTTTAATTCCGGGATTAGAACCAGCAGCTCTAGTACACATGAATGGCTGTCTAGCTGCACATGTGCAGTGGGAACAAATAGCAATGGGCATCAGGTTCAGCTACATCACTGGAGAGTGATCAAAAGGTCCTTCTCCAGCTGAGCTTCCCCATAGAGGTAAGGTAACGCAATCTTCACATGATATTACTCTATGAAGACAAGCTCTGAAAACTTTTGGTTTTTGGAGTTACTTACATTGCACTACACCCCCACCCCCACACATTGTATGTGGACTGTTGTTTGATGTGATTATTTTGTTAAATGTGGGCGATATCTGCAATATTTTTTTACATTTGACCAAATAATCTGAAGGTCTTGGTGAATAGGTCCTTATATCACAGCACCTAGCGCAACTTTCATGTGCTTGTTGTGGATTTTCTCATCTTCTTCCTAGTTGCTGCAGGGTGTTCAGAGTATTAAGACTTTTTATTATTTACTTAGCAGGGGTGTAAATAGATGTTTGAAGGCCCCATAGCATATGTTTGTAAGGGCCCCTATGTACAATGGTGAAAAATTTAAATAACACATGTAACTTTGACAAGGAAGATGGGCCCCCCCCTCAGCTCTTGGCCCCATAGCAGCTATACCCCTTGCACATATGGTAGTTACGCCCACGGATCCAGGTACAGAGGCAAGAGCTACAGAAAAACCAAAATACAATGCCAGAGAGATACTGTTATTACAGAAGCCATGAACGGAAGGGGACATGATTAAACTAGTGTTTTATAACACTTATATTATAGCTCAATAGTGTAACAGAATTGCATTTCTGGTAAATTCTACAAAAGGGCAATGACTTGCAAGAAATAACGATTACAAAAAATAACGATTACAAAAAGTAATAGCATAGAGGATATGGTCAAACCTAAATTCAAACCTATTCTTCCAGCCACAAGTCTACTGCTCTGACTCAAAGGTAATTATTTGTGCCAGCGCTGTGATTTATGTGGGCAACTGTAACTAGGTGAAAAAAAGAATCTATCCAAGTAAACTACACAGGATTAATCTCTTTATTTGTTGAAAATTTGTCTCCGTTAAGTAGTTCCCAATTAAGGTACAGAAACATTGTATGGAGATTAAAATGGAAAAAACTAGTTAAACCACTTATGTAACTGGTGTTTTGGTTGCATTGATTTTATTGTGCAAAACTTGTTTCCTCGATATATATTTTGCCAGCAGCATTATGGGTAGGGAGCCCAAACAGGGCTAGAGTGTGCTTCTGATACTATAAGAAGGAGAAAAAGAGAGTACACATTACTTGTGTACTTTGGATGAGAAAAGATCATTTCTAGTACTGTATATTGTTTTTTTACAAGTGTAGTTCATAAAACTCATACATGTTGTATGTAGCAATCGGGATGTAGTTATGAGACCGGCGGCCTCTCAATCCCGACAGCAGAAACCTGGCAAGGGATTTAACATAGGCATCAAAATACCGACGACTATGTTAATCCCAATGCAGGCATGCTAAAGGACGCCAGCCCGAACAAAGGTAAGTCCGGGGCACCCTAAGCGTTTGCCATGGGGGGGGAGGGTTAGGATTAGGGAGTCCAGCAGGGATAGGGTTAGGTTTTGGGGGGGAGATTAGGGTTAGGCACTCCTAGGGGGAGGGTTAAGGTTAGGCACCCCCAGGGACAGATTAGGGTTAGGCAGCCCCCAGGATGGCTAGATTCAGGGACCGGTAAGAGGGGGTTAGGGTTAGGCACCCCCTGGAGGGGAGGTTAGAGTTAGGCACTAGTGGGGAGGTTAGGGTTAGGCACAACTAAGGGAGGGTAAGGGGGGGGACAGGGAAGGGTTAGAATACTTACCTGCCCCAGTCGGTATCTCCTCCTGTCGGGCATCCGCTGTTGCAATTTGAACCGGGCGCCGTTATTTAAATCCCATTCCGTAGCAATCAATATTTATGTATAGTTAATTACTTGATATTGTCAATGATCTCCATTCATCTTAACTATAACTATATATATATATTTATTAGGGATGAGCGGGTTCGGATTTCTGAAATCCGAACCCCCCCGATCCGAGTCGGGAACCGAGTCCGGCTCGGGTTTTCCTGCCTGACTCGGAACTGAAATCGAGGCAAAACGTCATCATCCCACCTTCCGGATCTCACAGGTTTTGGATTCTATAAAAGGTCCCCGCGTCGGCGCCATTTCTCACTCTGGCTGTGGACAGTGAAGAGGGAGGGTGGGAGCTAGGGCTGGCTGGGCTGTGTTGTGCTGCTGTTGTCCATAGGGGCTGTGTCCACTCAGTCCATAGGGGCTGACTGGTCTGTGTTGTGCTGCTGTTGTCCATAGGGGCTGGCTGGGATGTGTTGTGCTGCTGTCATAGGGGCGGGCTGGGCTGTGTTGTGCAGTCAGCTGTCCATAGGGGCTGTGTCCACTCCAAAGACTATAGGGGCTGGCTGGACTGTGTTGTGCAGTGTCCCATAAAGGCTGTAGTCCTAGAGGGGTGCTGTAGTGTTGTGAAGGGGGTGATCTGTCCATCAGGGGTGCTCCCCCAAAGTGCACTCCAAAAAAAAATATTTTTTTTTGTGTTTGTGAATTATGTGTGCAGTAGCCGCACGTGCATCAACAAAGTAGCGCCAAGCGTGCGCCTGTGTCATAAATTAAGGGCCGGCTGGCTTGTCCATTAAAGGATGCTGTAAGCCCCCAAAGTGCACTCCAAAAAAAAAAAATATATATTTTCTGTGTTTGTGAATTGTGTGCACTGTGGTTGCACGTGCATCAACAAAGGAGCAGCACCAAGCGTGCGCCTGTGTCCCATAAGTCTGTTAAAGGGTGGTGTAACCCCCAAAGTGCACTCCAAAAAAATTTTTTAATTATTATTTTCTGTGTTGTAAATTGTGTGCACTGTAGCCACACGACCATCAACAAAGGAGCAGCGCCATGCGTGCGCCTGTGTCATAAATCAAGGGCCAGCTGGCTTGACCATTAAAGGGTGCTGTAACCCCCAAAGTGCACTCCAAAAAAAAATTTCTATTCTTTTCTGTGTTTGTGTGCGCCTTAGCCGCACGTATATATCAATCAATATAACATAAATGGAGGACCAAACTTTGTCCCCTAATAATAAAATAGGGAAAGATCAAGAACCACTTCCTCCTAGTGCTGAAGCTGCTGCCACTAGTCATGACATAGACGATAAAATGCCATCAACGTCGTCTGCCAAGGTCGATGCCCAATGTCATAGTAGAGGGCATATAAAATCCCAAATGACAAAGTTCAGGAAAATGACCTTAAAAAAAACATTTAAATCATCTGAGGAGAAACGTAAACTTGCCAATATGCCATTTACGACACGGAGTGGCAAGGAACGGCTAAGGTCTATCCCTATGTTCATGACTAGTGGTTCAGCTTCACATGACGATGGAAGCCCTCCTCCCGCTACAAAAATCAAACAATTTAAGCTGGCAAAAGCACAGCGAAGAACTGTGCGTTCTAAGAAGATATCACAAATCCCCAAGGAGAGACCAAGTGTGGTGGCGGTTGCGATGCCTGACCTTCCCAGCACTGTAGGGGAAGAGGTGGCTCTGTCCACCATTTGCACATCCTCTGCAAGTGCCTGACTCGGAACGGAAATCGAGGCAAAATGTCATCATCCCACCTTCCGGATCTCGCAGGTTTTGGATTCTATAAAAGGTCCCCGCGTCGGCGCCATTTCTCACTCCGGCTGTGGACAGTGAAGAGGGAGGGTGGGAGCTAGGGCTGGCTGGGCTGTGTTGTGCTGCTGTTGTCCATATAGGCTGTGTCCACTCAGTCCACAGGGGCTGACTGGTCTGTGTTGTGCTGCTGTTGTCCATAGGGGCTGGCTGGGATGTGTTGTGCTGCTGTCATAGGGGCGGGCTGGGCTGTGTTGTGCAGTCAGCTGTCCATAGGGGCTGTGTCCACTCCAAAGACTATAGGGGCTGGCTGGACTGTGTTGTGCAGTGTCCCATAAAGGCTGTAGTCCTAGAGGGTTGCTGTAGTGTTGTCCAGGGGGTGATCTGTCCATCAGGGGTGCTCCCCCAAAGTGCCCTCCAAAAAAAAATATTTTTTTTTTGTGTTTGTGAATTATGTGTGCAGTAGCCGCACGTGCATCAACAAAGTAGTGCCAAGCGTGCACCTGTGTCATAAATCAAGGGCCGGCTGGCTTGTCCGTTAAAGGGTGCTGTAAGCCCCCAAAGTGCACTCCAAAAAAAATAAAAAAATATTTTCTGTGCTTGTGAATTGTGTGCACTGTGGTTGCACGTGCATCAACAAAGGAGCAGCACCAAGCGTGCGCCTGTGTCCCATAAGTCTGTTAAAGGGTGGTGTAACCCCCAAAGTGCACTCCAAAAAATTTTTAAAATTATTATTTTCTGTGTTGTGAATTGTGTGCACTGTAGCCACACGACCATCAACAAAGGAGCAGCGCCAAGCGTGCGCCTGTGTCATAAATCAAGGGCCAGCTGGCTTGACCATTAAAGGGTGCTGTAACCCCCAAAGTGCACTCCAAAAAAAAATTTCAATTCTTTTCTGTGTTTGTGTGCGCCTTAGCCGCACATATATATCAATCAATATAACATAAATGGAGGACTAAACTTTGTCCCCTAATAATAAAATAGGGAAAGATCAAGAACCACTTCCTCCTAGTGCTGAAGCTGCTGCCACTAGTCATGACATAGACGATAAAATGCCATCAACGTCGTCTGCCAAGGTCGATGCCCAATGTCATAGTAGAGGGCATATAAAATCCCAAATGACAAAGTTCAGGAAAATGACCTTAAAAAAACATTTAAATCATCTGAGGAGAAACGTAAACTTGCCAATATGCCATTTACGACATGGAGTGGCAAGGAACGGCTAAGGTCTATCCCTATGTTCATGACTAGTGGTTCAGCTTCACATGACGATGGAAGTCCTCCTCCCGCTACAAAAATCAAACAATTTAAGCTGGCAAAAGCACAGCGAAGAACTGTGCGTTCTAAGAAGATATCACAAATCCCCAAGGAGAGACCAAGTGTGGTGGCGGTTGCGATGCCTGACCTTCCCAGCACTGTAGGGGAAGAGGTGGCTCTGTCCACCATTTGCACATCCTCTGCAAGTGCTGAAAGGAGCACCCACAGTCCACTTGCTGATATGCAAATTGAAGATGTCACTGTTGAAGTACAACAGGATGAGGATACTGGTGTAGCTGGCGCTGAGGAGGAAGTTGGCAAGGAGGATTCTGATGGTGATGTGGTTTGTTTAAATCAGGCTCCGGGGGAGACAGTTGTCCGTGGAATGAAAATTCCCATCACGGTCATGCCTGGGCAGAAGACCAAACATTCCACCTCTTTGGTCTGGCAATATTTCTATCCAAATCCGGACAACTGTCTTGCCATATGTACCATATGCAAAGGTGAAATAAGTAGGGGTAGGGACGTTAACCACCTAGGAACATCCTCCCTTATACGTCACCTGGAGCGCATTCATAAAAAGTTACTGTCAAGTTCAGAAATTTTCCCTAAGACCGTAAGCAGTCCAGGGACACCCAAAACCCTTTGTCCTGTTGTATCCAAGCACCTGCAAACCACACCGTCAACTCCCTCCTTGTCAATTTCCTCCTTAGTCAGGATCAGAAGTAGTCCTGCAGGCCATGTCACTGGCATGACTGACTCTCCTTCCTGGGATGCCTCCGGAGGATCCTGCATTGCTACGCCAACTGTTGCCGGGAGTCGATCATCCCAGAGAGGAAGTAGGAACACCACTTTTACTAAACAATTGACCCTCCAACAGTCCTTAGCGAGGAGGATGAAGTACGACAGCAGTCATCCTGAAGCAAAACGTATAACTGAGGCCTTGACTGCTATGTTGGTGTTAGACGTGCATCCGGTATCCGCCATTAGTGCAGTGGGATTTAGACAATTGATGGAGGTAGTGTGACCCCAGTTCCAAATCCCATCTAGATTCTACTTCACTAGGCAGGTGATACAGAGAATGTACAGAAACGTCAGAAAGTGTCCTCAGTGTCCTGAAAAATGCAGTTGTACCCAATGTCCACTTAACCACGGACATGTGGACAAATTGAACAGGGCAGACTAAGGACTAAATGACTGTGACAGCCCACTGGGTAGATGTATCACCTTACGCAGCAACAACAGCAGCGTCACCAGTAGCAGCATCTCAGAAACACCAGCTTGTTCCAAGGCAGGCTACGCTGTGTATCACCGGTTTCAGTAAGAGGCACACTGCCAACAACCTCTTAGAGAAACTGATGGAAATCATCGCCCAGTGGCTTACCCCACTTAGACTCTCCTGGGGATTTCTGATATCTGACAACGCCACCAATATTGTGCGGGCATTACATCTGGGCAAATTCCAGCACGTCCCATGTTTTGCTCACACAATAAATTTGGTGGTGCAGTATTTTCTGAAAAGCAACAGGGGTGTGCAGGAGACGCTTTGGGTGGCCCGAAAAATTTCTGGCCACTTTCGCCATTCAGAGACTGCGTGCTGAAGACTGGAGTGCCAGCAAACACTCTTGAACCTGCCCCGCCATCACCTGAAGCAAGAAGTTGTGACGTGGTGGAACGCAACCATCTACATGCTTCAGAGGATGGAGGAGCAGCTAAAGGCCATTCAAGCCTATACATCCACCTATGACATAGGCAAAGGAGGGGGTATGCACCTGACTCAAGCGCAGTGGAGAATGATTTCCGTGTTGTGCAAGGTTCTCCAGCCCTTTGAACTTGCCACACGTGAAGTCAATTCAGACACTGCCATTCCCCTCATCAGGCTTTTGCAGAAGCAGCTGGAGAAAGTGAAGGAGGAGCTAAGACGGAGCGATTCCGCTTGGCATGTGGGACTTGAGGATGAAGCCCTTCATTCGCTTTGCCAGGATTCCAGGGTGGTCAATCTGTTGAAATCAGACCACTACATTTTGGCCACCGTGCTTGATCCTAGGTTTAAAGCCTATGTGGTGTCTCTCTTTCCGGCCGACACAAGCCTGCAGAGGTGCAAAGACCTGCTGGTGAAAACACTGTCAGCTGAAGCGGAACGTGACACGTCAACAGCTCCTTCTTCATTTTCTCCCGCAACTGGGGCTGCCAGGAAACAATTTAGGTATCCTAAGCAACCCGCTGGTGGTGATGCAGGGCAGGCAGGACCAAGTTTGGACATATGGTCTGGACTGAAGGACCTGGCAACAATTTCTGACATGTCTACTGTCACTGCATATGATACTGTCACCATTGACAGAATGGTTGAGGATTACATCGGTGACAGCATCCAAGTAGACATGTCAGTACCTGTACTGGCAGGAAAAAGAGGCAATTTGGAGGTCCCTGTACAAACTGGCTCTATTGTACCTGAGTTGCCCCCCCTCCAGTGTGTACTCCAAAAGAGGGTTTAGTGCAGCCCGGGAACCTCGTCAGCGAAAGGCGTAGGAGGTTGCTTCCACAAAATGTGTTGAAGATGATGTTCATAAAAATTAATTATCAACTCTTCCAGGGAGACCAGCCTCCAGAACGTACAGAGGGACCTGTGGTGGTGGATTCCAGCAGGGATGAATTAATACTCTGTGAGGATGAGGATGTACACAACACTGAAGAGGGTGAGGAATCGGTGGATGAGGAGGATGAAGACGACTTCTTGCCTCCGTAGAGCCAGTTTGTGCAGGGACACATTAATTGCCAGCTGGTTTTGTGGAGGCCCAAATGAAGCAATCATTCAGCCACAGTCGTGTGGTAGACCCTGGCACTGAAATGATTGGTTTGTTAAAGTGTGCAAGTCCTGTTTATACAACATAAAGGTGGATGGGAGGGCCCAAGGACAATTCCATCTTGCACCTCTTTTTTTTCTTTGCATTATGTACTGTTTGGGGCCTAGTTTTTCAAACTGCCATCCTGTCTGCCACTGCAGTGTTACTCCTAGATGGGCCACGTGTTTGTGCCGCCCACTCGTGGTGCTTAGCATAGTCATCCAGCTACCTCGATGCAACCTTTTGGACATAAAATCACTATTGTGAGGTGTGAGGTGTTCAGAATAGACTGAAAATGAGTGGAAATTTATGTTATTGAGGTTAATAATAGCATAGGAGCAGAAAAACCCCAAAATTCAGTGATTTTAGCTGTTTTTATGTTGGTTTTTTTCAAAAAAATACAGATCCAAAACACAAAACCCAGAACCCAAACATGGAAGGGTGGTTTTGGCAAAACCAATCCAGATCCAAAACACAAAGAAAGATCCAGATCCAAAACCAAAACACGAAAGGTGGCCAGTGCACACCCCTAATATATATATATATATAAATATATATACAGTCAGGTCCATAAATATTGGGACATTGACAGAATTTTCAGATTTTGTCCTCTATTCACCACCACAATGGCTTTGAAATGAAACAAACAAGATGTGATTTAACTGCAGACTTTCAGATTTAATTTGAGGGTAATTACATCCAAATCAGGTGAACGGTGTAGGAATTACAACGGTTTCTATATGTGCCTCCCACTTTTTAAGGGGCCAAAAGTAATGGGACAAACTAAACAATCCTAAATCTAACTTTCACTTTTTAATACTTTGTTGCAAATCCTTTGCAGGCAATTACAGCCTGAAGTCTGGAATGCATAGACATCACCAGACGCTGGGTTTCATCCCTGGTGATGCTCTGCCAGGCCTCTACTGCAAATGTCTTCAGTTCCTGCTTGTTCTTGGGGCATTTTCCCTTCAGTTTTGTCTTCATCAAGTGAAATGCATGCTCAATCGGATTCAGGTAAGGGGATTGACTTGGCCATTGCATAACATTCCACTTTTCAGCCTTAAAAAACTCTTTGGTTGCTTTTGCAGTATGCTTCGGGTCATTGTCCATCTGCACTGTGAAGCGCTGTCCAATGAGTTCTGAAGCATTTGACTGAATATGAGCATATAATATTGCCCGAAACACTTCAGAATTCATTCTGCTGCTTTTGTCAGCAGTCACATCATCAATAAATACAAGGGAACCAGTTCCATTGGCAGCCATACATGCCAACACCATGACACTACCACCACCATGCTTCACTGATGAGGTGGTATGTTTTGGATCATGAGCAGTTCCTTTCCTTCTCTTCTCTTCCCATCACTCTGGTACAAGTTGATCTATGTCTCATCTGTCAATAGGATGTTGTTCCAGAACTGTAATTGCTTTTTTAGATGTTGTTTGGCAAACTCTAATCTGGTCTTCCTGTTTTTGTAGCTCACCAATGGTTTGCATCTTGTGGTGAACCCTCTATATTCACTCTTGTGAAGTCTGCTCTTGATTGTTGACTTTGACACATATACATCTACCTCCTGGAGAGTGTTCTTGATTTGGCCAACTGTTGTGAAGGGGTTTTTCTTCACCAGGGAAATAATTATTTTGTCATCCACCACAGTTGTTTTCCGTGGACTTCAGGGTCTTTTGGTGTTGCTGAGCTCTCTGGTGCATTCTTTCTTTTTAAGAATGTTCCAAACAGTTGATTTGGCCACACCTAATGTTTTTGCTATCTCTCTGATGGGTTTGTTTTGATTTTTCAGCCTAATGATGGCTTGCTTCACTGATAGTGACAGCTCTTTGGATCTCATATTGAGAATTGACAGCAACTGATTCCAAATGCAAATGTCACACCTAGAATCAACTCCAGACCTTTTACCTGCTTAATTGATAATGAAATAACGAGGGAATAGCCCACACCTGTCCATGAAATAGCTTTTGAGTTGATAGTCCCATTACTTTTGGCCCCTTAAAAAGTGGGAGGCACATATTGAAACGGTTGTAATTCCTACACCGTCACCCGATTTGGATGTAATTACCCTCAAATTAAAGCTGAAAGTCTGCAGTTAAAGCACATCTTGTTTGTTTCATTTCAAAACCATTGTGGTGGTGAATAGAGACCAAAATCTGAAAATTCTGTCAATGTCCCAATATTTATGGACATGACTGTATATAAAATATGTATTATAATTTCATAATAATTCTATTTATATAGCGCTTTTCTCCAGCAGGACTCAAAGTCGCTTCACAAGCATCAAAAGTATAACACAGAGGTTTAGAGCAAGAAGAAAACAGACCATAAACAATGAACACAGTGAACGGGGAAAATTATATTAATGCAGGATTGGTGCAGCCATTTGGGTAATAAATTGCACAGGTTACAAAACCCACCCATGAAAGATACCAGGTGAGGCAGCCATTTTGGGCGCTCCACATAGGTTACCCTGAGTGGCAAAAGCAACACCTAGATATGTGTGTGTGTATATATATATATATATATATATATACTGTATATATATATAAAATATATATTGCACTACACAGACTTTCTTCTGTTTCAGCTGTACTGGTAAAGCTATATAATGAAGAAAGAGCATGCACATATCAACTGGAGCAGACCTACATCACATAAACCATTTCCAGAAAGTGTCTGGGAATTCTTGCAAGAGAAATCATAATACTGATTTGAACATTACTTATGTGTATATTATAGGAAAAGACATCTGTGTTACTGAGCCTGCAGGTAAAATAAATCTTTGGGTAATAGCAGATATCAGAAAGAAATACAAGAAATCAGAGTTTTTTATAATAAGCAAATTGTGGGAATATACATTAAGCTGCAAATCCATGTCCAACTATCTTTTTAGTGTAAGAATAAGACACTGTTAGCAGAGTAAGATTCAGCTTCACTTACTCCATTTCATTTGTACTGAAGCTAGAATATTCAAACAAGGCTGAAATGTGATAGAAATTGGCTGGTACACGTGCCTTGTTTGTGTTTGCCATATGATCATAACTCTTGGGCTGGTCTGTCATGGCCTAATTTACAGTTTGAGGTTTAAGCTCACTATAACATATTGCTGGTCTCAGTGCAAAAGGCATTATTTTATTGTGGTTTTTTTTATTATTTAAAAAGCAATGATTAAAACATTACACAATGCAGTCATTTAAATCAGTTCAAATATGGTATATCCTGTTGCCTTGCTCAAATGTAGATTAATTTTCATAATATATTTAAAGTACAAGAATGTATAGTGAATTCTCATACTTTAGAAGCCCATTTAACCATTTAATGTATAATTTTAAGTATTAAAATACCCACTTATGCTTTCACTCTCTTGGTCTTTCCCACCACCGTGACATAAGACTTTACCAACTCTCATTTTCCTCTACTGTCATTTAATTTCACTTCCACTCCCCTGTCCCTTCCTTCTAAACCCAAGACTATGCTCAAAAAATGCAAATTTAGTGATAAGGTGCCAGGAAATCAACTCCCAACTGTCACTTTTCAAACACAGAATGTGAGATGGCAGTTAGGAGCTGATTGGCTGGCATCTTATCACTTTTCACTCAGTCTCCTAACACTGCTTAGTAAATGTACCCCTTAAACCTGTGGGTATATTAACAGAGGTTCAATTTTGTTTTTTGTACGATTTGCCATTCGATTTTGGTTCGAATTTGGTAACAAATTTTATGAAAGGATTTACTAAACGCCAAATGGAAAGTCAAATCAATTTAATCTGAAATTGAATTTCTTAAAAATATCAATGTTTTCCCATACAAGAATATAGGATCCCTTCATTTCCTAACATTTGATTTGCAAATCAAATGAAAAACGAACACAAGTTCAAACTGCAAATCCCCAAATGAAAAGAAGGGCTTCATGCTTTTGATTTGAGCATTAGCAGTTCTATTTGACACAGATGCATGCATACGTCAGTGAGATGCATGCATGTATCTTAGTGTAAAAAGCTTGTTAAGTGTTCATTTTAAAAAAAATGACATGGGGTCCCCCACTGAAAGCACAACCAGCCCCGAACTTTGCATAGTCCTGGTTGTGTAAATACAAAGTAAAAATTGCGCAGTGTTCCCCTGTATTTAGCGCAACCAGCACCAGGCGCTGATTCGGTCCTGGTTCTGGAATTACAGGGGGAAAAAAGCATAGGGTTCAACATTGCTTGTATTTAACTAAATAAAATCTATATGGTGCTTGGCTGATCAATGCATCTAAGATGAAGATCATGTACAATAACTATAGATATTGGTGAGGAAATGTCAGTACTGATATCAAAAGAAATAATATATAAACATAAATAAATAAATTCAAATAATTAAAAATTATTAAAAATGTGTCTAGGACTGGCAATGTCTGAATATACAGTGGACTCAATATATAACATGAAATAAGGGTGTTTATAGCTCTTTTTGTGAAAATATGCATGTTAGTCCAGGTAACTGACAATGGGGCTGTGTACGGAGCACCAGCTGGTTTACTCACCCTACCTTTCCCTAGCAGTGGTATGAGCTGATGGTTGCTGGAGTCTTGCAGCAGTCAGAACGGGCTCAGGGGGTCATTCAGACCCGCTCGCGAGCGGCAGTACGCTCACAAGCGGGTCGATGTTCCCCACTGCGCATGTGAACGACGGAGGGGGCTCCGTCGTGTGCATGCGTGAGACCCGGGGAGCGACAGGCTTTCCATCGCTCCGGGTCTCGCGCCAAAGGGGGCGTGCTGTCGATGTTGATTGACAGCACGCCCCCTTTGGTGGGCATGCCGGGGGCGTGACTGCCAGACGGAGGCGTTCCCATGGGAATGCCTACCGTCTGAAGCCGGCCCCACTGACATCACTTGTGATGTCAGTGGGAGTGATTTTGGCTCTGATAGAGCCAAAATCACTCCAGGGCTTGTTGCAGGGAGACCCTACCGCAGGGTCTCCGTCGCAAGTCCGATGGTCGCGATGGTCTAGACCATCGCGACCATCTTTTTGGCCGCTCGCATAGCTGTGGTCACCCACAGCTATGCGAGCAGCCAGGAGGCCGCTCCATTTTCATGGAGGAGGGCCCTGATTCAGAGCAATCGCTCTGGTCAGAGCATTCAGCTCTGAATCAGGCCCTCAGTCTGCTGTGTAAATGACCCGTCTGACTTCCGCTTTCACTCGTCCAGACTGTGGGCCTGATTCAGAGCTGAACGCTCTGACCAGAGCTAGTGATGTCAGTGGGGCCGGCTACAGATGGTAGGCGTTCCCATGGGAACGCCTCCGTCTGGCAGGCACGCCCCCGGCACGCCCATCAAAGGGGGCATGTTGTCAATCAACATCGACAGCATGCCCCCTTTGGTGCGAGACCCGGAGCGATGGAAAGCCCGTCGCTCCCCGGGTCTCGCGCATGCGCACGACGGAGCTCCCTCCGTCGTGCGCATGCGCAGTGTGGAACATCGAATGACCCCCTTTGTCCTCTCCCAGGCTCTAAGCAGAGAGCAGCTATTAATGTTGGGCGTTCTTGCTGCCTCGTGTGTTCGCGTCCACTCTATGTTGACGTCAGTATGGGGTCCTTCTTATACCAACGCGTTTCGTCACAGATGACTTTATCAAGGTGTCTGTGAGGTGAATTTTGCCTCCTTTTATTCCTGAGGGACTGTTTTAATTGGCTGATTATAGCAAGAACACAAATACAAATTTTGGACCTAGAAATTTACATAGAAGAAAATAGAATACACACATGCACCTTCTTCAAAAAGGTAGACTGCAATAACTACTGTACCTTCTCTCTTCGAGTAACCATCACCCAAAATGGATTGGAAACATCCTAGGGGACAATTTCAATGAATAAAAAGAAACTGTACACATGATGAAAGTTTTAAAAAACAAAGTGAACTTCTGAAACAGAGATTTCTTGAAAGAGACTATTTAGAAAATATAACAGATAACAGCCTGAAGAGAATTGAGAAATTGAAAAGAAAAGACCTGTTACAATATTATAAGAAAAAAGAAAAGAGGGCCTGATTCAGAGCCGGACGCTATTTGCGAACGGTCGTTCAGAAAAAGGGGCCGGCTATTTAAATTGAGCGCTCCCTCTTTGCAGTCTGTTGACGCCTCTATGTCTGAGCGAGCAAACGAAACATGCACTCGCTATTTTGTAAAGACGCCCCCTGGCCGTTCGCATCATACGTCATCTCCGCTATTTATTAGATTAATCGAGTACATCGAAAGGCGTTTGAACTGCTTGCAGTGCTTGTGGTAGGTTTTACTTCCCGCAATCACTGCGAGCAGTTCAGGCTAAAAGACAACCAAGTGACGTGGTCGATGACGCTGCTTTGTTAATTATGCACAACCATTAAATGCCCGTTTTGACCGTTTGGCACGCCTGCATTCGGATCACCACTCCCTGTATTCAAGCACCTTCCCCTGTTACCACCCACAAACGCCTCATTCTGTCACTCAAATTAGCAGGAGCTCGCTGTTTTGCGAGCGCACGATTTCCAACCGCAATGACTGGTTGGTGCATGCGCATTACGACCCATACGCATGCGCAGATGTGCGAACATCCCTCGGAGCGAGCGAGCGGCCGCTTACGAGCGGCTCTGAATCAGGCCCAGAGTCCTATGAAAACTCTCTTCAAAATGCAATATAACAGCTACACAAAAGGCTTGGAACAAAGCCTGAGAAAGCACTGGCATCTACTGAAACTAGACCCAGAAGCAAAAGACCTAGTCCCGACTCAACCGAGAGTAATCTATAAGAAAGCCCAAACACTCTAAATATTCTAAATGTAAGCTGTATACCACCAGAAAGGTCTACCCCTTTGTTGCAACAAAAGGGATTTAATTTTTGTTTAAATTGCAAAGTATGCAGAGATACTGGCATCAACAGCAAAAAATCAGTCATTGGCTTTTGTTCAAATGCCAAAAACATAAAATTTGACATTAAGCAGAATCTCAGCTGCAGTTCAGAAGCTGTTGTGTATCTATTGGAGTGTCCGTGCGGCCTTCAGTACATTGGCAGCACCATTAGAAAATTGAAGACATGGATTGGAGAACACATTAATAACATTAACAAAGGGTTCACAGCACACAGCGTCTCCAATCACTTTCTACTATACCATCAAACGATCCGAGAGGTATGAAATTCTTAGCAAAAAGAAAAATTGAAAAAGACTGGAGAGGGGGTCAGTAACTAGAAAGAATCTCAAAGTCAGAAACTGAATGGATTTTTAAAATGGGAACTCTCCATCCAAAAGGTCTGAACATAGATAGACTTTGATTTGGGAGCATTTCTAAAAGTCTGAAACAGTGTACCAATCAACAGACACAGAAGATGAGGAATAAATCCTATGCATCAGCAGTGTTAATATCGTATACTGTATATCCTTACAAATTTAAACACAATTTATTAATTAAATCATAACATCCTTCATAAAAACATTCATACATAATATCTATGCATCTTATCTTTTACATTTATCAAATACTTCCATATATACAGTATTTTTCATTCTAATAGGACCTGGCAACAATCTGTATACATCGCTGCACACAATTGATACTATGACTAAAGGGACTCTTTGTAGCTATTTTTTTAGAACACATCAATTGATTTTAAAGACATCCGTATATTTTAAATACATCTGTTTAATTTATGTTTTGCACACAAACGAATAAAGTAAATTTTTATTATATTTTTTTTTTCAGATTATGTGGTATAACACACATAGCCTCATTTTATAATCTCCCAAGAACAAGCAAAAGAGGGATCTAAGGCATTTATCCAATTATTCAATTAATTAGCCAATTAAAACAGTCCCTCAGGAATAAAAGGAGGCAAAATTCACCTCACAGACACCTTGATAAAGTCATCCGTGATGAAACGCGTTGGTGTAAGAAGGACCCCATACTGATGTCAACATAGAGTGGATGCGAGCACACGAGGCAGCAAGAACTCCCAACATTAACAGCTGCTCTCTGCTTAGAGCCTGGGAGAGGACACAGTCTGGACGAGTGAAAGCGGAGTCAGACGGGCCATTTACACAGCAGACTGAGGGCCTGATTCAGAGCCGGACGCTATTTGCGCTCGCTCGTTCAGAAAAAGGGGCCGGCTATTTAAATTGAGCGCTCGCTCTTTGCGGTCTGTTGACGCCTCTATGTCTGAGCGAGCGAACGAAACATGCACTCGCTATTTTGTAAAGACGCCCCCTGGCCGCTCGCATCCTACGTCATCTCCGCTATTTATTTGATTAATCGAGTACATCGAAAGGCGTCTGAACTGCTCGCAGTGCTTGTGGTTGGATTTTCCTACCGCAATCATGCGAACAGTTCAGGCTAAGAAACAACCAAGTGACGTGGTCGATGACGCTGCATTGTTAATTATGCACACCCTTAAAACGCCCGTTTTGACCATTTGGCACGCCTGCGTTTGGATCTCCACTCCTCGTTTTCAAGCACCTTCCCCTGTTACCACCCACAAACGCCTCATCCTGTCACTCAAATTAGCAGGCACTCGCTATTTTGCGAGCACTCGATTTCCGACCGCAATGACTGGTTGGCGCATGCGCATTACGACCCATACGCATGCGCAGTTGTGCGAACATCACTCGGAGCGAATGAGCGGCCGCTTACGAGCAGCTCTGAATCAGGCCCTGAGCCCGTTCCGACTGCTGCAAGACTCCAGCAACCATCAGCTCATACTGCCGCTAGGGAAAGGTAGGGTGAGTAAACCAGCCGGTGCTCCGGACACAGGGCCTGATTCAGAGCCGCTCGTAAGCGGCCGCTCGTTCGCTCCGAGCGATGTTTGCCCAACTGCGCATGCGTACGGATCGTTATACGCATGCGCGAACCAGTCAGTGCGGTCGAAATTCATGTGCTCGCAAAATAGTGAATGCCTGATAATTTGAGTGACAGAATGAGGCATATGTGGGTGGTAACATGGGAAGGTGCTTGAAAACGGGGAGTGGAGATCCGAACGCAGGCGTGCTTAAAGGTCAAAACGGGCGTTTTATGGGTGTGCATAATTAATACAGCAGCGTCATTGACCACGTCACTGGGTTATTTTATAGCCAGAACTGCTCGCAAGATTGTGGTAGCAAAAACCAACCACAAGAATAGCGAGCAGTTCATACGCTGGTCGATGTACTCGATTAATCGAAATAACGGACATGACGTAGGATGCGAGCGGCCAGGGGGCGTATTTATCCAACAAACGACCGCAAGTTTTGTTCGCTTGTTCAGACCTAGAGGCGTGAACAGACCACAAAGAGCGAACGGTTCATTTGAATAGCCACCCCTATTTTCTGGACGAGCAAGCGCTAATTGCGTCCGGCTCTGAATCAGGCCCACAGCCCCATTGTCAGTTACCTGGACTAACATGCATATTTTCACAAAAAGAGCTATAAACACCCTTATTTCATGTTATATATTGAGTCCACTGTATATTCAGACATTGCCGGTCCTAGACACATTTTTTAATAATTTTTAATTATTTTCATTTATTTATTTATGTTTATATATTATTTTTTTTACATTGCATCTTGCAAAACATATAACAAACATCTACCAATCAACTTAGCAGTCATGTACAAACCCTCTCCAGGCAGCAGCCATAGACATTAACTGATACTGTTAATAAGCAGAGCTGCATTTTTAAATTAGAACGTAGATAACTAAGTGACTGTGCTAAAAGTGGAATGCATTTGTTTAAGTGTTGGCGTGGCTGATAAATACAGCTAACACAGAACAGAACACCAAGGAATTTATTGTCCGGCTAAAGTTTTATTTGCTCCTTATGATAAAATTACGGCGCCAGCATTATTTATGAAGACTTTATGTTCTCACACTTCATGTTAAGTATAAGCAGTATAAAGAATTAACAATCAGAAATTACATTAAAGGAGAATTTGACTCTGTGACATAAAGTTTCCAGCCAGGACATGGCACATACAGTATGATCTTTTGCAAAAAGTCACTAAGCAGCTGAGGTTAATGCTTTTACAGATGATGGGCACATATATATGACAAAATCCAGCCAGATAGGCAGAAGTGACGAAACGCGTTGAGGACGCAGTGACCCAAGCTACCTGACTCTGCTACTTTCTCAGATAAGCCTGTTGATATTATACTAAATGTATTGACCTATCTATATGTGTGTTTTGTGTATGTCTTTTAGTAATAAATCATTTTAAACTACTACACTATGAGCCGTATTCAATTTGGGAGCAAAAAGTCCGTATGGACTTTTCGGTCCACTTTGCTGATTTTCTGGGGATAAAGTATTGGATGCTTGCCCACTTTATCCCCGTATTCAATTTAAAAATAGCAAAAACGGGACCCGGCGAATTTGGATCGTCGAAAAAAAACGGGAATTTTCTGGAAATATTCTAGGGACCTCCCTAAAGATGTCCAGACATGGGGGTTCAGTCTGGGTAACCCCGTTTAGCCCTGCAGAATGTGTTCTGCATTTTTAAATAGCCGCCGCAGATGTTTTTTCCCGATATTGCAGAAGTGATGCATAAGAGCAGTTCGTTTTTTTTTAGTTTTTAAAAGTGGCCCCTTCAAATTTGGGGTACATGAAAATGGGTACTAGCATATTTTTAAGTCCCTAAACTAATTTTTTTTTAAAATTCTGCAAAAATGCACTTGCCGCTACTCTGCGCAATGAAGAAAACACCTGCCGCATATAAGGGAACCCCTGTGGATTTAATTTGTCTATTTTAGAAGTGGTTTTCAGGTTTTTTTTTTTTTCATCTCCCAAAAAAAGTTATTTTTTGTGGGGTGTCCCGATTTATTTTTTTTACTATTTTTAGCACATTTCGTTTTAAGGGGGCATTCCCAAGGGTGCAGGCTATTTTTAATCCTGCAACCCTAAACACCGAATGTGCACTTTATTTCACCTGCTAAAGGTAATTGAAAAATTATCCCTATTTTTTTTAAATGACTTTTTCGCACCATCTACAAAAAAAACTGGAATTTTTGGGAAATATGCCAGGGACCCCCCTAAAAATGTCCAGACATGGGGGATCACTATGGGTTCCCCCATGTTTGCTTGCTGAAGGAAGTCGGAGTTTGTAATAGCCGCAGCAGGTGCATGTTTGCGGTTATGAAGAAGTGGTGAAGAATAGCAGTTAGATTTTTTTGGGGGGAAAATAACTATTCCTATCAAATTTGGGATACATGAAAATGGGGGTAAGCATTTTTTTTTTAAGTCCCTAAAGTTATTTTTCAAAATCTGCAAAAATGCACCTGCAGCTTGTCCCCGCAATGAAGAAAGACCTGCCGCATACATGGGGACCCCACCTGAATTAATTTAGACAGTTTAGCACTTTGTTTCCCTATTTTTTTTTTAAACCCCCAAAATTAACTTATTTTTTTTGGGGTGTCCTGATTATTTTTAAACTTGTTTTGGTGCAGTCTTGTTTTAAATGATACTCCCAGGGGTGCAGGCTATTTTTTGTAAGCCTGCACCCCTAATCCCCAATTCTGCACTTTTTTTCACCAGCAAAAAGCTGGTGAAAACTTATCCCCGTTTTTCTATCATTGACTTTTCGCACCAACGAAAAGTTAATGTAATTGAATATGGGGATAATTCAAATAGGCGAAAATTACGTCATCAAATTTCGCCTCAAATTGAATATGGCCATATGAGAGTGTATTCTCATTCTTTCCCTGTAACTAACTGTATTTGAAGCAAGACGCTTGAATAGACAGTGGACTCAGTGGATCAAAAGACCATACACCATTTGCCTATTTAACAGGCTGATACGGTATGCATTTCTTATTATTCTAGTGTGCTGTAGATTTATTAACTTTACTACACTATATGGCACTTGTTCTCACCCTTTCCAGTACATAATCATTTGGACCATACAGCAAAGGTCCGTTTGGAGAACAATCAGCTGCCACCGTTCAGACCAGGATTATAGTTGATTAATAACTTTTATTCAAGAAAAGATAATAATTTGGACAGAATTCCTTGTGGGTTTAGTGAGCCCAGCAGACTGCGTACGTCCACGCAGTCCCTTGCTAGCCACTCCCGGAAAATGGGGCGAACTGAAAAACACGAAACACAACAGCATAAGCAAAGCAGAGTTATGGGCACTCAAAGAACTTAGGGATAATGACAAAGTTATAGTGAAACCAGCTGACAAGGGGGGTGGGGTTGTCATATTGAATATGAAAGACTGCAACAAAGAAGCTTCAAGATTACGAATGATGGCACAGGTGTTCCAACTGACACTTATCAAAAAGACTTGAGGAAACATCTAAATAAAGGTTTAGCAGTAGGCATCCTCACTAAAAAAGAACATCAATTCCTCGACATCCCACACCCAGTTATACCCATTTTCTATTACCTTCCTAAGGTTCATAAAGGTACAGAGAATCCTCCAGGCCAACCCATAGTGTCAGGCATCAACTCCCTGACAGCAAATCTCTTACAGTACAACTGAAGTCGCATTTACTAGACACTACTCATACACTCAAAGTTCTTCAACAAATAAAATGGAAGAACAACTATTGGCTGTGTTGAAGTGATGTCACATCTCTATATAGTGTCAAAGACCATGAACAAGGAACAACAGCGGAAGAGCTTTTCTTGCTGCAAGACAAAGATCTAGACCTAAGACAAACACAATTCATTTCTGATAGTATAACATTCATACGTAAACACAATTACCTGTGGTTTGGTGGGAAATATTACCGCCAAACTACAGGCACTGCAATGGGGACCAGATTTGACCCCCCCCCAGCTATGCAAACCTATTCATCTGGTCCAGGCATAGCTGGTCGGCAAATCTGGCCCTTTGGAAACGTTTTATAGATGATGTCATCTTCATCTGGCAGGGTGATGAAACTTCACTGATGGAATTCACTAAATACATAAATGACAATGAGAATAACCTGGTTCTCACAACTACATACACAGTCTACATACAACAGAGACAAATACAAACTAAAATGTATCAGTAAAAAGTGGATGTTAATAGCTATATCCTATCAGATGGTGGGCACCATCCTAACTGGCTGCTGGAAATCCAGAGCAGCCAGTTTAAAAAAGTTAGACAATATTGTTCAGACATCAACACATACAGAGAACAAGGTGATGCAATGAAGAAACAATTTATAGAGAAAAAGTATAATGTAAAACTAGTAGAAGCATTCATAGAAATGACGAAAATAGAAAAGAATAAAATTCTTAAACATACAGTTAAGAAAAACAAAAAACCTGAAATTTCTTTAATCACACAATACAATAAAGACATCAAAGCACTTAGTACAATTATAAGAAGACATTGGCATATCCTATTGCAGGACAAAACACTTGCAGATCTATTACCAACAAAACGAATGATCACATACAAAAAAAAAAAAAAGATATCAAGACCAAACTAATTTCAAGTCACATAACACCCAATAACAGAAAACAGGGTACAATAGATGGCAAGACACCACCGGTGGGATTTTTTTAACGTAGGAACCCAAATAATCAAAAAGAATCGGAGAGGAGGCAATTTCACAAATAAAATCAATAGGGAGGACTTGAAATGGATACACACCCTGAAAACCATGATACCACGAGGTTTAAATATTGACAATGAAATCAACTTTGTAATTACTGCGTAATTATGGGTACATACCACGATACGGGGCCTAAATGGAGGTAGAAAATAAACCCATAAAATACTAAGGAAGAATAAGAACTAATCATTTCAACTATCTATGCTTAAAAACTCTGCAAACATTTACACATGGGGTAAAAACCTCAGTAAGATAAAGGATTACAGATAGTAATCATCTGAAATCCACTTACTGTACATACAAGATCAAACAGGCCAGTCCAACAGTTACACACCTTTAACTTAATAGGGGATATATTAACAACACCGGTACAATACAGTATAATTTTAAATATATTTGCATGTATAAATAAAGACATCACAATTAGTCAATAAGAACAAGGAAGAATTAGGTTTATTACTTCAACCCTAACAGCAGAGCTAATGCATGTTTCATGCCAACACACAACTTGAGACAGTCCAGCTAGGATGAGGAATATGTACGTCATATGTGAAACAACACAGATTGAAGCACAAATAGCATTCATAGCAACCAATAGGGGCACAGATCCCACTACTTATAACAGCTAACTACAGACCCATGGACACAGCCCCCTGAGGAAGGCCAATCAGAGGCCGATACGCATTAGGACACCCACACTAACTTTTACAGACACTGCCGGAAGCTAATGGGCGCATAGGAGCAGCGTGCACTGGTTACACATTAGGAAGGCGGCTCCCACTTAAAGATTGAGTCGTCAGACGTGTGCCAACCCGGCAGAGGATAAGCAGTCTGCTCTAGACCACACTGTGACTACATACCCAACACAACCGTGGGACCCCCGCTCTGTCAAAGTGCACACAAGCATACCTGCAATGAAGGAATGAGCTGGAACATGTGACCATACTAGGCAGGCACTGATGAAGCAGAACAGAGGGCAGAGTGTTCAGACTTCCACACACTATAGAACAGTCCAGACCTGGAGAGTATATACATTAACCCTTTATATCAACATTCACAAAGAGTCTCCAGTGGACATTGCCAAAACCTTGATGACAGTGAGTGACAAGTTAACAAAGTTAATACATCTGGAACACCTATCCCAAACAACATCTGGGATAACAGGATTACCGGCAGCACCTTTACTGAGTGGTCATGGAGTGGTGAGTATACTTGCAGAACACCGCCAATACAATGTATTGCCCACCTCCCCTCTTACCTTCACTGATGGCTGCACAGCAGTCTCCCTGGGGAACGTATAATTGATCCCAAGAGCACAAATTATACGGAGAGCCATCCCTGAAGGAGAGGCTGACACCCCACAGTGAAATAGGGTAGAGGTGACCACACACTAGTTTGTTTCATCAGCATCACCCCCACGGCTGCCATCAGAAATTTTGGGACCCGGGACTGACAAAATAGGCAGGGCTCCTGGGCGCCCAGCCCCCCCCTCCCCCCAAAAAAACACTGACTACATGTCACTAACTCTGCAAATGGTTCCTCTGTATGAACACAAACGCTGCATGTGCACAGTGTGGGATTTGCGCATTTGCAAACAATCGCTCGTTCTGCGTAAATATCGGCATTGCGCCAGTCCCTCAGTGCTTGATGCTTCCTATATAGGCACTAATACAAACACTTTCTGAATGTGGCAATTTAGGCTGTACAGTGGGTGAGACAATGAAAAGAAAATGTTGTTTTGTTCTATTAATCTAACTGGAAGTGATATACATTCTGTGCATGTGTATAATGCTGTCTTCTGTTTAAGTTAAGACAGGCAGCAGGAGACCCATATTCTAATTGTCCTAGAGGTGCATGCTGATTTGGAAACACACTGAGGAGGATTTGATATATAAGGAAATAACTATATTGGTTTTTAAATCAGAAAAAAATGCAGGCACAGCATTATATTACAGATTGTAGAGCACATCTAAAAAATAGCTGGAGCCTGCCAGAATACGTGGGGAGGATTCCATTCCATTGAGCACAAGGAGAACGCAAGGAGCAGGGACAGTCTACTACATCATGCTCAGTCTGAATAAACAATCAGTCAATGGCCTGGCCCGGGTCTGGGAGTAAGAACACACCCACACCTAACTTACCTTTCTCGCTGCTTCTTCTGTCAGCCTGTATGCTCTCGAGCGGACGCCAGCTCTTTGTACCACCCGGTCGCCGCCGCTCCTCTCTCTCATCCAGCAGCATGACATCATGATCCACCTACTACAGTGCTAACAGAAAAACTTTATTGAGGACAGAGGAGAGCAGTGGGCTAGCCGGGCAATGCGGGAGGCGGAGCGGGAGGGCGTTGTCGTGGCTGGGTGAGTTAATTGTGCAGAGGGGGGGCCCGGCCAGGGGAATAGTAGTGTAGTGGGCACTTTGCACGGGCGGCTGGGCCACCACCGTCGGGTCATCACTGTCTGTCACCGTGGGCCATGGGGTTTGTAGCAGTCAGGTGGCAGTAGAAGGTGACGGGCGGGCTCCCAGAGTGTTTGGGCCCAGGACTCCAGTCCCGGCAGTCTCTCCCCTATTGGCGGCCCTGATCACCTGTCACCACCTATACTCACTGACAGCTGCATAGCAGTATCCCTGGGGAACGTATGATAAGGAGAAACTGACTCCCCGCAGTGAACAGGGGAATAAGGACAATACTATTATATTTATTGTGCTAAATCATCAATAGGGGTTTAAAAACCACCTGATAATTTTAAGAGTAAATAAAAGTGCTTATTTGTTTTATATTTAGTATAAGGACATTATTTACGACTACACATACAGTAACCTCAATCAGTTCAGCGCACTTTCCGCTCCTTAATTATACTGTGTGTGGTGCTTGATTGTTTGTTAAAGTGAACTTTTTTTTCTCAAGAAAATCTATCACTGCAGTACAATGATTATCTGTCCAAAAAAGACTTTGCTGTTTCTGAGCTGCACCCCAAGAAGACCTCTTTGTTTTGAGTCTTCTCCTGTTATAAAAAAAAATAAGTGCAAACAAAGTTTTTTCCTGTTGTATAAAAAACCCTGCAGTGTTCTCAAATTCAATTAACAAATTATGTATTTCAAGAAGTGTGTTTTGAGACAAGTGACGCAGCGTATATTACTGTTCTGTGTGCAGTGGTATCCCCCCCATCTACTGCACCCCAAAACATTTCTCGCAAAGGAGACCTGTTCCTAGTGCACAAAACCAATTGCCATTGTTTGTGTAAAGAAAAGAATTATTTTAAAAATTGCCTAGTGCGTTTTACATAGAGATGAGTGTTTTCGATTTCTCACACTTAGGGGGTTCTGAGTAGAATCGAGTCCCAGTTCGGGATAACTTTGGGGTTCCGAGCAGATCTGAGTCTTGACTAGGGTCTTCTCACAATTCGGAACTCAGATTTAAAAACGGATCTCTAGTGTTCTGGATTGCACTTAAGTCTCTCCCTAGTGATTTCAGGCGCTGTGAGTTGGCAACATTGACTTGGAAATGACTGGAATTTAAACTTATTGATATTAATGCTGTAGGAATAAAAACAGGCCCAAATTACATTATTGTAGCTGTTTTTATTAATTTTAAAGAAATCCAAAAGCAAAACAGAAAAGAACCAAAACACTTGAGGGTGCTTTTGCCAAAACCAAAACCAAAACCTTTGACAGTGGTTTTGCCAAAACCAAAACACGGGGCTCCACGCACCTCTCTACTAATAATTTATATACTGTGGGAGGGATCATGATTCAGTCAGTCAGTCCATCACGTCATTATCATCAGTGCATATTTTCAAGCAGGAGTCAAACACTTGCTAGATACAGAATGCACATTCTGGCAGGAGCATATGCATCTGTGTTCTGTTTTGGATAAGTTGTATTTATAAGAAAAACATCCTTACTGTACTTGGCCTAAGCTTGCATGCACCTTCCCTTCCTCAGAACAAGGACTCATAATTGTAAGATTCAACCACCTAAGTCTGCATGAGAATGAAAGTGTTTTTTTTGTGCACATGCAAAGTGCATAGTACAAAGATACGCATTTTGCACGTAAACAAGGAATACATGTGTCTAACTCTATGTCAAGCCCATATAGAAATTATGAGTCCCATTTAGAGTTAGGTGGAAACCTGAAACATTTAATTCTGGACAATGAGTGGAGCGCACAAGTTTTTTTTTTCAGTTTGCATGCAAAGAAAATACTGGCGGCTTATTCATGTACAAGTGTGCAACTTCAACCGCAGAGTCAGTGTGTAATACAGAGCTTAATGATTTCAAACTTTATTAGACATTCTTCTACAGCTTTATTATACATTCCTGATTCCATGTGGAAAACGCTGTACTACAGTACTGTATAGTGTACCGAACCACAAGTTGTATTACACGTTATGACTTTTTTCCAGTGCTACGCTACGCTACATTACGAAACTTTCTGTGTGGCGCAATTCATGGCATGGTGTGTGGCGCGCCATGCATGGCATGCTATATAGCGTATGGAGCAACAAACTAGCTGGCACATCTGTACAGTAGCACACAAATACTGAACAGCCATATTCTTACACAGTCACCACCCAACTCTAATTCTGTCCACAGACATGTTTTACATTTGCCCAACCTAAAGAGCAGCAACTTAATTAAATTGTTTTTGAAGGATTTTTTTTACACTTGTTGTGACCCCCACCACTTTGCTAGTGATACACTGATAGACACTGATAGAGTAACTTGCCTTTTTCATTTGCAGCACTGTCTGGGGAGGCACCTGCGAGAACCCTACAGCTACCTCAGGGCATCTAGGCCACCCATTAGAGGGTCTGTCTGGACACTAGAGTACCTTCTGTTGAGTTTCACTCTCAATGTAAGATATAAAATTTATATATCAGCCCCAATATTAGTACTCCTATTGATTAGAGCTAAGAGCAGAGCCATAATACATGTGTCTGACTGGTGCTGCTGCACATGGCGCAAGGCTGAGGGAGCGGCACCATCACTGCCCCAGTGGTGCCTATGTGAAACCTCCTGGATGCCAGGAAAAGCATCCCATTACTTGCCTGGCATATCCTTAGGTTGCACCCAGTGCCCAGCTATGTGCTTCAGGCCCCTTTCTTCCTTGACATCATGACATCACATAAGAGGAGGGCAAGGGCCATCGTAGGGCAGCACAAGACCCGCTATAGCTAGGAAAGGAGTTTTTAAGCTAGAAAATTACACCAAGTCAATCAAATAATATAGAGAAGGGAGTTTGAAGGACAGAAAATGGCACACAATCAATTAAAATATATTAGCAGGCTGCAGTAGAAAAAAAAGGGACAAAATCAATAAAGAAAAAAATAGTTTTTCTTGCCCACAGACCACATGCATCAATCTTGGCTTTAAAAGTAATGCAGCCTTCACGTAAATGTCCTTGCATGGCTCTTACAGCTACTTGAGTTTGAGACCCCTCTATTAGTGGCAAGTATTAAATTGGGTCTGTTTTCTGGCTGACAGCTCAGTGTAGGGGATCCTGTTTCTTGTTCACCTTATGCCATATATAAAATACAAAATGTTCACGTACTGTTTATCCAATGCTACATTTCTGAAATATGCACAGCATACATATAACATAAGCACAGCTATATACAAATTATATTTTAATACAGTCTATAAACTATATTGAAGAGTATAAAAAACTACATTTGTGCATTACTTGATGCAGCTCTCTCTTTTTCTTTTTTTTCCACAAATAAAAAAAAATATTTTAGCTTGGGAGATCTTTCCCCATTTTGTGTGCTGCTAAGTGTGTAGTATATAGATTCACCTAATAAACAGATAATGATTATGTTAATAATAAATATTATTATTATTATTATTATTATTATGTATTTAAAGAATATGTAGTCATTGTATGGAATAAAACTTACCTGCACTACTAGTGTAGCTTTGTGTTTCTTGATATACATTTTTGGTCTGTAGCCAACTGTAATCAGGGTTCCGGCAGTTCCAAATGGAAGCAACTCTCCAGATTGTGGTGAGACAAAAAAATCCAAATCACTGCCTGGTAAAAAGTATGCACTGAATGGCTCGGGATACCTTGTTCAAAAGATTTAAAAAAAAAAAGATTTAATTGTAATTACATTTTACCTGGAAAAAGGGTACATTTGCAAAGGGATCAAGATGTAAATGTAATGCAGAATAAACACAATCAAAAATAGATAGGAATAATTTTAGCAGTATAAAAGGATTGAATGTATGTGTAGCATTCCTCTTTCTACAGCACTGATTATCTGGATAGAAATGTCAGTAGCAAACTGCTGTTCAATCTGTCACTACGGTTTGGCCTCAAATACCATTACACCTATGTCAACTTGCATTTGCGCGCCCTGGGAAATAAAGAAAGGTCATACACCTTAAAGAGTCAGTCTTACAATGACAGAAGTGTTTTACTCTTTTTATACGTCTTGTACAATTTATTATACCTCTTATTTTTACACCATCTATTGAAACTGTTACATTTTACTGCCAAACTTGATTTGTTATTGTAGCCTCAAAGTAGTCTAATGTACTAGTATGATCTTTTATAAATTCTAACAGTTATATATGTGATACATGCATAGTCCAAAGGACCATATAGCTGTGACATGAAAAATGTAAATAACCTGTTCTCTGTGGCCCATAGCAACATTACACTGACTGGAGATTCAACATTACAGCCCAGACGTGAGCCAGGAGCTGATTTCCTAAGATTTGAACACAGTTGATGTACCTGGGAAATGATAATATAGTAACATCAGTGCAGAAATAAGAAGTAACACTTATAGGAAGTGCTAAAAGGCTTAGTCAGCCTAAATGGAAACTTGGCATTGGCCCTTCACTTATAGCACTGGCTCACAGTGGCAGTTTTAGGGGGCGGAGGGGGGGGTTAGCTCCATGTAACAGTTCCTACCTGTCCATTACCGTTGACTGCTGTATAGCAACGAATACCGTCAGCGGCATCCCGACAGTCAGAATCCTGACACCCATAGGTAAATATGCTAGCACTAACCCTAACCCCTACCCTAACCCTCCCTTCCCAGTGCCTAAACCTAAACTCCCCCCCTAGTGCCTAAACCTAATCTCCCCCTCCGCGCACCCTAAACCTAGCCCTCCCTCCCTGGTGCCTAACCCTAACCTAACTGCCAATACTTACTTTCGGGATGCCGACAGTCTAAACACTGGTGCTGGGATCCCGACGCTGTCGGGATTCCAGCGCCGGTATTTAGATTGCCGCCATCCCACATGCTAGGGTGCTGACTATATCCCCTGGTAGCTATATCGGGCACAGAAGATAATGGAATTTATCAGGTGCTGGAACCCAAAGAATCAGCTATACTTGTAGTTGTAGGATGTAGATCCACCCATGTCTAGTACCATAATTTTTAGCTCTGTTTTACTATTTTATCTTTTTAACCTATGATACCTTTTCTATTAATGATCATGGGCCTCCAAGGAAATCCTTACTAATTAAACACCTAAGAGAGACTTTGCACAGAAACCATTCAGAATCCTAAACACTAAGCTTCCGCATATGGCAGCAAACCACATGTCCTCTGTAATCAATCTGAACCATCTATGACCAAGATCACAGCTTCCACTGAATTCCTGTGATTGCACAAAGATATATACCATCTGATACTCTATATACACACCAAGGGACCCATCACACAACATACTGTGGCAATAGAACACAACATTGGCATTAATTATCCTAATAGAACTTAAACACCCTGTATCTTTCACCTGTCCTGATTTTGGTGGGGCACTCCCAGTTGGACGACTTTGAAAGGGTTGCATAACTACTTAGATACATTTGTTATGAAGACATGTTAAATTTGTTATTTAAAGCACATTTTTTCCTCTGGGACATTGCTCACTGTACTGCCCGGCCTCATAATAGTTATGCTCTTGCATACTATTGTAGCTCTTTTTTATGCTGTAATCATAATAACACTCAAGAAGTAATTATTTCTACAGCATAAAACACAAAGCTCTGGTGGAATCAGGATTTATTTAAATACCTAAAAAACATTTCTGCAAACAGGATTTCTTTCTCCATTTAATTGCTCCTTTCGACCTTAAACAACTTTTCACTGGTAAGCACAGAAATCCGAATGCAATGAAAACACAATAAATAGTCATATTTTATATCCTAATGATAATCTTATCCTCCCTTGCAACTGAGATTAAATTCATACAAATAACCCACTCTTACATTGTGACCTAACCTCAGCAAAGCTTGTCCAATTATAAAAAATAATTTCAACTGTAAATACTTACTAAAAAAAATGATGTGCTGAAATACATGTCTATTTAACAACTAATTTCACACTAATAACTAAAAGTTGAAAACACAAGTAAACAGTTTTATATTTTACAGTTAGCAAACTTGAAAATCATTATGTAGTCCAGTGAAAAAAGGACATGTAATTACAATAATACACCATTTTGCAATTAAGAATACAACATTTGTTCTGTGGTTTATAGATTTGTATATAGATTAAGCTGTCACCTTACTAATGAGAGAACAATGGTATTATCAATATATTCCACATAAACTCACTAACCACTAAACAGCAAGAAATAAAAACAGTTATACAACTGTCTGATACAATAAAAGGTACTATTTATTAAGCTCCAATGCCCATTGTTGCTGTTCATCACTAGAATATTGTAACCCAAAAGTGAAAATATATATGATCAATTTGGATATTTAATAAAGCTTGGAGATACAATTGTGAGAGATAAAGCACCAACCAATCAGCTCATAACTGTCATTTTTCAAACAGACTGTAATATGACAGGAGCGAATTGGTTGGTGTTTTATCTCACACAATTGTATCACTTTACAAGCTAAATTAAATCTCCCCCGGAGGAGATACATCAAACCTTAGAGAAAGATAAAGTGGAGAAGTTGCCAACAGCAATGAAAAGCTTCTGTCATTTTATAGACTGTGCTGGATAGATGACAGAAGCTGATTGGCTGTTATGGGAAACTTCTCCACTTTATCTTTCTTTATGGATTGATACATCTCCCTCTAGGTCAGTTGTTCCCAAACTTTTTGAATCACGGCACCTAGAGTAAATTAGCATTTTTTCCACTGCACCCATGGGCTAAAAGATTGTTATTGAGAAATTCAGCAAAAATTAAATGAACTAAATTGTACTTATGTGTAACCCTTAGGCAGGGCCGGATTAAGGTCTGTGGGGGCCCCTGGGCAACAAACATGTGGGGGCCCCTATTAAATGTGCCAAACTGGGGGTATGCACAATGAGGACCCCAGTAGTGTAAGTGCCCACTGTGGTAGTGCCCCGTAAGCAGAGCCCACAGTAGTGGTGCCCTTTATGCAGTGCACCAAGTAGTAGTGCCCCCAGGAGTGTTGCCCCTTATGCAGTGCCCCCTATGCAATGCCCCCAGTAGTAGTGTCCCCAATAGTAATGCCCCCTGTATAAATGCCCTCAGTAGTAATACCCCTGTAGCTGTGCCCCCAGTAGTCATGCCCCCTGTGGTAGTGGCACCAGTAGTAATGCCCCCTGTAGTAGTACCCTCTGTATAAATGACCCTGTATTAGTGCCCCTAATAATAATGCTCCCTCTGTACTAGTGCCCCAGTAGTAATGCCCTACCTTCAAGTAGTCCCCAATAGTAATGCCCCCAGAAATGGTGCCCCCAATAGTAATGCCCCTAGTTGTAATGCCCCTTCCGGAGTAATGCCCCCTGTAGTAATGATGAGTCATTCCCGCCCCAGGTAATGTCTCCTGTAGTAATGCCCCCCAGTAGTAATGCCCCCCGAGCAATGCCCTCAGTGGAAAAGCCGCTTGTGCTAAAAAGAAAAAAAGTCATACTTACCTTAAGCCCCGCTCCCGCTGCCTTCTGGTCCGCCCGGCTGCTCCTCTGAACTATGGGAGAGTCATGACGTCTCTCCCATGGTGCACTACGTAAGCCAGAAGCCGGAGCTCACGAGTGAGCTCTAGCCTCCGGCTCTGGTTGCCACTGTGGGAAGGGAGCCAGGTGCCCGCTGGTTACAATCTCAGCAGGCGCCTGGCCAATGGTGCCTCCCTGCGGCGCCGTGGTTAGGTGTCCGGAGGAGGCGGAACTGGTTCCGTCTCCTTCGGTTCACTTTAACCCCGATGGCTGGGTGTGGAGGCCCTTCAGGTGTGGGGGCTCAGGGATGATCGCCCCTGTCGCCCACCCTTTACTCCGGCCCTGCCCTTAGGTTCAGTTATGTTGTGGTTGACAGGGCTCTGCTTCTTTTTGTCAACATATTTTTTGATTGGCAGCCATTAGCACTGGTTTTGCCTATCACACTGACTAAAAATAATTTTATTTGGTACTGAGCCACCAACCTTATGTACCCCTGCACTTGCCTTGAGGCACCCCAGGGTGCCATGGCACCCAGTTTGGGAACCACTGCTCTAGGTTATGTTTTGTGTTTCTGGTCTGTCCACCATGGCTGGCCCGATACTTAAACAAGAACTATATAAAATATAGTTAAACTCTTTCCCAACAAGGGATGTGGATTCCTCCTAATTAACTGTATTGCAAGTAGAACCTTTCTTAAGAAAGGACATTATTATATTCTCCACATGGTATCTTTAAATCACTTTTCTTATTTTACTGTTATGTACAGTAGACACTTGATGACCCCAGATTAATAGAACATATCAGAATATATTTTTATAGCTCTTTTTTATGGCTCTTTCAGGTGCTGTGTAGAGACTGTGTGAAACTAGGAGGAGTGGGATAAGCTACAGTAGGTATGTCCCATCTCCTAAGAGGACAAAACTGTCTAGACAATGCCATCGCAAATGTAGAAGAAATAACAACCAGTGCACACTGGTGCGTTTGTCAAGCAGAACATACAGTAATAATGAATAGATACATGTGTGTTGTGTATCAATACACTCATTCTTAGGAATAAAAGAGTGCAAGAATAAAAACCAAGATGTATGAAAATAAATATTAAATACTTTACTGTATTCAGATAGGATACAATTGTACTATAGAAGTTTATAGGTCAACAATGATAATAAGCATAGTTCAATATATTCTGTATTGATACAGAAAATCAGTTTTTATCAAAATTTAGAACCGAATGCATCCAAAAGTATAACAAACATTCTGCTAAAGGGGCAGCCTGTTGGCAAGGTGATTTTTTTTTCTTTTTCACTCTCGGCAAGGTGGAAAGACTTGGGTTATTGGCATAGTGGGGTGGAGGGGAGCATTGCAGTTAAAGGCAAGGAGTAGCTGTGGGCTGTGAGGTTTGGATCGTCCGGACATGGCAGGGATCAAGCCCCAGTCTACAGTATATGGAGTGGCCCTTGTGTAACAGACAGTCAGCCTGTCTTTCTTTGCAAAGCGCTCTGTGGCTACTGGCCTCTTAACCACATCAACAGAGTTGCCCTCTGGAGAAGAATTTAATCAGAGAGCTGTTAAGTAGAAATGCACTGTAACCTCTGACTGGGGCACTACAGTGTTGCAAAGAGTGACCTCTGTGGATACTAAACAGTGGCATATAGGGAGCACTACAGTGTGGAATAATGTGAACTACTGGGGACACTACAGTGTGGCATAAAGTGAACTACTAAGAGCACTACAGTGTGTGAATTACTGAGGGCACTACAGTGTGGCATAATGTGAATTACTGAAAGCACTACAGTGTGGTATAATGTAAAGTACTGGGGACACTACAGTGCAGTATAACTGGGGCCACTATAATGTGACTTACTGGGGCCACTATAATGTGACTTACTGGGGCCACTATATTGTGACTTATTTAGGGTACTTAAGTGTAGCATAATGAGAATTAATGGTGGCACTACAGTGTGGCATAATATGAAGCAGTACACTGTAATGATAATATTTTTCCTTAAAAAAAACTGATGTTGTGTCTTGAAAAATATTAGCATCTTGCTCAGTTTGCTGTGAGTTGAAGAAGGTTGAAAGGGTAGGGTAATAGTAGGTTTAGTGGTGGCATGTGTATATATTTGTGGATTTTTTTCTAGTGATAATTATGGATTAATCTTGCCTACTTTTGTGTTGGCTCCATCTAGACTGGGTTTGGTCCCATCCACATGAGGCCATTTCTAGAATTCTTTCCAGGGCCACTTTACGTTCACAATCTGCATCCTTCAGCTTTATTCTTGCATTTTTTAAGTCTTCAGCATTACAGTGTGCTGATATCCACAAGATTTTACTAATTACAATGGAGTGGTTCTAAGTTGAACAACAGCGTATGTTGTTGTTACTGTATTTCTTTTAAAGCTCTTTCACCTAATTTGGGAGTGAAAAAGAAAGTACTTTATAGAATAGATGTTATGGCCAAAGTGAACTTCAAGTCACTTGACCATTTTTTTGTAGTTGTTTTTCATTTCAAGTCATGTGAGTACTGACAGAACAATGCAGTGCCAGGCTCCACAGCAAAATCTGGGAAGGGGAATGGTAATGCCTCTGTAGTCTCCCTGGCCCTCCTGTTATGCTCTCTGTCCTGCTCTTGTGCCCCTTCCATCATTCAAATGAGTCTCACCACTCTGCTCTTTTGAGAGCAGAGTGGGGGCCACCTCAGGCAGCAATCGGAAGCCGAAGTATCAGATGGGAAGCAGGAGCCTTGGGTGAAGAGAGCGTCTTGGCATTACTGGGCCTCAGTCAACTCTGGAGCAAGTAGCACTGGTCCACCTGCATCAAAGATAATTCTGCCACTAGATATGAGTCCTATCCTAAGGCTACCTCTCTAAGGGAATCCAACAATTTTGTGAACCCTAGGAGATGATGCATCTTCCTCAACTGTATTGTATTTTAAATGCAACCTCAGTGTCTGTAGTATTTTTGGGCCCTAACTCATAGAATGCCCATCATTTCAGTACATCTGCCTCAGCCTCAAAGACCTACACTGTAAAATAGAAATGTGCAGGCTCGGATCGATGTAAGATGATGTTTGTCCATGAAAGATGATGTTTTGTCTTTTTCTGAGACCCGAAATTTGGTGGGATAAATCCGAAATTGGCAAGAAAATCCAAACCGATCCGAGCTGGCACATCTCAACTGTAAATACACATATGTCTATTAATTGGCAGTAATATGAACAAGAAAAATAAAAAAATAAATAAATTACCTTGTCTGGCTTGTTAGTCTGAAACCAACAACAGATTCTTTGTTTAAGCCAACTGCTTCAATCTGTATAATATCATCCACATTTGGTTCTGTGGCAACAAATTGTATGGGGAACTTCCATATTCCTCCAGTCACACACTGTACAACTAATGTGGCAGAGTGTCTGAAAGATAATTAATATAACACACAAATCAATGTATCTTTACTATTTTTAAAATGTTACCTGGGCCTGAACAAGGCAGAGGAGCAAGAAAGCTGAGTGTGCCGGCACTGCACAGAACACACTCATATGAAATACATATTGATAATGAGTATTCAAAGACAGCTACAGCATGTCAAAATTAATTCTACATGACAGTGTTCTCATATTAAATTAATCTAATAGCTAGAGGAAGCTAGGAGACCTTCTGTTGAGGATTCAGGTGAAGGTTAGCTGGTGTATCTTCTGGGGATCAGCCATGTAGGCTTGACTAATTTTATTTTTGAACTCTGCTGTAATTAGTGTAAAGTGGCATTAATGGAAATTAGTTTTGAAAGCTCCATATTTGCTGTCTTGTTATGAGACCAAGTACTACTCCCAGCATAAAATTGTACATAAGTAGCAATTTACCTCATTGACTTGTTGGGTGCAAAAATGATGTTGAAAATTAATGTAACAATCCCAGATGGTGTATCACGTTCTTTTCTCACTATTTCAATTCCCACAGATAGTTCCAGCTGAGATTTTGATTCTTCAGATTCATACCTAATTTCATACAAAAATTCTTCTGCAGTGCTGAAACCTAAAATTAGTACAAATTTGATATGGTTGTTGTCAGTATCAGAATCATTAGGGTCATGGTATCACTTTATTGCAGTTACATATTAAATATACTTACTAAGAAATAATACTTTAAAAAAATATATTTCTAATTGAAACAACAGGCATCTCAAATATTTTGTTATAGTTTAAAATTCCATATCCACATATTTATGGTAGTTGTAATTATGTTATATTTAACTCCTGGAAATATCACACATATAATTACCCTTTAGTGAATGGAAAAATTCTTGAGATGATTCATATATACCAGGAAATGTGCTATTTACTTCTTTATCTACACATGTCAGTTCTATGTTTTTGGGCCAAGTGCAGAGTAAAAGGATCAGTGTCCTATATGGCCACATATTTTAAGTAGATAACCAAACTAGAGATGCGTGTTTCAATTTTATCTTATTGGCTATCCAAAACACATGAGAGCAGGACAGCCAATAAGATGCTGTTTTTAAGAGATCCAAACATAACCAAGAGAAACCGAACCGCTCATCTCTAAACCAAACTGAACAAAATACAGTACATCCATTTTGCGTATGCGCCGAGCTGATGAAACTCTTTCAACTGTAGTCACTACAGTGGATTTCTTGGAATTTTCTTTTATAAAAATTAAAAACCATATTAACTATATGTTTTTTCTCCCATTTTCTGTTTTTGGATTAATGCACACATCTACGTATGCTGAGCTGCCATTCATGCTGGAATCTCATGGTTGAAATCTTGTTGTAAGCGAACTCATATTTCATAACCAAAACATGTGTGAGGAGATATATTGTGGAGGATATCAGTTTGATCCTCGGGGAAAGAGTGGACATTTCCCAAAAAATTAACGTGACTATATTTATTTATTTTTTTTGCCTGGCTATTACAATTTCATAAAGGGATATCGCCAACAAATTGATCTCCGCATCTTCTAACATGTCTGATAATAAACAGAGGCATTTGAAATGTATTATTTTCAGACATCAGGCTTATTTAGGGTCCTGTGACATTGCACAATGGGCTATATTTAGTGCTGGACCAGGCCTTACGACAATTTTTTCTTCACATACACATACCTCTGGTATGTTGTGTTTTTCTTTACAGCATAATCTTTTATAAAAAAAAACACTTCTGTCACTGAAACCACTGTTTTGTATTAATGTAACCAAGTGTCACTTGTGTGTATGTGCTACAGTACAAGCATATTTGGACGTGACCTACTACTGAGCTTAATCCTAATGAAATATATACACACATGCTTAGGATGTGTATAAGCCTTAGTGCAAATATACTACTTGTCTGACAGGTTTATACCCATCTGTCATTCAGAATATCCACATTAAATTAAATAATTCAACTCTCTGCTAGGAAGACGGTAGATCTGCAATTATGTTTTATTTGGCTTGAAATATTTCATCAATGTGTTTGCTATTGATATTAAAGCTGAAGTTTAAATCTACATGACCAGATTACATGGCTACTCGCTTTGAGTTGGCAGCACACACGCGCACTTTTTGAGTTATTGCCATTATTAAATCTAAACTCTGTACACTTTTTTGAAAACCATGACTTTCCTGGTGTAATAAAGTAGTAGTTAAATAAAGTTGTACTAGTGGACCAACAGGTATCATTTTGTTTGAGCACAGTATATATTTTAATATACAATGGGATCCAATAAGGAAATAATTTAATACAAAATCAAGTATCTGTTGAACACTGTTGATTATGTAAAGCCTTATCAATGCTTAAATTAAGGCCACACCTTACCATATGACTTCTTGCAAATTAAAAAATGTATAAGTGGCAATGGTTTTATAAATACTTATGCTACATAAAGCACAATACAGATCAGTGTGCAAGATAAGTCCACTAACAGGATTATATGCACATTTACAGACAGTATAAGGAATGTTTTCCAGGTAAGAGATATTTCCATATTTCCAAAACTATTGTATAAGTATTTAACAATAACCTCTGCCTTTCCCCACACAGTCCTTAACATTCCTGTCCTCATTAGGTTACCCGGCTTCTTACAATTACTGTAGGAGACAATGCTCAGCGATCATGTCAGTAAGTCTGACATCATTACCAAATAGCAGCAATTATTTACTAATTTGTCTATCGGGTTTCCATAACTTTTGGCTAATAAGGTTTTCAGATAATGTGTACCATACCTATACCTTAAAGAAAGAGACATTTACAGCTTTCAGTTCAATATAAAACATTAGCTTCTAACTTCCACAAGATGAGTATGTTTCTTTGCCCTTAAAGGGCATTAACTGGTGCCTCCATCCTGAGCTGTGGAGGATGAACTTGATTTCACTGTACTTTGCCCATTAACTCAATAGCAGCAATATTGTTTTCCGATGCAGTTGAGATGAACAGTGTAATGGCTTGCACACATGAAAGGCATTCAATCGCACTGTTTTGCTAAAATAATTGTGCTCCCTCTGTCTTATTAACTTAAAAAAATAAATGTACAATACTGCTAACTCATAAAAACATTAATGAACTTTAAATTATGTCTGACATTTTCAGGTTTTACATGGATCATCATTTTTCATAATTCTCTCTGTTTTATTATGTAGACTATGTTTATTCAACCAATGTTGCCTAACATGCTTGATATTATTGAGCATCTCAAGAGTTTATTCTTGGCTAAGAGGCTAAAATATGGGATTACAAAAGTGCCTGTTAAATTTTAGCGATTATTCCACCCTATTTATGAACTGGAAAATCATCTTATTAAAAAAAACACTCACATGTGACTATAACACTGTAAATCTTACATGGTGCAGCAAATTGTATTTATACTGATAGCTAACAAAGTCTGACAGTGCTATATATCATTTTATAGCAGTTTTTAACGTTATTAATATAATACCACCAAATATAATAGAACTCTACATTTTTCAAATTTTTCTGGATTCTAAAGTAGCAGAATATGTCATTATAAATCTCGCCTGGAAGAATGGTATGTATCAAATCAATAACTGCCTTTTATCTAAACACTGACGTTCGTAAACAGGTTTTAATTCAGTAGCATCAATACACCTGGATACCAATAGCAAGGTTATTTCTATTTGTACACAAAAACCCAAGGTTTCTTGTTTAAATGAAATACCATACTGTAGCAACATAAAATATAATTTTATTCTCCTCATTGTACCCCAAGCAATATGAGTAATTAATTGCAGCCAAGGATAGAAAACGCAAAAGCTATGAAGATGTATATTATTATGACATATTGGAGACAATTCAGCAACAGCACTTAAATTTACACCAAAGGGCACAAATTAATAACCACGCAGAGATGTCACTGTTTGTGAAAACACCAGCAAATGAATCAAAAGAACAGCTGAAAACCTCCAGCAGCCAAAAGCAAAGAATATGTGTTAGCAGTTTTTTTTTAATAAATAGTCTGTCTGTTCTTTAATTACATTACTTTGTAAGAATGTTTTCCAAACATCATGATGAAAACTTAACTGAACTTTGTTTTAAATATATTTTAACTACTTAAATAAGGACACTAAATTAGCATCCTATATATAGGTATCTACTATGGGCCCCTATAGGTTATTTGATAAAAGGGAAGCATGGGGGTGCACGACTATATTGTTCGCAAAAATCAGATATCCATTAATCAAATAAACCCATATTTAAAAAAATTGTACATTTATATAAGAAATATGGTATGGGTACTACAGAAAATACATCATTGCTAGTGGCCCATGGAACCATAAATAAGGGTAGGCATATTCTGAGTGACATCTGTTAACATCTACAGTTCTACTTTCTGACTGTCAAATGCTACTCTCACACAACTGTAGGTGGTACATTGAAATGTACAGTATGTTGAGAACAATTGAAAGTTTATGATAACAAACATTTGTTGATTTCATTGTTTATGTATATAATAGGGTTAAAATGGTAGCTTATGATGAACTAATCAGGGTTATTTACTTTGACTGTAGCATGGACTTTCACAGAAATATGGCAGTGTACAGTGATCAATGTTTGAATGATACCCTTGAGTAAAAATAGATGTTCTGACATTTAAGATAAAAATAATGAAAACTTAAGTAATTCTGTAAAAATTAACTTCAAAATCAAGTTTCCTGTAATAATATGTTTAGCATATAGAAATAACAATTACAAAATGCACCTTTTTAGAAGTTTTAGCAGTTCTGTTCACCCTTGCAAAGGAGGCATTTGGTTAGACTATCATCACTGACTAAAATGTCCTATATCTAGTTACTTGAAGAATTAAATTCAATATCTAGTTACTTAATGGATTAAATTCATTATACAATTAAGGTGCATTCTTTACATTTTATAGACCTGCATCAGGAAAAAGAATATTCTGGCAAATATAACCTGAAAGACGGCCATTTTGTACAGTACATGAAGAGCCACCAAGAAGGAGACATGCAAAAAAATTTGTATTAAAATAACCATCAACTTGTTAAAATCATCATCGATTTTGATTAAAAAAAACTGTACACAATATTTACACTTCAGTATACTCGCCAAAACACCTAAGGTCCATTGTGAATTCATCTTTAACTGAGGTTTTATATGCTAAAATTGGTTTGTGCTTCCTGTAAGTTAAAATCTGGGCTATCTTTAACCATGTTTTATCTAAGAAAATAAATGTTTATTTCTTAAATTAAGTATGCATGTTGTAAACTATTGAACGGATTTGCATTAGTATATAGTATACAAGTTACAAATTATCATGTAGTATTTAAGAATCATACCATTGCTGACTTGAACTTCCTCTTGTATATGGGCACCCTTTTCTACAGTGATGACATCATTGCTTGATCGTGCCATGGCAGTCTGGCCAGGAACAACTCCTGTTAGTAACACTTCTACTCTCTCTTCAGTCCGACTTCTTGCTTGGCAACTCACAACAGCTGAAAAAATAACCCATTTTATTTAAAAATTGCTAATTAATGTTTGAAATTAAACAGACAACACAACTTTCTGAGATAAACAGAGGTTTTTCCATGTTTAGGATAAACTTGTTCAATTGCTATAGAGTGGTTACACTAAGCTGAATGTATAAATGTTATTTTATCTAAGGGTGCACTACATACATATATTATTGCTCATTAAAAATGGTTTTGCTGCTTGGAGAAGGAAACTCCAAAGGTCAGGACACCCGGACATCATTGTCCTGAAAATATTTACAATAGTCCGTGTAACTGGTAAATAAAAACAAAATTAATTTCCATGATAATTTACTTAATGCCTAGTGATAAACTGCCTATTGTTAACTAAGGTGTCTATGTACTAAGCCTTGGAGAGAGATAAAGTGGATGGAGATAAAAAAAAACAACCAATTAGCTCCTGTCACTTTACAAGCTGTATTTGTAAAATGACAGTTAGGAGCTGATTGGTTGGTACTTTACATCCGTCCACTTTATCTCTGTCCAAGGCTTTGTACATAGATCCCTAAATAGCATAAGCAAATAAGGTTGATCAGAGAACTGCAACAACTTAAGAGCCTCATTCTTCCTCGGCAGCTTGCTTATGACCTTATGCTAATGCAAGTTCCCATCCATATATGTCAATTATCCCTGCTTTTGTACATAGAAAGCTGGCCTGCCCACTGTTTTCCCAGCCACAGCCATCATCATTAGTACCAAAACTTACACCATACTAGCCTACCCTCCCGACTCGTCTGGGAGCCTCCCGGCTCCCGGAAAGGCAGGCAAGCCTCCCTCCCTCCTGCAGACCTCCCTCCTGCAATTACCAGCCGGGGGGCAGTGATGCGATTCACGTTGAATCGCGTAATTTTGGTCCCGCACCCCGGCTTCACAATAACTGCAATATCGGCAAAAATTATGCAATTGTGTGGCCCCCCCCGCCACCCCCAAATGGCCATCCCCTTGTGCCAGCCATGCCCCCCTGCCCTGCCGATCTGGCTACTCCCTCTCGGAAGGTGCAGCCAGAAAGTCGGCAACCATGACTTACACCCACCCCATGCTGGGTGCACAACATCCACTATGAATCCTTTAAATACATAGCAAGAGTATGTTTAATGATTAAAATATAATATATCTAAAATTAGTATATTGGATTTCACTTTTGATATTTTTCATATTTGATATCTGACATATATAAAAAAACAAACCTTTAGAACATAAAAGCATGATCAATACTAGAATGTGAAAAAGCACCAGAATATATAGTATATTATTCAAAAGACAATTAAATTGCAATAATCACAGTCTGCTTGTTACAAGTACAAGTTTAGATAGTAATATTTCTCTTTATACCCATTATTTATTAATTAAAACAACTGTTGAAATGAATGTAATTAATATTACATTACTAGCATATGCCTACATATTACAAAAAGAATGGCATACTTAGACAAATAACTGTATACTACAAGATGGATCAGTTTCATGCCATCGCATGGTCATCACCAAGTTGTCACCCAGAAACTCCTATTTCACAGAAAGAGTGGTCCATCAATGGACAGATCAATCCATCCGCACTTTACATCTCTGTAAATATTTACGGTGCAAATGTAGTCTGCAATTGCTTTGTACAATGCACTCACAGTTTGCAGATATCTGCAAGACTTAGACTTGCAATCAAGCTCTAAATATTTTGATTTGTGATAGTGTAAAGTCCTCAGGGTGTCTCATGACTCTGAAAATTAGCAAAAGACTGTAGGGTGAAAGCGTGTCCCAAAGGTAAAGAAAACATAGTATAAAACAAGTGTCCAATGGTACAAATTATACTGTGTTAGGGGAAGCGGTTAGAGCTTTTTTTGGTCTGAAGATCATATTAAAGCATAGTCTAACTTAACAATTTGTATTTACGAAGTTATTAGAGGTTAGGCTAATGTTTAGGCATAAGGTTAAAGCTTGAAGGATGTCCAAGTGTAGGACTTAGACTAACAGGGCTACATAAGGGTTATGCTTTAAAGTTTTATGGCTAAACATTAAAGATGATCTTAGTACACACCTCAATTCAATAAGGGCACATCTGTTTGAAACAAGTTAGTTTATCCATACTCCTTTAACCACTTAACTAAATTATTTTCGTCAAAACCGCACAGAAATTGTCATTTTTTTTATTTATTACGTTTAAAAAGTATTTTTTTAAATCTATTAAAATATTTTATTAAAAAAAAATACCTTGGGGATGTTTTGCATCCCCCCCAACTACCCTGTCCATAGGTCCCCATTGTAATTTAACATCCCACCCCCCCAGTGTCAAAAGATCCCCAGCAATAACAACCCCTACCCCCCTAGGTATATTAGATAACTGTGACACAGCCCCCACCCTCTCCTGCAGGGAAAATGGGTGCCCAATTTAGGCCACCCTCCCCCCCAATGTGTCACTATATATATATATATATATATATATATATATATGTTAAAAAAAATTAAATAACCCCACCCTCCCCAGCCAAATAATTTTTTTACTGGCCTGCATAAGCCCCCCTCTACCCCACCAGGGCCAAAATATGCCACCTTCATTACCCCCTTCCCCCCAGATCTACCCCCACCCCCTCAGACTTGCCGAGTGCAGTGGAGCGTAGGGCAGGAGGACCGATCATCAGCCCCCCCTGCTGCGGCTAAACTCTGCACATGCAGAGATCAGCAGACTGGTGCTCGGAGGCCTCCAAACACTTTTACTATCGGTGTATGGGCCCCAGAGGACTGTTTACATGGCATTCTGGGGCGCGACACTGGCAGTGATGTCAGCTGTCACAGACCACCACATCACTGCAGGGGGTCCGGGGAGACACAAGAGATCCTTTCTTTTTTGCAATTGCAGCCAGGATGGGGGTGCCGCCATGTCCCGATCACTGTGACCAGCAGTGATTGGGACACAAATGAGGTGGACCCGAGGGTTCAGGGGGACCAGTCCCTCTGATATCGGCAGCTAAGGGAAGATTAGCTTCCACAGCCACTTAGTGGGATTTGCTGACTGGTCGCATCAGATGCAACCCTGTCAGGGAAAGCCCAGTCTGGTGTGGTTGCATCTGATGTGACCATGCCAG